>JAKKZN010000006.1:15743362-15771663 GCA_033441825.1 Pangasius elongatus | reverse complement strand
AGACAGGAATACAAGGAGTTACAGTGCAGAGTGAAGAGGGAGGTGTCTAAGGCCAAGCAGGAGGCATATGATGAGTTCACTAGTTTAATACACTAGGTTAGACACTAGAGAAGGACAGAAGGACTTATACAGGTTAGCTAGGAAGAGGGATTGAGATGGGAAGGATGTGCAGCCAGTTAGAGTTATTAAGGGAAGAGATGAAAGGGTGCTCACAAGTGAGGAGAGTGTACAGAGGAGATGGAAAGAGTACTTTGAAGAGCTGATGAATGAGGAAAATTAGAGGGAAAAAAGAGTAGAAGGGGTGACCTCTATGGAACAGAAAGTAGATAAGATTAGAAAGGATGAAGTCAGTAAGGCTTTGATGAGGATGAAAATTGGAAAGGCAATTGGTCCTGACGACATCCCAGTGAAGGTCTGGAAGTGTTTAGGAGAGGCAGCAGTGGAATTTTAACTAGTTTGTTTAACAGGGTTTTAGAGAGTGAGAAGATGCCTTAGGAATGGAGAAGTAGTGTATTAGTCCCGATCTTTAAGAATGGTGGTCTTTTCATTATTTTCATATATAAGGCAGCTCACTTATTCCACTCACAGTAACACACCCCCAGACATATGTAGTAACACACAGACAGTTCTTTCAGCCACCTAGTGACAATTTATATACATATACAAGACCCCCCCCCCTTCTTAAGTGTGAATAAATCTAAGTATTTTTCTCTTTTAACGTTATAATGGTCAATGAACCCTCTTACCCTGTCTCCATTAACATAGAACATTTAAATAGCTGTTCCTATCCCCAAATCAACATGTAAACAGCATATATCCAGCAATGCAAAATTTAGAGATTTTTTTTTTTTCTTCACTTTTTTATTTCACAAAATCTTTGAAGTACTCTTGTGCTTTCCTGTCTCTCTGTGAGGGTCTTAAACCTGCTGGATGTAAACTCTCAATCACCCAGGTCTGCTCTCTCAGTGATTTCAAGTGTCATTCCTTCACTGACTGGCTGTTATGATGTTGTTTCAGTGGCCAGTGTCACCACATCAGCATCAGAAGATTCAGCACCCCAACCAGTTCCAGACATCAGCTCTAACTGTGACACCGCCCTCTGTAGTCTGCTGAACAATTGATCTATATTCCTATGTACCACTTGACCACTTCCTAGTATAACAGTATATGATGCAGGTCTTTGATTCCCTGAATTAGTCCCGGTATCCATTTTGGACACCAGCCATAGTTTCTGGTATGAACTGTATCTCCCACTGGGAAATGTCGTGGCTTGGCATGTTTTGCATGTTGCTCTGTCAACTTTGCTCATAAGATCAGGGTGTAAATTGTCTAATGTACACCTCAACTTACTCCCCATCATTATCTCAGCAGGTGAAAGCCCTGTTGTTGAATGTGGTGTTATGGGATAACTGAACAATGCTCTATGCAGCTTGGTCTCTAGTGTCACCTGAACTTTTTCTTAATAGGTGCTTTAATGTCTGCACTGCTCGTTCTGCCTCGTTCTGAGATAAGGTGCTGCTGTGATGTTATTCCATTCTTGGTCATAAACTCTTTGCTGGCATCACTTACAAAACACTGAGAATTATCATATGTATGGATGCTAAAACTGTTCCTCAGACAATCAAGAGTAGCAGAAGTTGTTGCAGAACTCACTGGGTGAGCATCTATCCACTTAGAATGGGCAACCACTAGTACAAGGAACATTTTACCCATGGATGGTCCTGCATAGTCCATATGCACTCACCTCCATGGCTGACATGGCCACTGCCACAGGTGAAGTGGAGCAAAAGCAGGAGATTTTCTTTGTTTTTGTCACAGTGCAGGAGCTTACTTTATTTTCAATGTCCCTATATAGCTTAAGCCACCACAGGTAACCCTTTGCTAACCCTTTCATTCTAGTCATAGCTGGGTGTCCCTGGTGCAATTGTTCAATCAGGAACAAGCGCCCTCCCTCTGGAATGATGATACGTGCCCCCCCCACAAAACACATCCATTCTGGACACTTAGCTCTTGCTGCCTCTGTTGATAAGGTGCAAATTCAGATTCTTTAATGTGATCTGACCAACATTTAAGCACATGGAACTAAGATGGCAGCGCAGCAGTAGCACACAGTGGCCACTCTAAAATAGTGCTATTTTTGTCTTTAGCCCAACTTTTAATGGCACATGGACATCGGAGCTACCGGTGTTCATGTATACCACCGCCAGACACTCATAAGTTTCAGAAATAACACTAGAGCTGTTCTGTATGATGATCTACTGGAGAAGCTATGTGATCTCGGCTTACTGCGGGGACCAGGTCTCCAGCCCTCAGCATCACCTGATGCCGGTGGCCAGGGAAGGGGATGCAGCAAGTGTTGCACGAGAAAGCATAAGCGCAGCAAGAGGGTGGGGGTCTGTGCTAGGCCAAAAACAAACCCTAGCCGGCCGGCTCTATAATCCATCATGTTCTCCAATATCTGCTTCCTGGACAATAAATTGGATTACATCTGACTCCAGCAAATTATGCAGTGTGAGTTTAGAGACAGAGTTCCAGAAGCTGCCATTCAACTAGACGGGCTAACCTCATTTCTTGCTGACAGAAACACAGCTCTGTGCAGTAAGGCTCACGGCAGTGGCTTGTGTGTTTACCTCAACACGGAATGGTGCAAGAACTCAGTGCTAGTTTTTAGCTATTGCTCATCGCTGGTGGAGTTTGTGACTGTTAGGTGCAGACCATTTTATTTACCACGGGAATTCACCACTGTCCTCATAATCGGAGTATACATTCCCTCCAGCGCTAATGCTAAAGATGCGCTCTGTGGACTGTTTGGGGCTATTAGCGAATTGCAGAGTTCACACCCTTTCAGACTGTTTATTGTTGCCGGAGATTTCAATCATGCCAATCTCAAGTCAGTGCTCCCTAAATTCCATCAGCATTTGGACTTTGCAACGAGAGGGAAGCACGGATCTTGTTGGATCTTGTTTACACAAACATCCACGGCGTGTCCCAGGCGGAGCCCCCACCTCGGCTACTCGGACCACATCTCTGTTATGCTAATCCCAGCATACATTGTCGGATGTATGCATTGTCAGATGCATCGTCAGACGCTCCAAACCTGAAGCAGGTGAAAACCTGGCCAGCAGGGGCCATCTCTGCTCTTCAGGACTGTTTTGAGCACACTCACTGTCCAGGGAAGCGGCAACTGACGGCGACTTCACCAACTTGGAGGAATATGCAACATCAGTGACCAGCTATATCAGCAAGTGCATTGATGATGTCACTGTCTCCAAGATCATCACCACATACTCCAACCAGAAGCCGTGGATGACTGCAGAGGTGTGTGCGCTACTGAGGACCCGAGACTCCGCCTTCAGAGCAGGCGACAAGGTGGCCCTAAGAACAGCGAGGGATAAACTGTACCGGGCCATCAGAAAGGTAACTCACACATGCACAGAGAATCCACAACCACTTCAAGGCCAGTGGAGACATGCAGTGCATGTGGCAGGGCATACAGGCCATCATCAGGACAGCATCACCTGCCTGCGACAGAGATGCCTCCCTCCCAGATGTGCTGAACAACTTCTACACTTGGTTTGAGGCACAGAATGATGTGACAGCAAGGAAGACCACCCCTCCTCCTAATGACCAGGTGTTGTGCCTAACCATGGCTGAGGCGAGGAAGACCCTACACAATGTCAACTCGCGAAAGGCTGCTGGACCAGACAACATTCCTGGCAGAGTGCTCAGAGGATGTGCAGACCAGCTGGTGAATGTTTTCATGGACACCTGCAACACCTCCCTGAGCAACGCCTGTTGTGCCTCAAGGCCACCACCATCGTCCCCGTGCCTAAGATGTATCCAGTGTCCTGCCTCAATGACTACTGTCCCATGGCACTTACATCCTTCATCATGAAGTGCTTCGAGAGGCTCATCATGAGGCACACCAAGACCCTGCTGCCCCCCCTCTCTGGACCCACTGCAATTCACTTCCCGTCCCAACTGCTCAACAGATGACGTCATCACCACCAACCTCCATCTGGCCCTACCCCACCTGGACAATAAAGACACATATTTTAGAATACTGTTAATAGACTTCAGTTCAGCATTCAACACAATCATTCAGCAGCACCTGATTGGTAAGCTGAACCTGCTGGGCCTGAACACCTCCCTTTGCATCTGGATCCTGGACTTCCTGACTGGGAGACCTCAGTCAGTCCAGATCGGGAACAGCCTCTCCAACACCACCACACTGAGCACTGGGGCCCCACAGGGCTGTGTGCTCAGTTCACTGCTGTTCACTCTGCAGACTCATGACTGTGTAGCAACACACAGCTCGAATGACCTCATAAAGTTTGCCAATGACACAACCATGGTGGGTATCATCAGAAAGAACAACAAGTCAGCTTACAGAGACAAGGTGCAGTGGCTAACAGACTGGCGCAGAGCCAACAACCTGTATCTAAACGTGGACAAAACTAAAGAGATGGTTGTTGACTTCGGGAGCTCACAGAGTGACCACTGTCCACTGAACATCGGCGGCTCCTCTGTGGAGATTGTCAAGAGCACCAAATTTCTTGGCGTTCACCTGGAGGAGAACCTCACCTGGTCCCTCAACACCAGCTCCATAACAAAGAAAGCCCAGCAGCACCTGTACTTTCTGAGAAGATTGAGGAAAGTACATCTCCCACCCCCCATCCTCACCATGTTCTACAGAGGGACTATCGAGAGCATCCTGTGCAGCTGCATCACTGCCTGGTTTGGGAAATGCCCCGTCTGGGATTGCAAGACCCTTAGTGTGTGATAGTGAGGATAGCTGAGAAGATCATCAGGGTCTCTCTTCCCTCCATTGCAGACACTTACACCTCATGCTGCATCCGCAAAGTCACCAGCATTGTGGATGACCCCACACACCCCTCACACACACTCTTCACACTCCTGCCATCTGGCAAACGGTACCGAAAAAATGACAATCCTGCGCTAGCTTCCTGAGCTCTGCCACATATTCCATTACGCTTTCATCAGGCCTTCTGTTCCTCGAATTCAATTTCCACTGCTGCACTATCTCACTGAGTTTAGGATTGAAGTG
The DNA here is from genome assembly GCA_033441825.1 of Pangasius elongatus. Classification (NCBI taxonomy): domain Eukaryota; kingdom Metazoa; phylum Chordata; class Actinopteri; order Siluriformes; family Pangasiidae; genus Pangasius; species Pangasius elongatus. The sequence continues at coordinate 15,766,595 of JAKKZN010000006.1, read as the reverse complement.
ATTCATAAGCAAGCTGACCAGTTCTTTGTAACTATTAGCACCTGGTGTCACTGGGCTCAGTAAGTATCTTATGAGCGTATATGTTTGCACCCCCACACAGCTCAACAATATGGTTCTTTTCTTCTCATGAACATCCACAATGTTAGGCACAAAAAATGATTCAGGATCTCGCACTATTCCCCCCATGACTGTGCCTTACAGTCAAACAGTGCCATAGATCCTATCATCCCTGCAATCTTCTTAATCATTCAGTAGATCAGTGTAAGCACAGTGTCTTCCTTGAACTCCTAAAAAGTCTTCTCTGTGTTGTGAATTAACTTTGCTAATTACATTTCCTTTCAATTGCAGTCCGTAATCAGCTAATAACTCTTGACTTTTATCCTCATCACCATATGAGGTATCTTCCCTTTATACCAATAAACAGAACAACCTGGATCAACTGGTGGTCTTATATTCATTTTCACAACAGTAGGCAGCTCACTTGTTCCACTCACAGTAACTCAAAGTAATTTTGTGACCATAGAGTCTATTGAGTTAATTAATTCATATTTGCCTGAAATTTGGGTCATAAGGATGCTTTGCTTGAAGAAAATATGACAAAATTCACACATTATCCATTAGTAAAGTGAAAAATATGGTGCCTTTACTCATCTTCTAATGTTACAAATATTAAAGGCCATGGTTGGGTAATAAGTGCATGCAAAATAAAGGCTTTATCAAATTTTTTAGCAGTGCTTTTCTAACCTTTTCTACATCCTAGCTAAATATCTGATGAAAATTCAGACATTTACTGAGGTCAGTCCACATACTGCATCGGCCTCAAAATGTAAGTTTGATGCACATTGCATCATTAATCAAATCTCACAGTTATTTTAAATAGATTAAAATCTGTAAAATCAACCATATTCTATTACATTGTTTTCCACAGGGTTTGCATCATGACCCAATCTGGCCTGTAAAGAACACAGGCACTGATTTTGATTGTAAAGTCATCAAATGTAAAGATTTACATAGTTATCATTCTTTCATTTAATAGATTATTAGGCTGCATGTAACTGTAATCAGAATAGAGTAACCCAAGTGAGGCCAATCTGAATTAAATTTTAATCTGTTTTAAAATGGTGATTTAAATTTAATAATCAATTAAACAAAGGTTTATTCAGCATGTAAACCTTTGTATTAATGTTGTATTATATTCTTTTCACAATCACAATCAGTATGTGCATTTGAGTAATGATGCACTCCTAATATATTATGGTTGTATAAGAAAACACAGTTCATCTTACAGATCTAAACAGGGGGTGAGGTTAGATTCAAGTAACTGTTTCTCAGACTATGAGTCAAATCAATCTAAAATTTGTTGTACTGCGTTGTTGTGCTAATCTGTGGGTGGATTTCTACTGTTGACTGGATTACTTAAAAACATGGCAGCCATCAGTCAATCACATTGCAGCACTCATTTCACAGTTCTGGCAATAATCTACAGTCACACAATTTCAATAGTATGGTTCATCTGTGGTTGCTTTAAAGTTCTATGCAACTTGGTGAGAACTAGTTACTTTTAATGAAATCTGCACATGGTTCATGGTCTCCACAGATTTCCGGCTGGCAGCTATATTTTGGGGTCCAAGCATGACGTGTTTGTAACCGTATTGGAATTGTTAGACTTTAGGATTTTTGGCCAAACATCAAAATATTGATGTCAATCTGCTTGAGGGAGTGTGAACCTCAATAATGATAAAAAAAAAACATGTTGACATTTATAAACAAAATGGCCACCACAAGTCAATCAATTCCAAGGAGGCAGAGATGGTTTACGCAAATAGCTATAATTCATGATTGGTGAATTATTTGGATTTGAACCAAACTAGAAATACAAGTTCAGTACAAGGTTCTGAAGATGTCTGCAAAGGTTGGAGCATGGTCATACATAGGTTGTGGGTGGTGAAGTCCAGATAGAAAAACATGCCCATCATCGACCAATCTGAATTTAGCAGGCATTTAACAAGGTTACCATTAAGCTATCATCATGAAACTTGAATGGTAGTTTCAGGGAGGGATCTACTAGTACATGATGCAGTTTCACTCAGATTGTCCACTGGAGGGTGCTATTCATATTAATAGCAGTTGAAGTTAAGTTCAAATAACTGTATCTCATGAACCAAGAGAAAATATACAAAATTATAAAATAATATATGTTTTCTAATTAATTTATTGTAAAAAGTTTATAGGGTTGCTAGTGACTTCAGGTATGTAGTTGTGTAAGTATATTTTTCTGCGCAGCAATATTGAATCTCTCATGGCTCAATAAGTGCAAATTCCTCAAGGTGGCAATGTTTGATAAGCAATGATAATGTGATGTGTCAATCATAATTACCTCAGACATGAAACAAAGTAACAAAACTTGACATGGCTCAGCGATTTACTGCAGAACAAGTATGTAAACAAATACTTGCGTCACTTGATGGTGGATCTAGCTGACAATGTCAGCAAACAAAAATTTGATGATGATGAAAATGATAGTTTTGAGAGTAATGTATCCAATGATTCGGATCCCAAATATGAGCCAGACACTGAATGTACCAGGGAAATGAGCTCTGACGATGACGGTGATGGTGGTGATGGTGATGGTGGAAGCAGCTGCTCAAAACGAGCCCTTCCAAGTTCAAGCAAATGGAAATGAGTTGATGAAAATGAGATGAAAGCTGTGATAGGAGTCCTCTATCTGCTTGGTGTCAATTGCTCTCAGCATGAGTCTCTGGTCTAGAGGTCACAGTGGGAGGCCAATATTCAAAGTTGCATTCAGCATCAAAAGGTTTGAACAGATTGCATCATTCATGAGATTTGATGACCATGACACATGTCAGGTGAGAAAAATCAATGAAAAATCAATGTGTAATGTTGCAACTGCATAGAATTTCAACGGGCTACATACATTGGCCGTGAAGGCAATCAGCGAAGCACAGGATTGGCAGAGAGTGTATTGAAGAAATTGGTAGAGCCAATTCCGACCTCTGGAGTAAATGTCACAACTGATAACTGGTTTCAAGTGCCAAACTCGCATCTGATTTGCTCTGCAAACAAATAACCTTGCTGGGAACCGTGCGCAAAAACAAAAAGTTCCACCTGCATTTCGTACCTGTAAGAGGAGACCTGAGGGATCAAGCCTGTTTGTTTTTTTTTCAAAAGCAAGCCATGGTGTCCTGTGTGCCGTAAAAGAAGAAGGTGGTTGTACTTTTATCCAGCATGAATGAAAAAAAAGAGGTCGATGAGATGTCTGGGAAGCCTGTGATGATTCTAGACTACAACAAGACAAAGGGTGCTCTGGACAATGTGGACCAACTGTGCTACAACTACGGTGTACAAAGGAGAAAAAAATGTTGGTCCTTGGCATATTTCTACAATTGCCTCAACCTTGCTGCTATAAAGGCATGAACACACAAGTTCATCGCAAAGTTTCCAGTTTGGGAAGCTGTGAGTCCTTACAGATGTCGAATTTTTCTCGAGAACCTTGGCCTTCAGCTTCTGAGACCATAATTGCAAGAAAGAGCACAGGTACCAAGACTTCCGAGAGCATTCCAGAGTGCAGTGGAACGCTGAGTTTTTGTGAAACAGAACCCCATGAAGAAGAAAAACAAACAGGTGCCAGAAAGCGCAGATGGTGCCACATTTGCCCATTATCACTTGATCGCAAAACAGTACACCACTGCTGTAAGTGAGGCCAGCCATGCTGCAACGACAAGAGAGTCACTGTCATTTGTGACTATTGTTCTCATTGAAAAAAATGAGCCTACTAATAAAATTCAACAAATTAGAAATCAATTTACAGACAGTAGCTGAAAAAAATGTCGATGTGCAATAGTTTTATTTATTGTGAAAAGGTTTCATTCATTGTGTAAATGAAAATGTTTTCTATTTCAGTGTTTTATTTTAGTGCTTTTGCAGAAATTTTATAACTCTTATCTATGACAAAATAGGCTATGGGTTTCATAAAAGTTGCATACAATACACGCACATATCTTATGGTGGTATACATTTGATACATGAAAATTGCATGATAAAATGGTTTACACTGTATGAGAATGGAGAAATATTAAAGAGATTTGTTTTGTTGATATTACTGAAGTGAGTAGACTGAAATTTTAAATTGCTTTGATGGAAGTTTAACAGTTTTACTGCAACTTCTGAAAATTGTACTTGTGACATAAATTATATTGTTTTTAGCCATGAAAATTATACATGATAAAATGAGTTTAATTAAAAAAATATTTATTTTATTTATTATTATTATTATTTATTTTAATTTTTTTCTGTTATGGTGTAATGGTGATTTGATGGAAATGTTACAGTACTTTGATTATTTTAGTGCCTGAATTATTAGTGCGTAAGTTTAACACTGTAGATTTTTGCAAATTGACAAATAAAATGTCAAAATATAATGGAAATATGCTTTATTTTATTATTTTGTAATTGATAATAAAATATTAGGACAGTTTTATACTATTGGGGCAGTTTAGAGGTCCATCCACATTAGATACACATTCTGAGTCGCTAAAGACCCTAATATGTAATGATGATTGGTGAAACATTTATAGATTTAAGGGTTAAGCCAATCAGCTTTCAACAGGCCTTTTAAACAGCTAGCAGTAAGCTTTCATCACAAAACCTGATACGTATATTCATGTATGGTTTCTATATAGCTCTATGAATTGTGGCAATAACTGGTCACTGGGGGCACTATTTGCGTGGAGTGCTTCAACCCCGCAGATCAACACTTGTGGATATTATTATTATTATTATTATTATTATTATTATTATTATTATTTGCAGCCCAATGGGCAGCCCGTTTGTAAGTCATAGAAACACCAAAATTTCCAACCACTATCCAGCACAGTTAAGGGACCAGTGTTGGCCTGATGGTGGCACTATAGTGCAAGCATTTACATTTTGTCCTATATCTTGAGAACAGTAAGTCCTACACTCAGAATTAATTTTTCCTATTGTCCTTTGCTTCTGCCAAATTCAGCTAGACCCCACCCACTAATTTCCACCATGATGGATTTTTTTTTGCTAATTTGCAAAACCTACTTTTGCAAACTAGTCCTAGAATTTTTTGACTGATCTTCACAAACCTGCTGTCAATCTACTTAGCACAGTGAGAACCTCAATAATTATCAAAAAATGTTGACATTTGTTTGACTCCCATGTCAATCAGTTCTAATGAGGTGGATCTTAATTTACAGCTGTAACACATGAATGATTGTATGCATTCATCTGAAATACATGAGTAGATTCTGAGATCATATGCATATGCGGAGCTAAGGCCAGGTAACTGTTTCTCAGGACCTGTAAGTCTGCTCGAGCTGAAATCTGGTACAGTGTATCTATGTGCTAATCTGTGCTAAAGTGGATTTTGATGATGACCTAATTACTTAAAAAAACATGGCCGTCATCAGATTTCAACAGGCATTTGACAGGGTTACCCTTGAGCTATTGTTACAAAACAAGAATGGTAGGTTCCAGTATGGACTCTTTCCTAGCTGATCCAATCTCATTCAAATTGGCCACTTGGGGGTGCTATTCATGTTTTTGTCTATATAAAAAAAACATCTCTTGTGCACAAGTGCATATCTCTTGGAAAATAAGAAGCACAGTGAAGTTTCTTGTTAGTGCTGATACCTTGGCTCAAACCATATAAATCTGCCATTTGAATCTTTTAGCCTCACCCACTCTGATTTACAATAATTTGCTTTATTTGCAAAACCTACTTTTGAGAATTAGTCCTAGGATTTTTGTCAGATTGTCATAAATTTCATTTCAAAATTCTCAGGAGAGTGTGAAGCTTAATTTTGTGTTCAAATTTGTAAACAATATTGTCAATTGGCCCAAGTGGGGCTCAGCTGGTTTAATCAAACAGCATGAATGCCTATATGGAATTACACAAAAGTTGAAATTCTCACAACCGTAACTTTGTCTGAATGAGTCTAACGTGTCCTCTAATGGCAGAACACACATGCTGCAAATTCATTCTTTAGACAGTCATCAGTTCTTTAGACTGTGCCTATGAGAACTACACATCCAGAATCTTAAAACAATGCACTTTTCCAGTTCTGCATTATAGGATGCAGTTCACATTGACCTTACAACACTGACCAACTGCAAAGCCACAGAAATTCAATTCAACCATTAAAAGAGTGCAAACTGAATCTGAGCCGTAGAAAAAAGCACACAAAATTTCTGTCCCCTATTACAAGGATTTCAGCAGACAAAATCCAGGAAGGCGATGACAATGCAGGTGGCCATTACTTTTGAACTGTCTTTTTCATACTAGCACTCACTCGCATACTCAGGTAAGACACACCCATGACGAATGTTGATAGGCTTGGATCTTGTTTGTGTGATGCAGTAACTGTGAGTTTATTTCCTGCTGTCCATCACGCACCAAGTGCAAGCAGAAAACCTAAATTTATACCCTGTCCAATTACACCTAGGGCCAATTTAGCACACTTACCAGCATGTTTTGGGAGGTGTGAGGATAACCCAGAGGAAACCAACAGGAAACGGGGTTGCCAGATTTTGCCAGTTTAAAAATACTCTGTGGCCACCAAGATCTTGTTCTATAGCAAATCACTGGAATTAATTTAGTTAATTAAATTAATTAATTTAAATAAACAGACAAAGTGTATTTGCAGACAGTGTGCCTATGATTTCTGTTGTGAGATATATTGTGAAGATTATAAGAGGGAAAAGGGTGGAGTGGATAATGTCTGTACATCGAAAAAATGTGTGAGCATCACAGTGAACTTGCTGAACTTGTGAATAAGAAAAACATGTCTCCCTTTTCCAGCGTCCAAAATTTTGGGGATAGTTTTGGGTCTTTTGTGTGGTTTTTGAGGTGTAGTGGGCTGGAAACCCACACAGGGTCCTTAAAACCCTGGTTAATGATATTAGCTCTATTGTATTCATCTTGTCATCCTGCAAATGACAAGCACAGCTTCTGTATCAAACACAGTTAAACAAAAGGTACATTCAAACCGAGCTGCTAGACTGTACACTAGTTGACCCTATCTTGATGATTCTTAACTGTCTATTACGGGGTTATGCTAAAAATTCACTAGGTAGTAGCTAGCAGCACAAGTCAAGTTTGATAAGTCAAGTGTGATAGCCTCTTGAACAAAATCTATGGTCAGGAGCTGCCTGCAGGGCTGAAGAACTTTGTGTAACACCAGTAGGTTCACCACCATAATTATATGTGGTTATTGTAAATTCATTAATATTAATGGTTATAATACACTATGACCAATTGCACCCATTTGTGCTTGTTGAACATTATAGATTTAGTCCCCCTTACTGTTATAATAACATCCAATCTTTGGGAAGGCTTTCCACTAGATTTTGGAATGTGGCTGTGGGAAATTCTTCCCATTCAGCCAGAAGAGCATTAGTGAGGTCAGGCACTGATTTCGGACAAGAAGGCCTGGCACGCAGCCAGCGTTCCAAATCATCCCAAATGTGTTCAGTGGGGTTGAGGTCAGGGCTCTGTACAGGCCATTTGAGTTTTTCCACACCAACCTTGGGAAGCCATGTCTTTATGGACCTTTGTGCACAGGGGCATTGTCGTGCTGGAATAGGTTTGGGGTAGTCCCCTTATTTTCAGTAAAGGGGAATTATTAATGCTACAGACATTAGACAATTGAGTGCTTCCAACTTTGTGGCAGTAGTTTAGGGAAGGACACCATATGTGAATGATGGTTAGTTATCCAGATATATTTGGCTATATAGTGTAGTATATATCCATTTTTATCGTATTTAGTATGGCTCACATTATATGCTTACAACTTTCCATTTCCAAAAAGGACATTATTATAGGACATGTAATACAGTGGCAAGGCAAGTAGTAAATTGCATGATTAGGAAACTGATATTATCATTTCTAAAAAGGAGTACCTATATGCCTGCATTAATAGATTTCCTTATCATGGTACACTCAAATATGAATATGTTCTCACACTTCAAGGGGAAGCCACACCTGTCTGTCTGAAAAGGTCTGATTATTATAATTTTAGTGGTTTTTAATGTGGGCTTTGTGTGGCAAGTTTGTAGTATCTCATTAGAGCTGTTTGCAATGCCTGCAGCACTGTAGCCAACAATAATATTATTCAACTTTTGAGCAAAAAAGAATGGATTTAATTGGTTAAAAAAAATGCTGTTTCATAATAATTAAAAAGTTGTTTCATTAGCTCCTAAAGCTATGCTCTTCCAACTGCATTTAAGACAGCAATTCTGTCTACAACAAAATGATACACCATCACCATCTGCACAGAAAAATGCCTTTTTAAATGGATAACCACATCCCCAAAATGTCTCCCCATCCTCTTCTTCCCCTCTTTTTTTGCTTTCTCTTGCACTTGTTTTTTTTTGTACTTTGCTTTGCCTCTTTTTTCTGCATCTCCCCTCCCTCTCACTGTCCTTTTTCCCCTTACTTTCTGTCTCTCCTGCTTCTTTTCATTCCTATTTTCCTTTTCATTGTTTTTTTCACCCACCCCTCTCTCACTGGGACCTCGTTTTCTTCTCTTCCTCTATTCAGTTTTTCTTTATTCTCTTTTCTCAATAGTTGCAGTACTTAAAGGGAAAGGGGAAGGAGAAGGGGAGAGAAAGAAAGGTTGGTTTCAGTCAGAGTACAAAACTTCCTCCTACTTGCAGCTAGACTCGGCTATAGGGACTTTCTCCACTCTGTACAGCCTTACCTACATCAACAAATAACACATTTTAGTCACTGTAAGCACCCTTTTGGGAGAGGCCATGGATAGTGGCAACATCGTTGCTTGTGTTAAACTGCCTAAATCATGCACTGCACACATTGTTTATGAAGTTTAGCTGATTGTGACACAAATGTTTTTCTACAGAATGCCTTTTTCCAGTTTTGGTATGAGGCATTCTGTATTATGGCATATGGTGTATTATCAAAGCATGTGTTATAACAGTGTTATAACTTACAGAATTTATGACTGTGGGATGTCTAAATGTGTTTGTGTGTACACTGGGGACTAAAACAATGTTTAAGGTCCAGTGGGATAACTGAAGAACCCTAAAAGGTTCTAAATTTTCTAAGATTGTATGTTTAATTCCATGGCATTGATCCGAATGATCAGAGCCATTTAAGAGTTTAAGAGCAGCAAGAGCATGTTGAGCCACATATTCAGCACAATAACTCCAACATGGGCATTGTTTTGTAGGTGCTATACTATAGGCTTGGAAATTCACATGCACTCACTTAGCATGGAAGCTTGAGAACCAACAGCCATGAAATCAGTGTGCAAGACCACTTTGTGTATTGCGCATATAATGAGCAGCGGTAAAAGTAGTTTAAAAAAAATGGCCAGGACAGAAAATTATTAAAATTGCAGAATTGATAAAGCAACAGATGAAACTTCTCTCTCTCTCTCTCTCTCTCTCTCTCTCTCTCTCTCTCTCTCTACTCCATAAGTAAGAAACAGAAAAAAGCCCAGCATGATGGAATGGCAGGCTTGAAGGGGAGAGAAAGGTGAAAGACAGATGAAAGTGAAAAGAGATAAAAGCCAGAGTGAGGAGGGTGCAGGATAAAGCAGGAGGAAGGGAGGCCGAGATGAAAGCAAAATGAGAAAAGATAAGAACAGAGTGAGGGAGACGGAAAGGGAAACGGACGGAGAGATAGTGTATGGTGCAGCAAAAGGGGTAACCATGGAAACAAGAAGGTACAAAAGAAGAAAGAGAGAGAGAGAGAGAGAGAGAGAGAGAGAGAGAGACAAAGGGGTTTTGATTTAAAAGAATGAAACTCAGAAGAAGACGAAAAAGTAATTCTGGCTGAAATTTGTTAAAGTGAGGGATAAATACAAAGAATGGAAAAGTCATATGGAAGGGGACAGTGGCTCTTTGTAACGTATATGGAGACCTGCATATGAGGATTAGAGCACTGTCAGGCACTATAGAGACACCTAGTGTTAACAGGCCTCGCAACTTCAACATAGGCCCTCAGAATGCACTTGGAGCGCCACTTATTCTACCAATGTAAACTTGTAGCGTCACACTGACAATCTTACATGTTATGTTCTGGTGGCCTGATGAACCAATCTTAGGACTCTAATGACTCACTTGTATGGTCATGATGAAAGCCAGCCTTCACTGTAATACAGGACACTGCACAACGCATTACCATTTATCAAACATTATTCTGAATTATAAAGCAAGAAAAGTGTGCATTGCTTTCTCCTAATACAGCTAGGGATGTGACTCCATGTCCCTGGTGGGGAAAAGAAGTGATTGTGTCTAATTCAATGAACTTGGGATTGTGGTAATGTGTATGGCTGTTTTATTCACATACAATCACTGTGACTGAAAATTTGCCTTCATGTTTGCCTATCCATGCAGAATAGGAGGCAGACAGTAGGTTCTTATTCTATGGTTTTGAATCTCTTGTGGCTCTCTTTTCTTTATCTCTTCCTCCTCTCTCCCTCCCCCTTCTGTTTTACTCTTGCTCTCTCTTTCCATTTGCTTTATGTTCTCACTCACACTACCTCTTGATCTCTCTCCTCACTCTCTCATTCTCCCTCTCCCTATTTCCACTCCCATCTTACCCCACCTTTCTTGTACACACTCGTTTTACTTCTCTTCCTTTTCCCTCCATCGTCCTCTTTCTATAGCTCTCTTTTTGTGCTACCTAGCCCCCCTGTATCTCTTCTTTTTATATATTCCATGGTGAATGCTCTTCTCCTCTCCTCCCTCTTTCTTTTTTAAAATTCTCTTTTTCCCTTGCTCCTTCCATTCTTCTCTACTTTCTCAGCACAATCATATCTTTTCAACATTCTATCTCTCCATTTTGTTTCCTAATATTTAATCTCTTATTTTTTGTATGTTTGTGTATGTGTGAAAATTTGCATATTTTTTTTGCAGTTGCTGATTTCTGAGGGGTTGTACTGAAAGCCCGTAAGTATTGAAATGATCACACTCCTGTTTTCTAAATTCATGGAGCTTGTCCGTGCTCTTGATCATGTGAAAATCTACATCAGCAACTCGTGTGAAAATGATTAAGACACCCAGAAAGCCACTTCAAATAACAGACATGAAGGCGTTCCAAGAGGGGAACAACTCCTCCTCACTTCACCCCATTGAAGATGGGTAGGTCAGCACATGTCCTTTATAACTGGGTAGCCAAAGTAAATTAGAGGTAGGCATAGCACAAATGTACTCTCATCCTGAAGTGTTTGGACTTGCATTTCATCCTCAGTGCTATATTTCTCTCACTGACTTCAGCAACATCTAGCCTGTCTGCCTCTCTCCTCCATAGCTGTATCTTTCTAAACATATTACCTCCTCCTTGCAGGATAAGAATCCCAGCATATCTTGTAGAAGTTTAACTCAGTTGCACTCATTAACCAATTTATTAGAAACACCATAATAATACCTTTCCCTCTTTTGATCTTAGCATACCGTCACTTCTTTGTGGCAAGGATTCCACAAGGTGCCTGAAACATTCCTTTTAGATTCTGGTCCATGCTGACATGATTGCAACTGTTGACACAAGAGAAGTTTGGAACATGGATTCATGCTGTTTTAGATTCATCAAACCAGGCAACATTTTGCCATTATCAACTGCCCAATTTCAGTAAGCCTGAGCCCACTGTAGCCGCACATTCTTGTTCTTGACTGACAGTAGTGGGACCCAATGTGGTCATTGGCTGTTGTAGCCCATCTGCCTCAAAGTTTGATGTGTTATGCACCACAGATGTAAATAGTGGTTATTTATGTTACAGAAGCCTTCCTCTCAGCTAGAACAAGTCTGACGATTCTCCTCAGGCTCTCATCAACAAGCTGTTCCCCCACAGAACTGCTGGTCACTGGATGTTTCTTGTTTTTTGCACCATTCTGTGTAAACTCTAGAGACTGTTGTATGTGAAAATACCAAGGGATTAGAAATTTCTAAAATACTCAAACCAGCCTGTCTAATGCCATCAACTATGCCACATTTAAGGTCACTGAGATCACATTTTTCCCCAAATGATGTTTGATATGAACATTGACCTGTTTCTTGACCTGTATCTGCATGATTTATGCGGATAATACTCATTTCCTAATAATGTGGACTAATAATTTGATACCAATTTGTAATTAAAAACATGCAATTTTTAGAATATTTGGATGTCTATAGATATTTATGCCATACATTTAATAACTGATTTCACTTCTATGTTAGCCCAGCCTAGCGCACATGGTGTGTTGGTTAACAGACTAGTTTCACAACACGTGCAAACCAATTTTACCACTCCTCAAATGAGTACAATTATATAACTTTACAGGTTTTATCATTGTGGACATCACATAGCAAACGACATTATGTGATGTGAGCAGTGTTTTCTCTCACCCAAAATATACATAAAAATAAATATATAATCTTGTCTGACAATAAATATCTAGATATTTGTAGTGTGCCTGAAAGTAAACCAATAAAAATTGTATGCAATTTCATATCTAACAATACTGAGATTTCTATTTTATCTCCTGTTTTGCTGTGGAATTCATAAAAAATATATTTATCTATAACGATTTTTAGAAAGATCAGAGCTCCACCCTGAATCATACTGCTGTTAACATACTTGTATATGCTACAATATTAATTGTCTTCTGGATTTGGTTATTTGGAAATGATACAAGGAAAAGTTATATTCTGGAAAAGCCCCTTGCAACATGATTTCAAATGTTTAAAAATCTCTGTGATACTAAAGATATATCATTAATAAGAATTTATCAATGGTTGATTAAAAATATGTCCCTAACTATGATTTAAGTATAACTTAAACCAGCAAAAAGTCTTATTTTCTCCATGTTCAGAATTGTGTAGGCGTATCTATTCGCATACTAATTGACACCTGCCCTGTATACACACTAATTTTGGTTTGTGTGCACTCCACTAGTTCCCCCTTCCAGCTAGTTTTAAAAGCTGCACTGATCCGCAGGTCATGGCACTGTAACATGCAGAAGCAGCACACACATCACATCACTGATTTAAAAATTAGCTTTAATGTCCTCTTATTTGACTGCCTACTGTCACGTGTTGGCAAGCAGCTTATTAAGCATTTAGAATCATGAGTTTTGCTGGCCTGGATCAAATCATTTTTCAGTTTATAATATAGTGAGATTTTATAATACAAACACAAAAAACATTGTCAGAAACTTTTGTTATAAAGAAGAGCAGGCCAAAATTTCCCCAAAGTGATGTAATAGACTGATAAACTCCTACAGAATACATTTACGTTAAGTTATTGTTGCTAAAGTTAGTTCTACATGTTACTGAATCATAGAGTGTACTTATTTTTTCCCATGGTTTCTGAATGTTAGTTTACTTTTTGGGAAAAAAAATACTACATTTTGAAATCTGTTGTGTGTGCGTGTGTTTTTTTTTTGTTTGTTTGTTTTTTTTGACAACATAGAATTGAAGGAGAGTGTACTTTCTTTTTCCCATGACTTTACATACAGGTGTGCCCTGTTAGACTGATTGTTTAAACAATTAATAGCTCTAAATGTCTAATCATGGTTTGAGCCCTGGGTTTTACTTGTGAAGACCAGAGAGCTGTCTATGGGAGAAATGCAAGCCATTCTGAAGCTGAGAAAAGTTGGAAAATAGATCACAAGCATTTCCATATCCAATATAGCAAATTGGAATGTCCTGAAAAAGAAAGAAGCCACTGGTGTACTAACAACCAGACATCAAACAGATTGGCCAAGGAAAACAACAGCAGTTGATGACAGAAACATTGTGAGAGCTATGGGGGAAAAAAAAAAAAAAAAAACAGTCAATGACATCAACAACCACTAAAGGGAAGGGCTAAATGTATCAAATCCACCATTCTAAGAAGAGCAGAAATGTAGGGGCCATATCTCAAGATGCAAACCACTCATCAGCAGTGAGAATTGGGAGGCCAGATCGGAATTTGCAAAGAAACACAGTGATGAGCCACAATAATACTTAAACCAAGATTAACCTTTACCAAAGTGAAAGGAAATGTCAAAATGTGGAGAAGTTAAGGATCTGCTCATGATCTAAAACATACAAGCTCATCTATCAAGGATGGTGGAAGTAGTGTTGTGGCTTGAGCTGACATGGCTACTTCTGGAATGGGCTCACTAATCATTACTGATTATGTAATTCATGATGGTAGCACCAGAATGAATTCAGAAGTGTACAGAAACATTCTATCTGCCAGTTTACAGAGAAATGCGTCCAATCTAATTGGGAGGAACTTCATCATGTAGCAAAGCAATTACCCAAAACATACCGCCAACAGAATAAAGGACTTTGTCAGGGGAAAAAGTGCAAGGTTTTAAACTAGCCAAGTCAATCACTAGACCTTAATTCAGTTGAGCATGAATTTCACCTCCTAAAGAGGAGACTAAAGGGAGAAACAATGTTCCAATATCATGTCATATTCATTTTTTGATCTGAAACCCAAATGTCTTCACTGTGTAGCAAAAACAAAGATTTGAACTTTCTGTTTCAATATTTTCAGAGGGGACTTTATGTCCATGTAGGCACCGTTTTGTGCAACCTCACCCTAACTGTACACAAGTATAGTGCCTTGAATGACTATTCACCCACCTTGAACCTTTCTGCATTTTGTAGTGACAATGAAGTGGACTTCATTGGGATTACATGTGAATCTACACAAAATAACCCATAATACTGATGTGGAGCGGGAAAAAAATCTACATAGTTTGCAATGTTTTTACCAATAAAAAAAAAGCAAAAGTTATTGCATAAGTATTCACCCCCTTGGTGTGAAACCCGTAAATAAAGTTCTTTTGCAACCAGACACAAAATTAGTTGAATGGAGTCCACCTGTGTGCAATTAAAGTGTCACATAATTTCAATAATAAGTACACCTGTTCCTAGAAGGCCCCAGAGTTTGTAAAATAATATACCCTTACAAACAGCATCTTAAACACCAATGAGCTATCAAAACAAGTCAGGGATTTTTAAAGCTCACTGGTTGAAATAGTGTAAGATTGGGATACAAGCATGTGAGTCAAGTGGCTAATGCCTCACAAAGAAAGTATAAATACTATCTTTATTTAGCAAAGTATAAATACTTTTTGAAATGCTATATTTTGAATTTTAAGAGGAAAGAGTGTCAAGAAATAGAGACGGCCTATTTGCCAAAATAACTCCAGAACCATTTCAGTGTGTGTTTGTCCCTGGTCTCATACATTTTGCATGTGTGTGAATGTGGAAATCCCTCAGTAGTTCAGTACTGTTGATTCTCAGTAGGTCAACTAGCCCAGTTAAAGGCCAACTTCCCTTTTTTCTGTCTTAATCCTTCCTGTTGTCTTTCCTTTTACCTTTCCCAACACCCCCTCCACTCTCTTTCTGCTTCTTGTTTATGATAAATAGTAAGGAGAGAGAAGTGTGGGGCTACAGAATGCACAGCAAAAAAGTCTCTCTCACTGCTGTAGAAATCCAGGTACACGTCTACCAGATAATACAACATGTCCTGGCTTGACAAATTACTCAGTCCTCGACCATTTCCACCACTAAGCAAACCAAGCCATACTTAAGTACTCATGCTGATTTTGGTAACCCTTCTTGCCCAGGTACCAATATGGTGGAGCTAAAAATAGTGCAGACAAGTGATCAAACACAGTTACACAAATGTCCTGATTAACGTCTCTGACTGAAATTGCTTCTTTACTGGTACAAAAATATTCAGAAGTAGGCTAGTGTAGTGTCAAAGTTTCTCACTCTTTTCAAAAGTCCCTTTTCTGGTGGATTTAAACAGTCCCAAACAGCAAGTTAAGGTTTCAGAAAAATATTTTTTAAATTTATTTACCCATGGTAACGTAAGTTGATCTGTATTTGGATGCATGGGCAGCCACTAAAGGAAAGTTTTCACTAAACATTGAAATACGGCCATTAAAACTTATGCCTCATGCTTTCTTTCACAGCAGCACCTTACACATTTTAACAATCAAATGACATATGCCAGGTTTCATTTCAAAATAGTTTACTTAAATTTTGAGTAGTATTTCACTACTTGTGTATATCAAGTCACGACCCAATAACCTGCAGAGAAACTGCTAATTTCAAAGGTAGAGGTATGCAATGGAAAAGCAACACACACACTTCACCAGGATATGGATAGTCCTGGGTTTGAATTTGTTGCCGAGCTATGGTGGAGAAGTGCTAAAGTATGGAACCTATAGAGAACTTGCAGTCTCTCTCACTCAAACTCCCTGTAGAGACTTGAAAAGAAACTGAATACACACATTATAGAGTAATCTTTTGCCAAGAAAAATTTCTTCTGCAATAACCGGTAGAAACACACACACACACACTCATGAACAGAACACAAAATGTCTACTTAGTGCACTATTCAGTGTGCAAGTGTGATTTTAGTGTTTTTCTACAAAAGTCTGATACTTCTGGGCAAGTGGACAAGTTTGAGCTATTGTTTCTTCTTATTTCTCTCTGAGATATAGGATTGGATCTGATCCAACATATTCCTTCTTTTCCTCAACTTTTACTGTTGATTCCATTCTCCTTTTCCCCCATAGGCATGGCCATGTATTGTTTTATGTACGCGTCCCCAGCCATTTCTTCTTTCATGAGGTTTCTTTGCCTTTCTGTCACTTATCTCTTTGTTTACTCCCATTGCACTCTTTCTATTTTCTCATTCTGTCTCTCAACTTCTGGCTGCGCCCACCCTCCTCCAAGCCTCCCTCCTCCCAGCCTCCCTCAATCTCTCTTTATCTCTGTCTCTCTCCCCTCCCTTTCCCAATATCTTTCCCTCTATCCTCTTGCTCTCTCTTCATTTCCCTCTCTCATACACATTCATCTCATCTCTTTCACAGCCAAGCACACACACACACACACACACACACACACACACACACACACACACACACTTTCTCTTCCTTGTTCCCTCTCACACATTCTCCCGGTACTTTCCTCCAATGTCATGTTTTGTCTTTGCTTCTTTTTACTTTGTTTATTTAATGAATTGCAGTTTCCTGTTCAGCAATTTAAAAATTCCCCCCCTCTCCTCACAAAGTACACAGTGTTAAATCTGCTCAGGTGCGTTCCATTTTAGAATGTACAGATCGGAATAGGTGAGCGCTGTTGAGAGTTGACAGCAACGGGCCCCCCGATAATGAACCTACAGGAAGTCTTATTCTAAAACTATGCTTTTTTTTTTTTCTATAATAGGGATCACCTTTGTTATACACCCAACAAAAAGCCACCAGGTGCATTCACACACTCACTAAACTAGAACTACAACAGTTAAAAAATTCTCTCTTTTTTGCTGTCCTTTCCATTTTTCTTTCTTTTCTCTCCCTTATCCTGCTCCCTCCATCTTTCATGCTCCCTTCCACTCTGCTTTCCCAGTCTATCTTTTTCATGATGATCATTTTATTTTCACCCTCCACCCTCCACCATTCTCCTTTTCTACTATTTCTCTTACCTTCACTGCATTCTCTTTCACCCTTCCGTTCCCTCTCTCCTGCAATCCCCACCCTCCCTAGTGCACCCCTCCCTACTCTCTTTCTTTCTGTCTTATTTCTTTGACCTCATCCTTTCTTATGTTCTCGCTATCCCTCCCCCAGTTTCTTTTCCTCCTTTTTTGCTGCATTCTCTTTCTCTCACCCTCCCCCACACCTCTCTCTTTCTATTTCTCTGTCATCCCCCATACCTCTCTCACCCCCCTCCCTCTTCCTCTCATTCTCTCTCCCCTGTCTGTCTCCCTCTCTAGCTCTTTTTCCAAAATGCTTTTCTCTCTCCTTTTCTTTAGCCACTTTTTTCACACTAGCTTTCAGACATTGTATAAGGTCCTGCAGCTTAATTATGTGAAATTTGGAAATAAACAGACAAGTGTAACTACCCATGGCTACTCTAGAAAGTACATTACACACCACTTATTACAAAATTGTGCATATTTGTGTGTATGTTTTGATGGCTTGAAACATGATTTTTGAAGAATATGTGGCTGAGGGAAAAAGGTGTGTGTGTGCATGTGTGTGTCTAAAGAATAAAAGCAAGATCTTTTGTTTGCATAGGCTATTTAGAGGTATATGTTTGTTGAAGGGCCATGTAGTTTGAGTGTGTTTGTGTGTGTGTTTCTGTCTGTCTATCTAAGGGAGAAAGGGAAGGAATACAAAAGTGTGTATGTATTTGTGTGCACACTGGCATGTGTGAATGAGAGAAAAAGGAAGAAAGAAGGGCACAGAGGGAAAGAGAAAGAAAGAAAAAAAGAATGTGTGTGTGTGTGTGTGTGTGTGTGTGTGCGTGCGTGAGAGAGAAAGAAAGAGAGGCCGGCACAGTCAGTTCTGATAACAGCAACAGTGGGAGGAGGAGGATGAGCAGAGGCACCACCCCTTTCTCTCCCTCAGCTATAAATAAGAGGTGGGTTTTTTGCTCCACACTTCACTTGAAGGATGAGAGCTTTGAAACACCTTAAACATCACTCCAGGAGCAATGTGGTAAGTACAGTTTTAACACACAAGCTTTAACAATATAGGTAACTGCATTGCAGCTTCACTTTAAAGTTTGTTAATTGCTGTCCAAAAAGTTTCACTTTTTAAAATGTTTTTTTTTCCCTCTGAAAATGGGACTCTTCAGAGTGACAGGCGTATATCCTTTACTGATAAAGGATATACTCCATCTCCAACATACTCTTGTCAGTTTTAACTACAGTGTCTCTCTCTTATCTCTCATTCACACTCATACACATTAATATATGCATCATTTGTTAATATCATGGTTTTGTTTACATTAACATTCAGTTCAGCTCTGCTCTTAGTGACAGTACTCCTATCCTGCCTGACTGGCTCTCTTTCATTTGTCTTTCTGTCTTTTATTTCTCTGCCTTTCATTTTGCCAGTTATTTTCTCTGCTCCTTCTCTCTTTCCTACTCCCTCCCTTCCTGCTCTTGCTTTTTTTCTCACCCTCTATCTCTCTTTCTTTCTGTTTCAGTCTCTCACTCCCCACAACCCCTCCCACTCTGTCTCTCTCTTTATCTTTCCCTTGTACTCTGTTTCTCAGTCTCTCTTCCCCCACCATCCCCTTGCTTTTTCCTCTCACTCTTTCTCTATTTATGTCTCTCTTTATCTTTCTCACCTTCCTCCTCTCTCTCCCTCACTCTCAATCCCTTCATTTTCCTCTTTCACGTTTCCTCTATAAAACCTCACTCTCCTTCTGTTTCAATTTCATTCTCTCTATTGCAATCACCCAATCATTCTAGCTCTGCCCCCCCCCCCCACCCCACCTGCTTAAACATAAATAATTATGAATGACATGGTTATCAGGCCATCCAGTTTTCCTTCTTGCTGTCTGTCTCAATTCTCTCTGTTCCCTTTTCCCCATTGTTCATTCAACTGTCTTTCACATATGTGTTCTTATGCAGACAAATTATTTGCATTTGCACATATTTCATATTTATCAGAGCTCATATTTATACCAATCAAGGTAACACATTGTTAAAAATCATAATCAGCCTGAGGTGTTAACGATCTTTTACTCTGCCCACAGAGTGTGACTGTTCTGCTACTGCTGTGTGCCCTGTTTACAGGTGTTTTTGTGCTATATTCCAATAACCTCAGAGCTACTATATTAAATTATATCACCATTCACATTGCTCTGTAGGAGACCATTTGAGTGCCACATCATTAGTCTAGTTGCAGGAATGCCTTTATTTTTAGTCCTAGGTCAGGTTGTATTGTGATTTCTGATGTCTGCTGAAGTTGAACTTTATATCTAAGTTTCTTTGTAACCACAGTTGCATTAGCTTTAGTGCTAGCTTTTGTGCCCTCCAACCCAACAATAGCACTGCTGGACTATAGGAAATGCTGCGGAGAGTCTACGGATGTTGGCTTCCGGGTTGGCCCTGGGCTCCAGTCGTGTGTTCTTTTAAAAGCCACTGAGGAAGGAAACATGGCATTTTGCATAGATCTTCACCTCCTATATTTAACACACTCTCAGTCCTTATTGAGCAGAGTTGCTTTTTAGTTGTCTATCCATGGTAAATAACATGCAAGTAAAAGTTGACATTGCAGTTGACACAACATGCAAAGAAGGTTGACATTGTTTACTGGTTGAAGTAAATGTCACCTTAGCCTGTTCTCTCTCATTTTCTTTCATGTCACATTTATGCTGATGTATTGAATGCTAGAATTCTTCTGTAGTGACTGTTACCATGACTGTAGTTTACAGCCATGGTATTTACTATAATATGTTTTCTGACTGTATGTCATTTGCTGTCTTGAAGGAGGAGCAGGCAGTTCCTCTGGTGCGCTGCTACAGTGAAGTGATGGGAAATGTGGTAGACACTGGCACACAGACTGATCCAGTGGTGGTCCTGTCCCTGGCTCAAGCTGCTGTGCTGGGCCTCATATCTCAGAATGAAATCTTTGGCACCACCATTGCCCCTAATGGCTTTTACACTGGAGAGGCACGTGACTGCCCCCCTCCACCTCCAGAAGCAATGGAGTATGAGTATTCAGACCAGTTGATTGGCGCAAATGGAGACTACCTACCTGAGCCCAATGGAGAAAATAGGAGGCCACATGGACTTTTGGGGGTGGAGAAGAAGCGTTCAGGACCTCGGGGAAAGGCCAAGAGGCACCAGAGTGAAAACGATGAGGCAACAGAACTGGCTAAGAAATCCATAGATGTACAGACTTGGGTGAAAGGAGAGCGGCTTGAGTATTCAAGCCCCTGTTACTACTCAAATGTTCATTGCAATGACAGCGAGTCTGAAGTGTTGGACCTTGCACCCCACAGACTGACATTAAAGGAGGAGCAAAATAAAGGCAGCCCTGAGCATGCAAAGGAGTCAAACAACCAGCAGAGTGATCCAGATTCAGACACTTCACAGGATGCTGATCACACACAGGAAATAGAAGCAGGCAGCCAGCCTGAGGGAGGAGGCACCAAAGAGGAGGGGCCAGATGAGCAAAGAGCACTGAATCTTAAGACTCCTGAGGAGGAAGTGAGCCCTGCAATGAGAGGCTACTATGAATCTAGTGTTTTGACCTACGAAGCTGCTGAGCCAGACCTGACACCAGCAGACTATGATGATGGTGGGCAGGTGGCGACATGGGCAGATGGTGAGAATCCTGCGGCCCGCCGTGTGCAGATTGACCGTCTGGACGTCAATGTGCAGATCGACGAGTCATATTGTGTGGATGTAGGTGAAGGCCTGAAGCGCTGGAAGTGCCGGATGTGTGAGAAGTCATACACATCAAAGTACAATTTGGTGACACATATCCTGGGTCACAGTGGGGTCAAGCCGCATGAGTGCTTGCACTGTGGAAAACTGTTCAAGCAACCAAGCCACCTGCAGACACATCTGCTTACACACCAAGGCACAAGGCCACATAAGTGTACTGTGTGCAAGAAGGCCTTCACACAGACCAGCCACCTCAAGCGCCATATGCTGCAGCATAGTGACATCAAACCATATAGCTGCCGCTTCTGTGGACGTGGGTTCGCCTACCCCAGCGAGTTGCGCACACATGAGGGCAAGCACGAGAATGGGCGGTGTCATATTTGCACACAATGCACCATGGAATTCCCCACTTATGCCCACCTCAGGCGGCACCAGGTCAGTCACCAGGGGCCTGCCGCCTTTCAGTGTAGTGAATGCCACAAGAGCTTTGCCTACCGGAGCCAGCTGCAGAACCACCTAATGAAGCACCAGAACATGCGGCCCCACATTTGTTCTGAGTGTGGCTTAGAGTTTGTGCAGGTTCACCACCTGAAGCAGCACCTGCTCACACACAAGGTACTAGCACAGCAGGCCCTCGAACACAAGGTACTTTTAAGCTCAGTTCCCTAGTGAAATTCTTTTGCAATCCTACTTGTTTGGAGGGTTTTTGACCTATGATCTTCATCCTTCATTTCTTTAGTAATACAGATATAACAAAACATACATAGTGAATTGTGTTGCTGGAGGAAAAGGTGAGATGATAGTGGGAGGTAGTACGATAGCATTTAACACAACATGTCTGTGAGACTCAGGTTGACAAAGATTTTTTCAGTCTAAGCCAAGCCCCCTAAGTCAGTCCCTGCCCTTTCACTTAATCAGGAAATCCACTTCTCTAACTGCCGGAGAGCCCTCTTTCATTTTACTTCCAGCACCAATAGGTAATTGACATTTTTCTGTATATACTTTGCGTTGTGAATATTTCTCATCATAACAGTAGTTCCCCTTTTTAATTCTTCATGTCACAGCAATTAATATATCACTTTATGACTAGACTCTGTAAAAAAAAAAAAAAAATGGGTCAAATGCATTGTAAGCCAAAACACTCAACTTGCACTAGTTGAATAATTATTTAACTAGTCAAGCAACTCATCTCAAATTTATAATGCCACAGTGTAATTAGGTTACGTGACTGTCCTATTATACTTACAGTAAGGGGATTATATCAGTCACATGTTATTGGACATTAATTAAGAATTCGTGCAAGATAATAAGAAATACATTTGATTAAAACATTATTATATTATAGTCGACTTTCCTTTAAAACTAGCCACCCCACATCTAATCCAAGCAAAAAAAATAATAAAATAAATAAATAAAATAAAATAAAATTCCACACTTTACAATTATATTAGTAGCCCAAAAGGAAACCATCCCCTAGGACAAATTTTATATAGTGAGATAATGGGCATTGAGCTCTAATGTTATTAACATTTATAAAGACACTCAAATAAGTAAAGATAAATAGTGCAGATAGATATAATTATTCTAAACATTTTCTTATAACCAAGATTATGAGATTGTTGAACCACACCTTCCATTGCCTGGGCACCACAAGTTCTATAACATTTGGTGGACATAAGCAGCATCCATTTCCAATATAATTCCATTAATATGTCCTTTTCCTACCCCATTTAACCTACACAATAAAGAAGAGTTGACAGTAACTGTAGGAAGCTAATTCTTCTTAACAGGAAACAAAATCAAATTGTTTTTACTTACTTGGTTGTGTCCCTTTCAAATGGGATGATATAGAACATGCAAGCTCATAAGAAATACACTTTATTAAAACACATATCATAGTAGAATTTCCTGTAAGATAAGCCACTCCACACCTTATCCAAGCAAAAAAAAAAATCCAAACTTTACAAATACACTATATTACCAAAAGTATTCGGTCACCCATCCAAATGATCAGAATCAGGTGTCCTAATCACTTGGCCTGG
>JAKKZN010000006.1:15733067-15743262 GCA_033441825.1 Pangasius elongatus | reverse complement strand
TAGGAATGGGATGGTACTTAAGTTCATATGTGAGTCAAGGCAGGTGACCGAATACTTTTGGTAATATAGTGTATATTATTAACCCAAAAGGAAACCGTCCCCTAGGACCAATTTTATATATATATACCATATGATATTAACATTTATAAAGACATTGAAATAAGTGGTGTGCAGATTGAGATGAGATTGTTGAACCACACCTTCCATTGCTTGGGCACCACAAGTTCTATAACACTTGGTGGACATAGGCAGCATCTATTGAAACTGTATCCATTTCCACTATAATTCCATTACTATGTCCCTTCCCCCTTTCCCTTAGTTAAACTGCACATTAAAGAAGAGTCAACAGTAAGCGTAAGAAGCTAATTCTTTTAAACAACAAACAAAAACAAATTGTTTTTACTTACTTGGTTGTGTCTCTTTTAAAGGGGATGAAAGAGTACAAATGTGACGTGTGTTCTCGTGAGTTCACCCTGTCAGCCAATCTGAAGAGGCACATGCTGATCCATACAAGTATGCGACCTTTCCAGTGCCACATCTGCTTTAAGACCTTCGTCCAGAAACAGACCCTCAAAACCCACATGATTGTCCACCTTCCCGTCAAACCCTTCAAATGCAAGGTTAGATAGGAACAACTTTGCAGGGTCTGAGTGTGTATAATTAAATATTAATTACTGAATCAATGTATTTGTTTTAACTTTAGGCCTAAACTGGAGTATAGACATGATACCTTCACTGAGACACAGCTGATTTGGGTGTCCTAGAGTCATAAATGTGCTGTTCAACAATTTTGCTTTATAGGTGTGTGGGAAGTCATTTAACAGAATGTACAACCTACTTGGCCACATGCACCTTCATGCTGGTAGCAAGC
Organism: Pangasius elongatus; assembly: GCA_033441825.1. Taxonomy (NCBI): domain Eukaryota; kingdom Metazoa; phylum Chordata; class Actinopteri; order Siluriformes; family Pangasiidae; genus Pangasius; species Pangasius elongatus. The sequence continues at coordinate 15,742,391 of JAKKZN010000006.1, read as the reverse complement.
CCTTCAAGTGCCCCTACTGCAGCAGCAAGTTCAACCTAAAGGGAAATCTTAGCAGGCACATGAAGGTGAAGCATGGCATTCTAGATGTCTTGCCAGATGGGCAAGGTAAGAATGCATTTGTTTTTGGCTTGCTTTGACCTGTGAGTTAGGGCTGCCCTTTAAATGTTATTCTGCCCTTTCGACTGATCGGATCGGTAAAAAAGATTTAACGTTCAATTTTAAACTTTAAATTTAGCACAAAATTGTCCACTTAACACCTAATTGTGAATGCAGCATGTAAACTGAATGACTTGTGGAAATAGAATTGAGGTCTTAATAACTGTCTTGTATATTCAGATAGCCACCCTGATATGGAGGGCCAAGAGGACTTTGAGGAAGACAGCTTTGACTACAGTGAAAGAGAAAATCTGGCTAGCAACAACACACAAGACCTGGCCAAACTTTCTGAGATGGGCTATTACAACTATACGAAGGCTACTGCCTACTACACCACAGCATAATGCACTGTGAGATACTCAAACTCACCAATGGCCTGTTTTTGTAAGCCTCAAGGTTTTAACATGGACTAATGATGAAACGGCTGCCTGGTGGCTGTGCACTGGTATTTTGATTAATCTGTAAGAGGAAATCATTTATATGCCTCCAAATCATTAGAGATTGTTAGGATCCATTTAAAAGCAAGTGTAATGCTATATTTAGGTGTCACACAGTGGGTAATAGGAATATTCCTTCTGGATAATGATCTAACGCCATACTCCACTTCAGAAAGAATCTTTAACATTTCTGAGACTAATTCAAAATTGTCATGCAGCAGTCTATACAGAGGCACTTAAGAGACAACCCTCAGCCCTCTGGAAATATCCCTGACATGTAATGTTAAACCATCAAAGCTTATACAAAAACGTTAAAGATAATGTAGAATAATAAATTGGATTTAACATAAAATAACAAGGTACACAATTGTTTAGGAACATCTTTACCATCATAAAAATGATAGGATCTGGTAAACTAAGCTTGTTCACTTCTAGTAAATCATTTGTCATATGTAAATCCAAGTGGGATTTTAAGAGGAGGCTTGATTTGCATAGTCATGTTCAGCTATTTATTTAACAATAGCCAAACCTGTCAAAATAAACTAGAACCATCAATACTATTTTGTTCAGTATTAGCATTAGCTAAATTAGCTAGCCATCTTAGCATGCAGATTATTTGTTTAAAAGGTTCTAGGTACCAGTACCACATCATTCTTAAATATTGGATGTGATGTGTCCAAAGAAATGGAGCGTGTTTAATGGCATTGCTAACAGATACACAATGCTCCCTGATTCAGATTTTTAGGGAATTTCTGATTTCTGAACATGTGTGGTGGTGAAAGAATTGTCTCAATTTATATAAACAGAATCAGGAGAAAGAGGAGTTACTTAAAAATGTTTTCAGGGTAGGGGTGTGCGATATGACAAAAATATATCATCACATCACGATTATGTCTACGATACACAAAATGCATCACAATATAAGTTTGCTCACAAACTGCCAGCAATACAGTAGTGTTGCATTAAAAATGGTAATAATTTTTTTTTAATTTATTTCATTTTTTGGTTTTATTTTAAAAACATTTTAACACTGAAATAGAAACCATTTAAAACTCTGTAGTGCTCCCATGTGGTGCAATAGAAACATGTTTGCCCTGTCAGTCGGAGATTGTGAGTTCAAATCCTGATGATGCCACAGCCATCCTTGGCCGGGAGAGCAAAACTGGCCATACTCAGAGAGGAAGGGGTGGCATTCTCTCTCTCCCCTGTCAGTCACAGTGACACTAGCCAAACAGTTTTAACAGATGTGGTCAGCTGGCTTCATGTGCCTTGGAGCAACTTTAATGAACCTAACATTTTACAATTTTAAAGATCATGCATCAGTTTGTAATTATTAAAAAAAAAAAAAAAAAAATATATATATATATATATATATATATATATATATATATATATATATATAATTTTTTTTTTAAATGTATAAAAAAAAGATCACACTATCACAGAGAAGTCTATTGTGGCATAATTTATCACAGTGTGGATATTATACTGCCATTTCTCCCAGGGGAATCGGTAATCTGTAGTTGAGTAGCAACTTGTCTTTCGTGTTAGGAGCTACTACCAAAAGCAGACAAGGTGCAAAATCTTGTTTGCTTGGCTTTTAACTGTGTGGTACAACTTGATTTATGATGTCTTAAATGAAGAACATAAAACTTTTGACAAGTCAGTTGACCATATGTGAGGAACACTTGACTGAAAACTGCCATCCAGGTCCAGACACAGTTTAGTATCATACCTTTATGGCATATTTGAGCCATTTTTATTTTGTGCAATGTTATTTTCTTGGAACGCTCAATCAACATACTTTTGATGTTCCATAGTTGGAAACCACTGTACTACTTTTAGTCTGGGATTATATATGGGGTGAAAAGATGGTAGCTAAATCCAGATTACATGGTTCTTACCGCATTTGTTCACCTGACCATACAAAGGAAACTTTAGATGCCCAGGAAAAACATCAAACCATTATTCCTAAGCCTACCTTTGATCTCTAGGGCTGAATGTGAAGATCATGCCCCAAAGAACTGTATTATAACTATATTAACTGTCCCTGTGCAACACCGTGTGCCATCCATCTTTCCCATATGAAGGTCTACAGTGATAAATTACAGTCTGCAGACGTGTGGCAGGACCATAGATGCAAGACAGAATGATTGTAAAGTTAAGCAGGAACAGAATAATTTTCTCATTTCACACCCACTGAACAGCCACCTGCTACATGTTAATACAGCACAAACTAGTCCAGAATGGACATTTCTACTGTTTTAAGTGTCTTTAAGGCTTGAGGTATCCTGTCATGCTGAGCAGGGAAAGTCTTGAATAAGTTTTGTATAAGCTTTGATTTTGTTTGCACATCATTGTGAATATGCTGTTGATAAAGTTCTATGTTAAATGTTGTGCTCGGGACAACATTGTATATTAATAAATTTACCTTTAAAACTGCCATGTTGATAAATAGTACAAAAAGAGAAGACAAAACAAATTTATTAGAAGGTTTCCAAAATGGCCTTTCACCTTTGTTTCCAGGTTTAATACAGTATTACATACAGTACTTCATATTTCAAAACTAAAACCTCGCGGTTATAAGGTCAGTTTGGAAATGGAGTGGACTGATGACATCTACAGTTTAGCTAACACTAGCCAACAGCACTGCTGCAAAAACATAGGTTTCTTTTCAACTTTTCCCTTCAGCAATAATGGTTATGGTTACAATGACATTCAAGTTAAATGAGGTACAAAAAGGAAAAGATGTGCTTCAGTGTCTTCTTCCTTCATTTACCCAGAGCTTTGTCCAGGTTGGTCTTGATTGCATCTAGGAAGTCCGTGGTGTTGACATAGTGCTCATTAAGCTTGACACTGTAGTCAAAAAAATCAACACAAGTTACATATGAGTAAAAAGAAAATACTGAGAAATAAGTTATTTAATAAGTTTTTTTTTTTTTTTAAACTGATTTCAGCCTATTGAGAGAACCTGCAGTAGTTACTACAGTTAAAAATACAAGAAAAAAAAAATCAACATGCTTAAATATCACTAAATTTTTTTTATTTATTTATTTTTCTAAATGTAACGGTAAACCAGTCTGTATTTTAAATTGAGAGCTGCCAAATAGACATCTAGTAAATCTGCAATAGGAATTAGTTCCCAAATTGGATAAATGTGGTTTCCACATCTCATCATAAGCACATACTCCAAAATGCCTTGGTAAGAGTAATCAGTTGTTGTATGACTTTGCAGAAGAAAGCAACTCAGTTTGACAAATTTTTATGGACTATATATGGAAACAGATGAATTACTTTGAGAGCCCATGAATGCAGCCTGCCAGATCCTTGGTCATGACACCATTCTCCACGGTGTCCACACACACTCGTTCCAGAGTCTGAGAAAACCTGGGGATAGCAAGGCATTTAGAGAATTCACATTCAAATTTCAAAACTGCTTAAAGACACTACCTATGTAATAGGGGATATTGGGTCATGCTAAAAAAAATACATTGGGAATGCAATCCCACAGAACCCAACAAAAACAGTCATGGGTGCAGTCAGTCAGATATGAATCTCACGGGACAAAGGAAGGCATGTTCATTAACATACTGAGTACTAGCATAGTGGGTGCTCATGTGTGGTTTAAATTAAATTTTAAATTAAAACTTAAGTTCATTAGAAAATGTCATGGGCAGGTGCAAACAAAGCTATAGGTGGGTGGGATTAGTTGGAATTCCTTTGGGAGCAGATGGGAACTGAATTAAAAATAAAAAAGGAGCACACCCCTAGCACATGCTGAAAGTAAACAAAACTAAGAGCTACTGAAATGGACTAAAACCTCTATGAGGTTTTAAAAATGGAACTCAGGAGTTTTAAAAAGCTTGTCAGTGAACAAAACTTTTCTTTTTTTTTTAACTCATTGATCTTTGCATGTTTTTAATAACCTCCACATACTCCTCTGCACCGAAGAGTCTCTAAGTTTTCACTCATGCAAAAGATCATGCTTTGGATGTTGTGTGCTGACTAGTTAGTTACTTCACCTCTTCAACTCTGTGATTACAATTCTATGATCTTGGTATCTTTGATCATAAGGTTAAAATAAAATAACTCTTTAATTGCTCTATCCCTTCTCACTAAAAGACATCCAACATACTGTAATATCAATTTCAGAAAAGGTTTATTTAAAAAAATAAATAAATAAATTAGCCATCTTGCCTTGAGCAGTTTCCCCATCCCTGAGACTACAACTCCTTCCCCAGAAGCCCTGGTTATCCACTATAATAATATTCTCTCTACTACCCTAAATCAGCTCACACCCCTCAGAATGTGTGCTGTGAATGGGGGCACTTGACCCATGGACAAGAAATGATTCAAGCTACCATCTTATCATTCCCATGTTCACTGAATTTCCCAATTAAACATTTTTTCCATCCCTTATATTACTTCACTGACAGGAAAATGCTCTCCTAATGCACAAATCTTGTGAAACCTGGGGCTCCTCAGAGGATTCGTTAACCATCATAATTGATTCAGGAATTAAGAAACTATGCTCATTTATTGAAACATTTCAAACCGTGGGCCTCCACAGATAAGTTGACAACATTCTTGTTGAGCTTGCTGGACGTACCAGTGCCAAGTGCTCATCTTTGAGTGAGCAGACTGACAAAGCCAAAATGTCATAGAAGAAAACTGTGCCACACTTTGAGCACAAGGCAAATCTGGTCAAACTTGAAGACAGGAATCACAGAGACAATCTACATATTCACAACTTGTCTTAAAAGTATCAAAACACCAAATGCAAATGTTCTACATCTCTTCATCCCTTTGGTTTTCTGCTTTTGCTGGTGAGAATACTGAAATCCATGAGCACTCATCACACCAGAATCTCTCAAAACTAATACCACAGGTAATGCCAGGCCTCAGACTCTCATCATCAAGCTGCTGTGCTTGTAGTCTTCGAGACCTTGCAAGAGGGCTTTCCCACATGGAGCTCTACCATGATAAACTGCAGTCTGCAGATGTGTGGCAGGACCATAGATGCATAGATAATTTTCTCATTCACACCCACTGAACAGCCACCTGGACAATGCTACATCATTTTAATAGTCCAGAATGGACATTTCTACTGTTTTAAACACCGTCCTTAAGGCTTTGAAGTATCCTGCTTTAATAAGCAGGTAAAGTCTTACTTATGTTTTGTATAAGCTTTGATTTTGTTTCACATCATTGTGAATATGCTGTTGATAAAAGTTCTATGTTAAATGTTGTGCTCTGTACAACACTGTATAATAATAAAATATACATTTAAAACTGCATGTTTATATAAGATAAAACAAATTTATTACGTTTCCGAAATGGCCTTTCACCTTTGTTTCAAGGTGTAATACAGTATGACATACAGTACTTACTGTAGTAATAAAAAATTAAAACCTATAAGGAGAGCTGGGAAATGGAGTGGACTAATGACACCTTCAAGCCCCTGCAAGAGGCTGGAAAGTTTGAGAATATGTAAGAGCTGACCCATGGAGTGGAGCACCGCAGCATGGAGACTCCACTGGAGGCTTAAGCTTTCATCAATATGTATTAAGTCCCTGTTAAGTCTGGTCTGGAACAGAAGGAGTGCTGCTGATACAGTGGTAGGATTATTGTTATTGTTTACTTGGCTATTTTACACAGCATTTGCCATATAATTATAAAATAGGATATAGAACAAGTAGGAATATGTTGTGGTGGGATGGCACACGCAATACATGCAAAATGTGCCTCCAGAAAGTATTCACCTTCCAATAATTAACCCCCCCCCCCCCTTTTTTTTTTGCAGTGTACTAACATCAAAGCACATCAATTTAAGCATATCAGAATTAGATTTTTTTTCCCTGCTCATTTTGAAGTGAAATAAAACAAAATTAAGTACTTGGACGTCTGTAGACTTGTTTAAAAATAAAAAATAAAAATACTTAAGTAATATTCACCCCCTCAATGTGATTTGTCCTTTTACAGGAATTACAGATTCAAATGTCGTCTATATTGCATGAATGTCAAATTTTGACTTTGACATCTTCCATTCCACAGTGGACATTTTCTCCAACTCTTCCAAATTAGAACATCGGTGAAGAGCAATTTTCAGGTCATGCCACAGATTTTCAAATGATTTCAAGTCTGGGTTTTGACTGTCATTCGAGAAAACAAACCTTTTTTCAAGCCATTTCTTCATAGTTTTAATTCAGTACTTTAGCTCACTGTCTTTTTAGAACATATATTTTTGCCCTAAATGCTGATGTCTGACTGACTGCAACGGGTTCTCCTTAATAATGTGCTTACTCTGATGATCAATGTACAATAAATACAGTTATTGATGACAGTTAAGTGATTATCATCTGTCCTCTGTGCCATATTCAACATCAAAAATGACGCCAGACTTCTTTTGCAAAAATAGTCGACCAGCTTCATTGAAAAAAATGATTGAGAACAGGAAAGTCATGTTTGACTCCCTTTTGTTTAAACATGTCTTTAATGGTTCACTGTCAAACTTTTACAAGTATAATTCCAAGTATATAATTAAATGTGTTCATTTTATTATGATTTATTTCCAGTGGTTGTATCCACTGAAGTGTTTTTTTTTCTTGACACTTAAATAACTTTTACAATGTTATTTCTGCTATATCATATTTACAACCTTGGTGTTATTATTTCTATTATAATATTACTGGTATTACACAGAACAATACCACTGCCTTAATCATTAACATCCAATATACTTACCATTTTTAATTATTTTATCCTTCACATCAAGACACTGATCAGCTATCAGTTGTCAAATTCAGCCTTACACTACCATATAGTCCCAAAATTTTAAATCAGTAAATTGTAATGCAAACTATGGTTTGCCTGTGGAACATATAGTTCAATACAAATATAGTAGTTCAATATAAATACATTTTCATATTTAATGACAGACTTGGTATGTACAGATCCTGGCTTACTTTACTGTAATCAATGTGGTCCTTGGTCCAAAACGTTTGCACCTCTGGCCTAGAGCATGATGCTAACACCAAAGTGTTTGATCATAGAAATGGTGTTACCTGGGTGTTGGGCTTTCTTCTGGCCACTCTCCCATAGAGGCCAAATCTAATATGAGCAGCTGATGATAATTTTGAGGTCTGCACAGTTTCTCCTATTTCAGCAAGTGAGCTCTGTTTCCCCTTCTGTGCTGTGGCTGGACTCTTTGACACTTCTCTGACAATTGCTTGAGCACTCAGTCTTGGTAGCATCTGGGTTGTGCTATATTTTTTCCACTTTGCTATAATGGATTTCAGTGTTCCTAAGGAGGTTCAAATCTTTGCTGATATTTTAATAACCACCTCCATCTTTTTTCCTCCTAACATCTCAATACTTTCTAGAGGCACTTTGTTTGCCTGGTGTTTCTGCATCACAATTGATGCACAATTTTTTTCCCCTTTTCTTTTTCCCCTCTTCTTTGGATAGTTGTGTTTTTGAGGGTTATATGGCGACCAGGGTCAATGGGTGTGCTCGATCTCCTTGGGTACATTCTTTTCTTATGATGATATTGGGGTGGCTGCTGTTGGTTTGTTACTTTATTTGCATTGGTGTTGATGAAAACAAAGTGATAGATTATGACACACGACATTACATGCAGCTAGTTGGAACATATGATAAATGGTCAAATCAAGCAAAATGCTTGCTTAGATTTTTTATGCAGGCATCATGTTGATAGGTTATGGCCCAGGTGGTACCCCAAAAACAATGTGGGCTTTACTGATAATTGGTTAGGGCAGTACGGTAATTCATCCCACCTGGGAAGGTGCTGCTCTCATTTCTTGCAGCATAGCTTATAGTCTCAGAACAGGCCTAGTTAATCTGTGACAATCCAGAACCAAGGCCAGGGAGCAGACAAGCAGGCTAGACCGGACATCTGCTAGCTGCCTTTAGTTATCACTCAGGTTCCACCATATTGAGACCATGTCTGTTCCCCTAGCTAAACAAAAATGTAGAAACACTCAAAGTCTGTTTTAGTAACATCAAATTCGATCATAATGAAAGCACAGCCAGCACCTTTGATCTGAAGCTAGGACTGTTAAATTTTAGATCTTACAGATAATTGTTAATGAAACTCTTACTGATCAGAAGTTTAATGTACAGTGTTTTACAGAAATGTGGATGAGTGAGCAATAAATGAATAAATGATGTTGCAATAAATGAATAAATGGTGTTGCAATGATATTTATCGTATATGATATCAAATATTCTAGGAATCACACAAAATCCTGGACATGAATTTGTCACATCTGAAGTTCTTTGTATTAATATATGTAGCCACAAAAAATGTCTACCCAGTTGATTCCACTAATTACATTTTACAGACCCCCAGGGCCGTAATTTGAATTTCTTTGTGTTTCCTGGTTGTTTCTGTAGACAAAGCATTCATTGCTGGAGTTATTAATATTCAATGTGATAACCTGCAAGACCTGCTGAGAACAGTATGCGTGTCCATTCTAGATTCAATAGAAGTTAATCAGAATGTTATAGGACCCACTCAAAGGTTTTCATACTCCTGATTTAATACTAACATTTGATTAAATATAGAAAATATAGTGTCAGATTGTGTAAGTGTGACCTTCTCAGATCATTACCTCATCTCATTTACAACCCCCGGCAAAAATTATGGAATCACCACACTTAGAGGATGTTCACCCAGCCTTTTTACATTATAGCAAACAAACAAATCACA
>JAKKZN010000006.1:15699838-15720314 GCA_033441825.1 Pangasius elongatus | reverse complement strand
CAAGTGTTGAGGATGCAGAAGATAGGGATAGGTGGAGAGTGATGATTTGCTGTGGCGACCCCTGAAGGGAAAAGCCGGAAGAAGAAGATTCATTCACAAAGTTGGGGGAAAAAAAGAAAAAAAAAAAACGATATTTTTTTCTGCAACATCGCCCAGCCCTAGATTAACTGCATATTTCCTCTTCAACAGCAATATTAGGTTTTGCAAACATACATGTATAGAATATAGCATTGTCTGAGAGCTCAACATTTCACTTTATACATTGAAACCTGTGAAAATGCAAGCAATGTAATTTTGCATTCTCTGCAATTCTTCTCTACTGTCTTCTAAGAAAAAATTACTCCAATTAACTGCATTTTATCTCTGCAATAACATAACTGTTCTGTTTTACTGTCTTGGTACCAATAGCTCTTCTGCATCCACTGAGCCAGCTGATAGAATACAAGTTACCAAACCCTGTTCACCATCTGCCAGTTCCCAAGAATGGTCAGCAGCTGGACTCATCCCAGTCCTGGCTCTATATCCCAGAGCTTTAATCCTTCAGCCTTTAAATAATCACTCTTTGCAGACTGCATAGTTAACATTTTCCCTTTTTAGCTTAAACCTTTCCCTTTTAATTTCACTTCTCTTTCTTTGCACCATTTCACTTTAAGTGCCTCTGTGCTGCTCTTTTCCTCTCCCATTATGTTTTCCTTTGCACACTCTCACTCATGTCACAGATATAAAAATAGAACAGTCCCTCTCTACAGTCAGTTTCCCTTCCCCCTCCTCAGCCTCCCACTTTTTTTCACCTTTTCTTTGATGAATTCCCAGATTATCCTAGTCATCTCATCTCCGTCCATCTCCACCACTGGCTGGGCCACCTTGATGCGCTTGTCAGCATCTGTTAGAAAACAAATTAATCTCTGTATTTATACAAACATAAAGCTAATACTACATTCATTATATGTTTAGGCCATCAAGCCAATAAAGGAATTATGCATATGGTGAAATGAAAGTTTATTCATAGCATTTATGGTAGGCAGGCTGAATACAAAAGTATTTTATTAAATTTTATAACAAGTTGTTGTTCTTAGTCCAGGTAATGTCTAGAGGCAATTTCTTGAGTCTTAGTTTGTAATGTGTTTGAGGTAGTTGTTCAATAACTACCATCCCATTTGTCATACAGAAATGTTACTTACACTATATGGCCAAAAGTATGTGGACACCTGGGCATGAATATGAATGAATATGGAGCTGGTCCACTCACAGCTGTAACAGACCTCCATGCTTCTGGGAAGATTTTCCAATAGATTTTGGAGCGTGGCTGTGGAGATTTGTGCCCATTCAGCCACAAGAGCATTAGTGAAGTCAAGCACTGATATTGGGCAAGAAGGACTGGCAATGCAGTCTGCTTTCCAGTTCACTCCAAAGCTGTTCAGTGGGGTAGAGATCAGGGCTCTGTGCAGCCCACTCAAGTTCTTCCACATCAATCTTGGCAAACCAGGTGCCTTGCTTTGTGCACAAGGGCACTGTCATGCTGGAATAGGTTTGGACCCCTTAGTGGCAGTGAAGCTAAATCATAATTCTACAGCATACAGAGAGACTGTAAACAATTGTGTTTGTCCAACTTTATGGCAACAGTCTGGGGAAAGTCCACATATGGGCAAGAGGGTCAGGTGTCCACATACTTTTGGCCATATAGTGTACCTGGTCATGTTCAAGAACTCAAGGCCCATTTACAATTTTTCCACAGGTCTGTCCATGGTCCTTCTGTCCATCCAATATTTTAGTTAACACAGTACATCAATAACAAGTGCTTGAATATTTGTAGGATTTATATGGAATCATCATCATAACCAGCAGATGAACTGATTAGACATTGGAACAGGGTCAAGGTTACATTAAATATCTGAAATAGTTGTTCTTCAAAGCTTCCTTACTGTCTGAAGAATATTTTGTATGGCACACATATTAGCAACAAGAAAGAATAGGTTTGTTGGTGGTGGAGACATCACTGTTGCTGAATTCTACCTGTTGAGTCTTAGATGAGATGCTTGATGTAGGTTAGTTAATTGTGCATAACCCCAGACATTTTTCACAAATGATTCCTAGACTTTACTGCACTGCATTTCATGAAAATTTCTACAAATCTTTTTGAACAATTTAATCTGGTCAGATCAACCAGTAGCCTATTTTGCTATGAAAGCAAACTGAGGCTTAAAACCAAGTACCTGGCAAGCTGGATATTCAACTGAAAACCAGGTTAAATAAAAATAAGCAATTTATTTTAGAAACAAATTCCTATTGTGGTAGTGGAAATTATCAGAAGCTGAAAAGGAAATGCCTGCTATTTTATTGTATTTGGTACACAGTAATTTAGATTGAAACATAACCTGCCTCAACATGATACAATATATAGCCAAACGTTTGTGGACACCTGACCATTCATATGGCCACACGATTCCTTCCACACCAACCTTGGGAAACCATGTCTTCACGGACCTTGCTTTGTGTACAGGGGCATTGTCATGCTGGAACTTGTGTGGGCTTGGCCCCTTAATTTCAGTGAAGGTAGATTGTATATAATTATACAATTCTGTGCTCCCAACTTTCTGAAAACAGTTAAGTGAAGGCCCATATATGGGTGTGATGGTCAGGGATCCACAAACCTTTGGCCATATAGTGTATGTTAACAAGCTAATATATGGGCTAGTTAAGAAGAATTTCTTAGATGTGGTGGACCTAAATGCGGTACTCTGATACCACATCATTTCCTCATTAGTTTCAACGTCTTTGCATCAAAAGAAAGCAAACAGTCATCTGATAGAACAAGGTCATTATTAGTTTGCAATAGACCAGTAGAGTCACCTGGTGGGAGTGTTTGTGAACATTTGAAGCTGCATTCAAGAAATTCATATTTCTGATTATTTTTTAATAGCTAGAACCAATTGATTTTTTTTTTTAATTATGTATTTTCTGCATGCAATCTCAATTACCCAGATCACAACACAGCGAAACGGAGTTGAGCTGCAAGCCAGTACATTAGGGACTTGAATGCCACTCTGTCTAAGTAAGGGTTTAAAGCAGTATTAGCCAATGTTTTATGCAGTGTGTTGCCTTTAAATAGACATGTTCTGAAATAGGAAGCTAATTAAGCCTGCTCTGTAGCAACACCTTAGCAACCACCTGGAATACCAAAGCAACTCCCTAGCAACTCCATAGGAACCAACTGGGTTAGCATTGCAACTACATAGCAACCATCTAGAACCCACCTGGAATACCATCGCCACCACCTTGCAACACCCTAGCAACCACCAGGAATACTATAGCAACAACCTTGCAACGGCATGACAACTGCCTGCAATGTCAGCATTAATGCTTTAACCTTTGAACATGTTTCAATGTTTAACATTTTAATCTTTACACATTACAAATGTTTAGCCTTTTAACATTTACATGCTTAAATGTTAAACATTTTAAAAATCAATGACATTGTAATATTGTTCTAATATTGTTTAACTGTCTTAGCGTGTTTAGTAGGTTCTGACAGCCAACATCATCAGCACCCATGATCTTTAACCTTCTAGGTATATTTGCTGGTTGGCCTGCTGCTTTTCAAGTGAGTGATTAATTTAACTGAAGGCCAAAACTTCCCAAAATACAACTGCCATGTTTGGTGTTAAAGGCTATTCCATTCATATTTCAAATGTGGCTCTCTTTCAAATACAACCTGGATGTTTCAGATATAACCCTGCAAGTGTGAACAGGATGACTCAGATTCTGAAGTAATTGTAACACTGTTATTGTACAGCTGTGCTATAGAAGACATTAGCACATAACTAGCCAGCAAGCTGACAGGTTAAGTGAATTACATTAATTATCTTGTTACAATGGCACCTGTTAAGGGACGGGATATATTAAGAAGCAAGTGAACAGTCAGTTCTCGAAGTTGATACGTTGGAAACAGGAAAAATAGGCAAGCATCCCTTCATCGCAAAGGTATTCCCTAACGGCAGCAGGCCTCTCAACAGGATAATGCGCCACACTTCAAAAAATTGTTCAGGAATGGTTTGAGGAACATGACAGAGTTCAAGGTGTTGACTTGGCCCTCAAATTCCACAGATCTCCATCAAATCATGCATCTGTGGGATGTGCTGGACAAACGTCCGATCCATTCACCTTGCAACTTGCAGGACATAAAGGATCTGCTGCTAACGACTTGGTGCCAGAAACCACAGCACGCCTTCAGAGGTCTTGTGGAGGCCATGCCTCAACGGGTCAGTGCTGTTTTAACAGCACAAGGGGGACTTACATAATATTTGGCAGGTGGTTTTATTATGGCTGATCGGTTTGTATCAGAAAACTCCGCAATGAAAATTCATCAGTCATCATTTTGCTGTCTTTACTGCTGCTGGTTTTTGAAATGTAATGTATTGCACTCAAACCAGTTCATCTGTTACAAACAACCACGCCACTGTTAAAGTCACAGAGATGACATTCTTTTTCCCCATTCTGATGTTTGATTTGAACATTAACTGTAGCTCTTGAGCTGTATCTGCATGATTTTTGCACTGCGTTGCTGTCATGTGACTGGCTGATTATATAACTGCATGAATGCAGGTTTACAGATGTTCCTAATAAACTGGACATTGATGAAAGGTGGTTTTACATGTTACTGAATTATAGGGTGTACTAATCTTTTCCCTACCTAGCTTCTGAATGACTACATATTAAAATGTGTTGTGGTTTTGTTGTCACCTGAGGTTATTTTTTGTTTATAAAAGCTGGTGAGGACCCATGATAAATAAAATCATAGAATGAGGATGAGAAGGCAGTTTGAAGCAGCAGATAATGCATGATTACTCTCACCTCAGGTCCCTGAAACCAACACCCCAGACCTGGTGCCAAGGCTGTCAACATCTGTTTTGCATCAGGATGAGTCAAAGGAAGGGGATGGGGAGGGCACTACCTACAAATCCACCTGTGTGGATACTATTAGGGAATTACCTTTGGAGAAGACATGTGACGAGTCAATTCGCAATGCCATTGAACAAGGGAGAGTAATAGACAGGCATATCCAGCCAGAATTTTCACTCTCCTATCTGTATTTTTCAAACATTAAATACAAGTTATCTTGAGTGACGCAGGGCACGGACACAAAAAAAGAAGAAACCACTCAGTTTTTGGTAACAAAAAGGTGCAGGAAAATGCTTTTCCATGTAGCTCATTATAGTCATATGGTGGGACACCTGAGACAAGAACACTCATTCTAATGGCTTGTTTCTATGGGGCAGGCATTCACGACAACATACACAGGTGGTGTGCAGAATGTTATTCATTCAGTTGGTGAATCCACTGGCCACCACAAAAAAGCTGATTAAGTTTATTCATGATGATTAAGTAAACATGATTAAGTTTATTCATGATGACGTCGGATAAGTGGAACCCAATCGAACCCATGTTATTTACAGTTTGAGCAGTCACACAAGCCTCCACATTTTTTTTTTGTATTCAGACTACTGCACGAGCATCTTAAACATCATTAGAGAAAATCATGCAGAGGGACCTTCACCCAGTAAAAACAATTCAATACATGTTGGACCCGAGAGCAAAACTGCATGGCTTGGGTAGCCCAACAGGAGAATTTGCATCAGACCCAAGAAACACAGTCCCAATTGTATAACAGGGACACCCAGCAACAGGAATTTGCACCAGGTGATAAAGTGCTCATATTAGTACCGGGCGGAGCCCTGCCCCCACCTGGCTAGTCAGACCACATCTCTGTTATGCTAATACCAGCATACAGACCACTAGTTAGACACTCCAAACCTTCTGTTTGGAAACACTTCCAGTTCTGAAGCAGGTGGAAACCTGGCCAACAGGAGCCATCTCTGCTCTTCCGGACTGTTTTGAGCACACTAACTGGCACATGTTCAGGGAAGCGGCAACTGATGGCGACTTCAACTTGGAGGAATACGCAACATCAGTGACCAGCTAGATCAGCAAGTGCATTGATGACGTCAATGTTTCCAAGATCATCATCATCACACTCCAATCAGAAGCCCGAGATGACTGCATAGATGTGTGCGCTACTGAGGACCCAAGACTCCGTCTTCAGAGCAGGTGACAAGGTGGCCCCAAGAACAGCGAGGGCCAAACTGTCCCGGGCCATCAGAGAGGCAAAGTGCGCGCGCACACGCACACACAGTATCCACAACCACTTCAAGGCCAGCAGAGACATGTGGCAGGGCATCCAGACCATCATCAACTACAGGACAACACCACCTGCCTTCCAGATGCACTGAACAACTTCTACACTCAGTCTGAAGTGCAGAATGATGTGACGGTGAGGAAGACCACCCCTCCTCACAATGACCAGGTGGTGTGTCTAACCACAGTCGATGTGAGGAAGACACTACACAGAGTCAACCCGCGGAAGGCTGCTGGACCAGACAACATTCCTGGCAGGATGCTCAGACCAGCTGCCGGATGATTTCATGGACATCTTCAACACCTCCCTGAGCAGCGCCGTCATTCCAAGGTGCTCCAAGGCCACCACCATCACCCTGGTGACAAAGAAGTCTTCAGTGTACTGTCTCAATGACTACAGTCCCGTTGCACTCTCACCCATCATCATGAAGTGCTTCGAGAGGCTCGTTATGAGTCACATCAAAACGCTCAACAGATGACACCATCACCACCACCCTCCATCTGGCCAGCATACATATGTTCAAATGCTGTTCATAGACTTCAGTTCAGCATTCAACACAATCATTCCTCAGCACCTGATTGGAAAGTTGAACTTTCTGGGACTGAACACCTCCCTCTGCAACTGGATCCTGGACTTCCTGACTGGGAGACCTCAGTCAGTCCAGATCAGCATCTCCAACACCACCACACTGAGCACTGGGGCCCCACAGGGCTGTGTGCTCAGTCCAATGCTGTTCACTCTGCTGACTCACAATTGTGCAGCAATGCACAGCTCGACTCACATCAAGTTCGCCGATGACACGACCGTGGTCTCATCAGCAAGAATACAGAGAGCCAACAACCTCTCTCTAAATGTGGACAAAACTAAAGAGATGGTTGTTGACTTCAGAAGAGCACAGGATGACCACTCGCTGCTGAACATCAGCAGCTCCTCTGTGGAGATCGTCAAGAACACCAAATTACTTGGTGTTCACCTGGCGGAGAACCTCACCTGGTCACTCAACACCAGTTACATAACAAAGAAAGCCCAGCAGCGCCTGTACTTTCTGAGAAGACTGAGGAAAGCACATCTCCTACTGCCCATCCTCACCATGTTCTACAGAGGGGCGACTGAGAGCATCCTGTGCACCTGCATCACTGCCTGGTTTGGGAATTGTACTGTCTGGGATCGCAAGACCCTTGAGCGGATAGGGAGGACAGCTGAGAAGATCATCGGGGTCTCTCTTCCCTCCATCACAGGCATTTACACCTCACGCTGCATCCACAAAGCCACCGGTATTGTGGATGACCCCACACACCCCTCTCACACACTCTTCACCCTCCTGCCGTCTGCCAAACGGTACTGAAGCATTCGGGCCCTCACGACCAGACTGTGGAACAGTTTCTTCCCCCAAGCCATCAGACTCCTCAACACTCAGAAGCTGGACTGAAAGAACACACATACACCCACAAAACCGTGCATCCTCCATCCTTTTTGCAAGTTTTTGCACATTACATTATTTTTTTACACATTACATATATTATTTCAGCAACTTATACTGTACTCTTTGCACTATTAGGGCCTTTCGCACCGGTTTAGTTCCAGAACTAAATGTACAGTACGAAAAGTACTGGGCGATTTTGCGCAAACTATTTCCCAGTACCATTTAAAGGGCTGCATTCGCAACAACAGTGGACACTAGGAAGTGACGTAAGCCGGTCGACAGTGACGTTATTTGTACACGGCGTTCAACAATGGAAACAAAGAAGAACAATGTAAACAACCGGAGGATGGAGGACGCTATGATCGGAGCTGTGTTGCACTTCAGCGTCCGTCCATCTATCGCTGTTCTCCATACTTGCAAAATAAGTTGACACTACAGTATGTTTACACGGCGTTTTAAATCATGGCGAGTGAGGGCGTTTTCGTACACGTTTGGCCAATCAACATCTACTTACGTCACGGATAGTACCAGTTGTGCTGGTTAGACCCTGCTCCAGAGTAGAACCTAATTTGGTTCTCAAAAGGGAGTCTAAAAAGGGTGCAAAAATCGCACCCTGTTCCGGAGGTGCGGAAACGCCAAAAAGTGGGTAGCTCCACATTTAGTTTGGGTACTATGAAAAGCTTCCAGCGGTGCAAAAGGCCCTATTGTCACTGGATTCATTTTCAAATAGAACTGTGCACTGGTCAGAGCTGCACTGGGACTTAGTGTGTCCATTGTCTATCCCAGTAGTCACTGTACTGTCTTGTGCTGGCTGCACATGTTTGCACTTGTGCACTTTATGTAAATTTATGTAGTCCCTTGTAGTTCTGTGTTGTTTTGTGTTTGTCTTATGTAGCACCTTGGTCCTGGAGAAACGTTGTTTCATTTCACTATGTACTAACTGGCTGTATATGGTTGAAATAACAAACCCCACTTGACTTGGATAGGGGCAAAGCACTGTAAATATGCCATTTATATATCCTTAAACCATGGAGAGAAACAGTTTCTGTGGCTCTGGTAACAGTAGATCCTGAAAGAGAGGAGATGGGACCAGACATGCCCTTAAACTCTGCTCATTTGTGGAGACCATCATTCACCATCTCAGAGAGCACAGGTAGCCAGGTAAAAGCAGCTCCACGTGGTAGCTTGCGGTTGCATTCTTCTGAATTTTCTCTCCCTTTTGTCTTGCAGACAGACATGTCTATGTACTGGAATGCAAAATGGCAAAATTAAAGTTTGGTGGAAGAGCAATAATGGTCTGTTTTTCAGGGTTTGGGCTAGGCCCCTTGGTTCCAGTGAAGGACAATGTTAATGCTACAGCATTCAATGTTTTAGACAATTGTATGCTCCCAACTTTGTGGCAACATTTTGGGGAAGGCTCTTCCCTGTTCCAGCATGACTGTACCCCTGTCAGGAACATAAAGACATGATTTGATGAGTTCAGTGTGGAGGAACTGAAATGGCCTGCACAGAGCACTGACCTTTGGGATGAACTGGAATGTCAATTGCAACCCAGGCCTTCTCGTTCAATCAGCGCCTGACCTCACAAATGGCCTTTTAACTGATTGGGCACAAATTCCAACAGGCACACCCCAAAATCTTGTAGAGACCCCAAGTAAATTCAGTAAATTAACATAAATAACACTTAATATTTGGTTGTATATCCGTTGCCTCCAAGAACTGGGTCAAGCCAGTGACCCACAGACACGAAACTGCTGCATTCTTCTTTCGTGATGCTTTTCCAGGCTTGTCCTGCAGCTTCTCTCAGTTGTTTGTTCTGGGGGGTTTCTCATTCCAGTCTCCCCTTCAGGAGCTGAAATGCATGCTCAATTGGGTTAAGGTCTGGTGATTGACTTCGCCAGTCTAAAAGCAGTCTAAAACCATTCCAGAAGCAGCCAACCAAGCCCAAGCCTTGATGCAGGGTCTGACCAACAAACTTGTATATTTTGGATCATGAGCACACACTTTGGCCTTTCCATCACTTTGGTATAGCCTCTATATTTCTGCTCTCACAGTCTTCTTCGAATGGTGGATTGTGATAACCTCACCACTGCTCTGTAGAGGTTGTTGGTGATGTCACTGACAAGATGGCACCGGTGAGCTTGGCTGCCATCACTGCTCCAACAAGCTCCAACCACACTTTGTTTTTGTTTATTATTTGCACCTTCCCTTACTTTATCCTCTTTTTCTTTTCACCACAGCTATCATCAGATAGAAAATCTTATTTCTAATGGTTTACAATCCACTCATCTATCGCCATTTTTAACAAACGATCCACGCTGGCTGAGAGAGATCCTGAGGAGGAACAAAGCATGAGACACTAAGCGGTGGCCCCAAGGGAAATGAGCTGGCATCAGCAGCCTGCTAGCCAACGTCCAGTCTTTGGAGAACAAGCTCAACAACCTCAAAACACTGGAGTCGTGGAAGGGGAAGTGGAGTGTGTCCGATGGTAAACAGCAGCTGTTGCAACAGTGCGAGCATTGTTCCCCTCACACGCTTGTGCACACCCAACCTGGAGCTCCTGACCTTCAAATGTTGCCCTTTCTACCTTCCCCGGGAATTTACCTTTGTCAGTCAGTGCCGTTTAAATTCTACAGTCCTTTATGTGAATTACATGAGGCTCTCACTCAACACCACCAAGGGCAAATGATACTGGGCCATTGCTATACTCCATTCAAATACAGCTACAAGGGACAGTCTTAGATATAAACAAAGGCTGAAACAGGAAGCTTGGCATCAGATGGAGGTCACCTGCTAGACAGACCAACCGGTGGCCACTTTGCAGGACACTCTAGATGATGCAGACTGGGACATGTTCAGGTGCAGTTCTGATGACAATGTATTTTTACGGAAATGGTTGTCGGATTTATAGCGAAACCGGCGAATGATAAAATGAGAACGATAAAATCAGAACATTTCCCAACCAGAAGCCGTGGGTGGATAAAACCATCTGCGACACACAGATCTCGCACCACTGCCTACAACACAGGACTCACCACCGGGAACATGGACAAGTACAAGGCTGTGTTCTACAATGTGCACAGCAAAGTGGCGCTACAGGAGGAAACTAGAGTCACAGTTGGAATAGGGTGGCTCTAGGAGCATGTGGCAGGGACTGAGAATGATAACGGACTATAAAACACCATCCTCCAAAACAGTGAATGCAGACGTGTCTCTGGCAGACACCCTGAACACTGTTTATGCTCGCTTCAAGGCTGCACCTAAACGTGCTAACAGCGCTAATTGGCAGCAGGCATGCAGAGTGGGAAACACATTCATCATCTCAAAGCACAAAGTGAGGGAGGCTTACAGGAGAGAATGAACACCAGGAAGGCAGCAGGACCAGATGGCGTCTCAGGTCAGGTTCTTAGAGCCTGTGCTGACCAACTAACACCAGTGTTCAAAGAGATATTCAAACTCTCCCTACATTTACATTTATGGCATTTGGCAGATGCCCTTATCCAGAGCGACTTACAATTATCTCATTTATACAACTGAGCAGTTGAGGGTTAAGGGCCTTGCTCGAGGGCCCAGCAGCGCCAGCTTGGCGGTTTCATCTATGATCCGTTGCACCCCTAATTAACACCCTGGTGAAGAAGGCCAGTCAGTATCTTTACTACCTTAAACACTTAAGGGACTTTAAGCTGCCCTCTAAGGTGCTAAAGAACTTTTGCACCTGCACTATCGAGAGCATCACAGCTTGGTTTGGGAATAGCACCATGCAGCATTGGCGGGCTCTCCAGAAGGTGGTTCGATCAGCTGAGCGAACCATCCACACTGTGCTCCCTGACCTGCAGTCTATATACGGCAAGTGGTGCTGGACCAAGGACAGGAAGATGGAAGTCTGAAGTGAACAAAAGAGCATATAGGAAGTATCTGCACCACACTAGCAACAAAAATGTTATCAACCTTCCACATTCACCTACTGTGCCACTTGTGTGCTGAATGACTACATTAGAGTGGTGAATTACCAACCTGGACACGCCAAGCACTCAACAAATGCAAGCTAGCAGGAGAAAATAGTCGGCAAATATTTTAACATACCAGTTCAGTAGAACTGGTAGAATGTTACAGTTTTATAAACAACATTAATGTAGCGGACTGTTCTCTGTCAGGGATCATTGATCTGGGGCATATGCGCCACTAGTTTAATTCAAAGATAGATTTTTTTTTGGTTCACTTCTCAACTTTTCTCATGTTAAATCTGGAATTTAATTAAGTGCATATTATCTTTCATTATTCATGAGATAAAAAATGCATTAGGGCAAGTGTGCCCTTTAAGCCCACTTTTGAATTTGACATCAAATTTAAAAAGAAAGAAAGAAAGGGAAAAAAAAACAATAATGTGCACTGTTAGTTGTTTCACCCATTTCTGCTATTCGTTACTTGATAGATATCTGACTGGCATGCAAAAAAAAAAAAAAAATGAATGCCAATACTGAATGAGGACCTGCAATGTAGTTAATACATGTTTTAGGTCTCATAGTAAATTTGTGCACTAAAAATGTAGGTTTTTTAATACCTTTCAAAGAGGAATTATGGGAATTACAAAATATTAATGTCAGACTGTGTGTAGGTAATCTGTTTAAAAAAAACAAAAAAAAACACCTAAGATAAAGATATAAACAAATTTTAAAAACTGGAAAATGAAAGATTGCACTGCAGCAGTGTAGGGGCCTAATAGATGGATCTTCCTTCTTCTTCTTGATTGTTATAATTGTTTATTATGCAAAATCTGCAGCACTATATGAGCCCTCAATGAGTTTATGCTACCTAATAATGGAATTTATTTTATGTGTCCTGATGTTTCTTTATAGAGGCCCATCAGCACTTAATTTTTACCTCTGAGAGAAAAGAAAGGTTTACTATGCAAGTGCTGAACTTTATCTAAGTAAAGGACAGTATTAAGTGAAAAAACAAACTGAAAACCAAACAAAAGTTAAATTACAAAAACAAAATCTATTCCTGGTTGAGTTTGGTCAAATCTTTTCCTTAATAATGTTTTACAGGTAGATTGATTGGGGCTAGAATGACTGAAAGATGCTGTTTAGGGTTCAAGTATTTGTAAAGGTTCAAGCAATTCTTGAGGTATTTTTTGAAAGAATTATTTTTGATGTTTTAATCCATTCTGAAAATAATTTTACCAATAAAATATACTGTGGGCTTATTTGGAACAACCATGGGCTTACATGTGTGTACCATTTAAGCCCATGTCAGATTTTTCACATATGTCACAGTATTTTTATATTTTACATTTTAAGAAGTTTGAATGAATTATTTTATGCAAAAATAATTTATGCAAGAAAATTTTATGCAAGAGACTACGCTTTCATGTTAACAGTAGATGTTGTTCCTCTTTCGGCTGGTCCGCGTATTTGATTTTATCCAGGCTTGGGACCGACACTGAGAGCGCACTCTTGGTTCCCTGGCCAGGAATCAAACGCGGGCCACAGCGGTGAGAGCGCTGTGGCCTAACCACTAGTCCTCTAAGGACCCAAGTTAACAGTAGACATCCCATTAAAATAAAACAAATATATACTAAAAATATCTGAAAACAGATTTCAGTGGGCTTAAGAGGTACACTTACCTCATATAATTTGAATACCAATCATATTTAATTTGTTATGTTCTGTGTGTATATTGGCTGCCAAAGTTATACAGCACGTTATATGTAGTGTGTTTAAAAGCCTTTTTAAATTTTGAGCATCTGCCCCACTAAAAGCCTCATGACCAATCCATGAGAAACTATAAGACACTGGCATTACACGCTCTTCTATCTCCCTTCTCCCCTTATTAATTGGTTGAACAGACCGTCTGTTCTCCCTGTCAGTGTAGCAATGCTGACTACAACTTAATTCCAATTCCTTAAACCCTAGCTAGTGATTTACCCACCCCTTGGCCAAATAGCTGTATGTTTGTTTTATGAGATGACTACTAATGTTGCACAGTTTGTTAGCTCCTTTACAATGGCTAGCAATCATACACATAGGGTAAATAACATTTAAACATTAAATGGAAAGAATGTTTTACCACCTTTTTTTCCTCTAAATACTTTGTTACTGCCCCTAGCTCCATTCCTGTCACCATTCATGTTAATTTCACAAAACCAATTAAAATAGTTAAAATGTATTTTTTTTTTGTTATACAACATATAGTTGACCTTTATCAATATACTTGGGCACAGCACATGTGGTGGAAACACAACTGACCTTGATATCTAAATTAGAGAGAGGTTGTTAACAATAACTATGATTGTTCCCAAACCTGATTACAATACTCTGCTAATTCCCTCCATAGTAACTGATTTCACAGAACATTAAAGTCAATCTGACAACTCAGTTGCACTGCCTAATTCTTGCTGTCCTAGTGTGTGCTTTCTGCCCTTCATATACCCTAGTCAGCCATGTACAGCTCCAAAGCCAAAGACAGAAAAACAGTTTCTCAAAACTATACTTCCTACAACTGCTCAATAACTCACCACTCACTAACCTCCACTGGCTGACCTTGACATTGGAGTATTACAACAGCAGAGAACTGAGCGTACTAGCTGTTTGTTGTTAGAATTATTGAAACAACAGGCAAAATAATGGAAATATTGTTTAGCACTACCAGCTTGTGTGTAAAACGCTAGTGACTAGCTAGCAGCTGTAGTCAAGTCTATCCCTATAACCCATTTGCATTAAGAGAAAGTTAGCCAGCCTCCACCAGCTGCCAGTTTCAAGCTAGTTGGGTTGAGCCTGTGAGGTCTCAGACAGATCTGTCCAATCATTTTTGGGTAGTTTATATGAAATGGTGTGGTAACTAATTTCCAAACAGCTCTGCTGTACTGCCTGATTCTCGCTGACCTCCGTGTGCCCTAGTCAGCCATGTACAGCTCCAAAGTCAGAGAGCTGTGTGGTTTCTCACCGCTATACTTCCTACAACTGCTCAATAACTCTGTACATGGTGTCCTTTAAAGTAGCCTTACACGGACCTATTACGACTCGTGAGTGTGTTTAACACAAACCTTTCATATAAGAACACAGCAGAAATGCCCTAGAACAGCAATAATACGGTAAACCTACATCACTTGTGTAAGCTAAAATGCGGGTAGATTTGTTAAAAAAAATAAAAAAGGAAAGGAAAAGGAAAGCAGTGGCTTTAAACCAACAATGTCATGCGGCCATAAACCACACACTCATCTCCACCGACTGACCTTGACATTGGAATGTGCTGCAACAGCGCAGAATTGAACGTTAATCCTCGTTTCAATCATTCTGACAACACACTATATTCAAAATAATGATAATATTGCTTAGCATGATCAATCTGTCGGGAAAACTCTAATGACTAGCTAGCAGCTGTGGTCAATTCAATCCCTATACCCCATTTGCTAAAATTCGGACAACGAAAAAAAAATGACTCGCCCGAAGTTTTAAACATGCACATCTCTTCATCAGAGAATCAGTGACTCGAGTTTTCCAATAGTATGGGCTATTTAATTGCAGTCGACTTTTTATTAACACGTTTGTAGCACACAAAGACGCGCTAGCGAGTTAGCCGGCCGGCCTCCATCGGTTGCCCGGTTCAAGATAGTTAGGTCGAGCCATTGAGGTCGCAGCCAGCTCAGTAGAATTGTTTTGTAGAAGTGAATCCACCAGGAGATGGCCTGGAAACTTGAAGGTTGTTCATATGAAACACAGTGATAAGTAACTACATTTAATGTAAATGATAATACGGAACCGGAAAACCACTTACACGAGCTCTTCATTAAAACAACAGAGCAATTGCACGGCATTTAGCGAGGTTTTAAGGACGACAAGAACTCCAAATTAATTTGCCGCGTCAAAAGGAAACCATCAGCTACTGAATAATTATGACACGTCTAAAGACCATTTCTTTAAAACTCACAGTTCCTCTGCTGTAAAGTCTGGCAAGCTTGAGCAGCAAGGACCGCGGGACTTTTGGATAAAGCAGTAGCAGACCTGGTCAGAGAGCTGAGAACCTTTAGATAACCTGCCATGTTTAGCTGATATACGGCTTCTGTTCGACCACTCCGAACGAAATGAAGAGCAGAATGAATTACAGTGAACGGCAATATGCCTGTGTGGGCCCCCCACCCCCACGTTAAAGGGAAGAGGAGGGGCTACGAGCTAGCGCCGTCTATACCAACGTCATCGTTCATGCAGTAAGACAGTTTTTCAACGACCGTGGCGAATTTGGAAGGAAGCTTCTTATAAAAATCACACAGTGATGTTATATACAGTGGGACCAGCATCTTGTCTAATTGAAAAAAGATATCATTTAGAGTGTTGCGGAAGCGGAAGCAACACACTAAGTAAGTGTTATCCGATTTTATTATTTGTCAGCTGTTCATTCTGAGATGTATACCCAGAATTCAATTTCTTCACCCACCCCCCAACACACACACACACACACACACGGAAGGATTTATCATATAGACTCTAAATCAGTATATAAATAAATAAATAAATAAATAAATAAATAAATAAATATTATTAAATAATAAATAATTCTACTAGCAAAATTTCATATTCATAAATGTAAAAATTCCAAACAATGTGTATGTGGATGGTGCCCTGTGATGGACTGGAGTATTCCTGGGATAGGCTCCAGATCAGAGGCTTAGCTGGGGCTTACTGAGGTGACAGCCAATGAAGCTGTAATAATTGACAAATGACAAGATTAACTGATGGTAGAAAGTGCATTAAATTATTAATTAAATTAATAATTTCATAAATTAATGGCTAATCATCTCTCCTACTGTCTGAAATTCTCATCAAATGAATGAGCATCACACATATCAGTATAATTGTACAAATCACTTGGTGATTTTATTTGGTTTCATTTTCTTCCAATATTTAAAATGACAGGATAATCCTTATTAGAATATGCAGTGTGTTAAAGGTTATAATGTACAACGGACAGGAAAAAAAAACCCACATTCCTTCCTTGTGCTGCTGAGGTCCATGCTAAATTTAGCTGTGGCTGAGTTACCATACTGGGAGAAGGAATGGGAAGGGTGCAATCATATGACAACAGTCAGCCAGAGTGTAGTGTAGAGACTGCAAAATTAACCCTTAAAAAACTATAAAAAGTCACTTAAAAAGATTCTGCCTTCACTCAGGATTTATTGCAGTTGAAGTATGGATTTTAAATAATGTTGCACTGAAATGTCAATAAAGTATGTATTGTGTTTGTATTTACAAATGTAAATTCATGTCCTTATAACGAATTATTGAATGCTGGAGTTGCCACAGATTATAGCTGAAGTGTGCTCTGCTCTTTCTCTTGCCAGTAGCTCATAAGGAAATGCAGCTGAGATGCATTTGGTAATGGTATTGGTGAGTACCAAAAAACATGTACTTGTACTCAGTCTTTAAGTCATTTAAGGCACAAAGACTTAGAAAGGAAAAATATGTCTCCCTTTGTAATGTCTTAACTTTCTGGGCTAGTTTCAGGTGTTTTTGTGCAGTTTTAGAGATGTAGTTTGGTTGAAAATTTGCTGAGACCTGGCAATACTGCACACCAGAGAGCTAATGTTTAATTTCGTTGCATTCTAATGCACAGCTTGTGTTTCAATATATGCTGCTAAGAGTCTGAATGGATCACACAAATACTGTCAGCCATCATGACTTGGTGGGGCTCCATATGGGCCAGCTGGGTTTCCACATGGCCATGGGCTGTTACTGGGGCCCAGTTGGGCTGCCCAGAAAACAAATATCTGGGCTACAAGTGGGAGACCCAGAAAGCCTACATTTGTGGGGCCCACATAGGCCCTTGGTGGGCTTGTTTCAGTATACTGTGTCTGAGAATTAACCTCTTCTCTGCAGTACTTCTGAAGCAGATTAAACTGCTTTTAGTATTAATTATATTTCATTTATCACCATAAATTACAGAGAGTACCTTTTTTCCAAAATTATGTTTTTATTTTTTTTTTCAACTTCCTCATATCAGAATAATTGAGTAACATAAAAAAATCCTTTATGATATCTAATTTATAAACACAGCACATATTCATATAGATTTAAAATAGGATTTAGTATTTAGTGGGCTATGACTGGGGCCCAGGTAGGCATTAAATGGGCTGCTATATAGGTTCTACCTGATATAGATATTAGATTCACCTAATATAGCATTTGTTATTTTATATATTTCATTAGAACTGAGTGTCAGAAGACTTCAAATTAATACCTCAAGAAATAACTTAATAAAATATTTAATGTCAAAACCACCATCAGATTTTCACTTTCATAAGATAAATATGTGAAGTGATCAGTGTTTAAAAAGTGATGCAGTTAAGTTAAACAGTTCAAGGGCAAACTAGCAGTTAGGTTAAATCTACCATTAATGAATTACGCCAAGTTGTAGAGAATAGCTACCACTTTTTGAGTAAAATGTAGCACATTATGCTTGGCATACAGTTCAAAGATTACATCTTCCTGTCAGTTTTTTTTGTTTTACAACCATTTCCTGCTAAAATATGTTAGCTTTCTAGCTAACATGCTACAGATTAATGCAGATTAGTGCAGTTTAGCACAGCTTGAATGAAATGGACATTTCCTCTATTTTGGTGAGTTTTCATGTATTTTAGCAGGCTTTTACTGTAATAGTGTCTTGGCTTTAAAATGTATAGTCTTGT
The DNA here is from genome assembly GCA_033441825.1 of Pangasius elongatus. Classification (NCBI taxonomy): domain Eukaryota; kingdom Metazoa; phylum Chordata; class Actinopteri; order Siluriformes; family Pangasiidae; genus Pangasius; species Pangasius elongatus. Next base: position 15,702,017 of record JAKKZN010000006.1, on the reverse strand, counting down.
CTGAAGTTGTAAATAGCTTTAAATAACATCATTTTGTATGTTTTGGGCAATTTGTCTGTGAACATATTACTAGCTTGATGCTAGCTGAAGCTCATTTGGCTAGATGCACAAGATGGTGCTGTCTTACTTCAGGAGTATGAGCATGTGCATTACTACTGGTGGTCCAGTGCCACTTCCTAGGAGAAGTGCCTTTGTTTTTGTTTAACTTAAGGAATTTTGCAGGACTTTGCAGTTGATTAAAATTATTTAGCTTCATATGCCATTTTTATAGGGAAAATAGGAAAAATAAAAAGTTACAATAACCTGGTTGCATAAGTGTGCACACCCTTTCATAATTGGGGATGTGACTGTGTTCAGAATGAACCAATCACATTCAATCTTATGTTCAAAAGTAATTATAATACAACTGTCATCAATGAAATTATTCTGATTACCCCAAATAGACCAAGCTGAAGACCAGCTGAAGACAAAGCTTCTGTAGGATTTTCTTCACATGTTCTTGGTTTTATCCGACTGCTGAAGCCATTGTCCGCAAAGATCTTACAAAGCATGCACGGTATCTCACTTGTTGAAAGCTATCAATCAGGAGAGGGCTATAAAAGAATTTCCAAAACATTAGATGTACATGGAACACCATATAGGCCATCATCAACAAATAGAGAAAATGGAGCCCCACAGTGACATCACCAAGAACAGGAAATCCCTCCAAAATTTATGACAAAACGCTCGTCCACCAAACGATGCTAACCTGTGGCATGGAATTAACAGTAGACCAGTATCTGAAGAGCATAATGTGCGAACTGGGGAGTAAGTATGAATGAGAAATATATGGGGGGGCGAGAACATGAAGTGCTTTGAAGGTGATGAGGAGACTCTTGTATTGAATACGAAAACGAATGGGTAGCCAATGAAGTCTGTGTAGGATGGGAGTAATATGAGAGGATTTCTTAGAAAAAGTGAGAACCCTAACTGCAGAGCTCTGGATATATTGGAGCTTATTTAATGTTGTGTTTGGTAGACCATAGAAAAGAGAATTACAGTAGTGGTGGTGGAAGGTCGAACCAAGTTCCCAGCAATATTAACATTATCAGCACAGAAAGGAGCAACATTTTTGGTGAACCGACAAGTAGTCGATCTGTTTTATCAGTGTTGAGTTTGAGAAAGTTACTGGTCATCCAAGCATTTATATCATTAATACAAGCTGTTGTGGAGTTGGTGGGAAAAGGAGAGTTGTGTTGAGAACTGATATCGAGCTGGGCGTCGTCTGCATAGCAATGGAAGTTAAAGCGGTGATGACGGATAATGTTACCTAAACGGAGCATATAGATGATTTAGAGTAAAGGCCCAAGAACAGAACCCTGAGGAACACCGTGAGAGACAGGAGCAGTAGAGGACTTAGCCTGGCAGACAGAGATGTAATGCTGATTGTCAGAAAGGTAAAAAGTGAACCAAGATAGGGCAGTTCCAGAAATACCAAGAGCAGAGAGTCGTGAGATTAGAATACTGTGAGAGACCGTGACCAAAGTATACATCAAAATCAACAAAGGAATGGCTTAATCAAAGAAAGATCAAAGTTTTTGAATGACCTAGCCAAAGCCCAGACCTGAATCCAACTAAAAACCTGTGGGGAGACCTGAAGCAGGCTGTGCACAGGAGATGCCCTTACAGTTTGATGGATCTAGAATGTTTTTGCAAGAAAGAGTGGGAAAGTATTGCCAGGTCAAGATGTGCTATGATAGATTCTTACCCAAAAGGACTAAGTAGTGTAATAAAATAAAATAAAATAAAGGTAGTTTAAGGGTGTGGACACTTATGCAACTAGGTTATTGTATGTTTTTTATTTTTCCTTTTTCCCTAAAAACGGTTTCTGATTGTTTTTCACTTTATTTGTATACTTTTTAATTTCACATTAAAGGTGTGAAAAAATGATATGATTTATCTTAGTTTCATTCTTTTACTTAACAAAAACATGCCATTTTAACATGGGTAAACGTTTTAAATCCACTGTATCTGCCAGAATGGAGCTACTGAAGGGTACTGACAAACAGTTTAACCAAATAATGTTGTGGCAAATACTTCTACAGACCAGAATAAGGAAAATTAGTTACAAAGACAAGGGGTTCTGGATGCCAAAAACCTATAGACTTTATTGAATCAGACAACAAAGCCGAGATGGTCT
>JAKKZN010000006.1:15655857-15669820 GCA_033441825.1 Pangasius elongatus | reverse complement strand
CCCTTTACAGATTCGAATGATATATTGCTCTTATCTGTACGATCAAAACTGACAGAGTAATTTAAGTTCTTTTCAGCATTATCTGGCGAAGATGCCACAAAACGCGCCGACGCGTTGGTCGGCTCCAGAGGGTTAATGGTCCTGGCGTTCAGCCATCTGAAGTCTGTACAGATCCTTAAACTGCCATCATTCTTCCATACTAAAGCCAAAGGCGAAGCATACTCACTCAATGATTTATGGATTATTCCTGGCTCTTCCATTTCTGTGAGAACTTGGCGTAATTTTTGATAGTGAGCGGGTGGTACCCGACGGTACGGAAGTCGGAAAAGACACTCGTCAGTTAAGCAGATGTGGTGAATGAAACCTCTGACCTCCCCGCAATCCAGAGCATGTTTGGAGAATACATCATTGTAGCTCTCAAGCAACTGGATGAGCCTTTCCTTTGCTGTATCACTGGCAGAACATGAGTCGATGTCAATGCCACTGAGGCTTACAGCCCTAAGTCTCTGTTTAAGATCACCTGTGACACCAAGTCGGGAAATTTTCTCGGATGTGGGCATCATGACTGAAACTCTGCAACAGCTCAAAATCTTCCACAGCAAGGCACGGGAACACATCAGCTAACTTACGGTTCCTTTTGAGGGTGACCGCCTTGTCCGATAGGTTGGTAACTTTTAAAGGAACCCAGCGATCTCCCCACAGAGGCGTAACGACACGGCCTATGATGATGTCCCGTGGCATGGTTCTGGAAGAAGTGGTGACATGGCAGTATTACTCGGCAGCCTTCCCCAGACAAGGTGTTCTTGTTTGGCCATTAGAGTAACTGAATGCTGGAGCTTAACAGTCCCAACCTTGTCTGGTGGATCTCCACCTCTCCAGCAACAAGTATTAGCCATAGCATCCAGGAAGTGTTCACATGATGAAAGTGGCTCTGAAATACTGTTAGACAGAATCCTCCAGTAATCATCACTGATCTTCATTCAGTGTATGAGGAACTTAATCACATTGGTACTGATGATTAAATCATCCCTTTGTCCTGGTACAACTAGAACAGGCACCAAGCATCTCTCACCATACACTTTCAGCTCAACTTCATACATGCATTTTGGCTTGGTTTTTTTTACCTCCACATCCTATTAACATTTCTAATATTTCTTGTGTCAATGGCGTGGGCTTTGGCAACACATCTTCACTGAGCATTCTACTCTCTACAGCTTCACTGAAAGTACATGCCATAGATCCTGAGTCCAACATTCCCATCATCTGGAATCTATCATTCACATATACAGGTGCATAAAACAACTCATCAAACACTACAAGAGTTTGTGTATTCTGTGTGATCACTTTAACTTCAGCTGGCGCTTACGCACATGCACTTTCATAAACTTGCTTAATATCCGCATTTTCAAGGGTTTGTTCCACTCTACCCACACGTCCCCTCTCCAAGTGTGGGCCGACTATTTTAAAGTCGGTGAACCCTGAGGTGGCTGTGCAAACTGGTTGCCAGTGATGGGTTGACTATCTGCACAATTCCTCTTTATGTGACCAGGTCGGAAACAGGCAAGGCAGAGTCGTTGTCATCAACACTGCGCTAAAGTTGAATGCTCATGAGAACGGCATACCTTACATGCTTTCATAGGTGGTTGGCTTGGTCGATGACACCTCATCTTTGCTTGACTATTCTGGGAAAGAGCACAGTCACGTAGACTGATAAGCATCTTCATGCAATTATCATCATTCTGTGGAGGAGATGGAGTATGAGCTGTAGTATCCCTCACAGCAACATTACGCTTGGATTTGACCGCCAACTGTTCTTTTTGCTCAGTCTGATATCTGTCGAGATGCTCTTGTACTTCACTTGCTGTCCACTTATCTGGTGCTTTCAAGCGGAAAACAGCCGACAAAGTTGTCGGGCAGTATTTGACAAACATCATGGCTGCCTCCTAGCATGGGTTATCCATCTGTCGCCCAAGCCTATTTAAAGCTTCCTCTGCAACATCCACTGCCTTATTTAAACAGACCCAGTACTCTAACGGATTTTCGATTTACGCAACAGGTACTGTACCGTAGAAATCAGCTAAAGGCATAGAGGAAAATCTGACCTCACTGAAATGCTGTTTCAGAATATCAAATATCACTTTGGGGTTCTCAGAGGGTTTTAGGGAAGTGTTACCTCGAAGGGCTATTCTAACAATGTCTTTGGCTTTACCCATCAGCCTCGAAAGGATTTCATGATGATGTTCCAACACTGGTATGCCTCTTTTCCACAGGTAAGTGTCCACTAAATCCTCCCACTCATGAACACTGAACTTATCGGTTCCATCTCCTCGGAACAGGGGGCTCTCTTACTTCAGACTGCATGACCAGTTTAACTCCTGTCAAATTAAGTGAGGGTGCCTCTGAGAATGACTGACCTGCACCTAAACTTCGAGTCTGTGCACTGCTGGTTTCTCTTTCTCCACACCTTTCCCCACTTTGAGCAGAAATTATAGTCTGTCCTACTTCCTGAGCAATACGTGTTATGAGGTTATACCATGCTGCATCATTTAAGTCAGGGCTGACCGATAATGGATTACTCCTTAACTGACTAGGTGTTTGTTCAGTTATTCGAGTAGAACAGAATTCAGGCATTCATTCTACATTACCCCTCCCTGCAAAAGGTGTAAATGAGTGATCACTGAGAAGTCTCCCTCTCCCAAAACTTGAATTTAACATGTCTCCTTCAACATTAAAATTCTCTGCATTGAAACCATATGCCATCGTTCCTCCTGAAAGCATAAGTAATCAAATATTGAACAGAATTTTCAAATATAAAAACTCTTTGAACACCAACACAGCAAAATCATTAAGGAAACTAGAGGAAGGAAAACAAAAGTAGTTATGCTAATTGTGTAGTAAAGTGTCCAGTTCTTTGAAAGTGCACTACTTTGTGTTACTGTTGATCGGAACCTTGACTGAAGTGCAGCATCCACCGGTGACCAAACGGCGTTGATCCTTGGACGAAGATCTGAGGCAAGCTGACATTCATCCGGGTCACGGAACCACTGAAACCAGACCTACACTGACACAGTTGCGGTCTGCGTTTTGTTACAAATGAAGAGACAGATAACATGAACTGCTGCTGATGGATGGTTTATTAACTTGGAGCATGCAGATGCTGGATGGAATAGAGAGAGAGTGCAACAATGGGAAATGATTTCGTTCAGTGATTTTTCCACCTCTCCTCAGCATGCTCAGCGCGGGTTTTTCTTAAACATCACAATAACATATCAAAAATAAAATAAATGTAAACATGCTACCAATGACAGTACAAAATCAATCATTACACAAATTTATCCAAACGTATGATATAATCTTCTGCAGTTAATTTTAGAACAATCATGAATTAGAATAGAAAACAAATTGATACAACATGAATAGAAAATCGAATGAACAATAAACCATACCTGGATGGAATAGAGAGAGAGTACAACAATGGGAAATGATTTCATTCAGTGATTTTTCCACCTGGACAGATTAAACACCAGTTAATTGATTAGCTAAAATCACCATATTCTGCTGACGCACATACATACACCCAAACCACTGTACTCAGTAATAAAATGATTAAATCTAATCAAATCTAATCATCAAAAACTTTTACAAACTTATATTGAGGGAGCGCCGCTAACTACTTACCTCTCCTCAGTGTGCTCAGCGTGGGTTTGAGGATGCAGCGCGGGCTGAACAGAAATGACATTGCGACGTAAAATTAATATAAAACTCTTTTCCCAAAAATTACACAAATAAGGTACAAAACTAAATTATAACATTTTCGTGAACAAACTAATATAAACTAAACAAACGAAAATTGAAAGGAAGGATCATTAGTGAAATACATTAATTTGAATCGTGAGTGCACGCTCTTATTAACATCCGTCACACAGGCATTATATGACAATCCTACATAAAGGGATAGAGCAAAAATTAACCTGTTATCCAGACATTATTTTAATCTATGTAGAGCAACCCGCATGTTCTTTATCTAAACTGATCCAATCATTTGAACAATGTGGTCAATTATCAGGATATAAGATTAATATAGGTAAAACCCAATTAATTTTGTATATCTATAGCCCACCATGACCAACTGAAGTCTTTCACATATCTGGATGTCAGGGATTTCCCCCTTGCACTGATTGCAGAAGCTCTCAGTGTGCTTAAGCAACCAGCAGCATGACAGTGCACGCTTCCGTGTTGTTTTTTTTTAGTTTGCCATGTGTTTTGTTTTGGTTTGTGTCCTGTCTCTACCCATGTCCTGTCACTGGTTGTCTCCCTCATGTGTTGCACACACCTGTTTTCCTTTACCCGTTAATTAGTTTGGAAGAAGTGGTCCACCGGGCGCATCATCAGGACCTGGATCCAGATGGTGGTCCACCGGGCAGTTTATATGTCCCACAAAGTGTCCGAGTGCATGTCCTCTCCTGGGGCCACACCTCTCCCTTCACTGGGCACCCCAGGGCAGCCAGAACCCTGGAGTTCTGTTTAAAAAACACAGGGCAAACAAACGAGATGGACAATTGTAAGTCAGATCTCAAAGCACATAATTTGGCCACCCTGAGATGGTACCTGAGGAAACATCCCCACTGTTGACTACAACCCAACTAGTAAACTGGATATCAACTTTGCAAAAAATTACTGCCAGCCAAAAAAGATGGTCTTGCCATGAGATAGTTGGCTGTCAGCAAAAAAGGTATCCCTTATCAGAAATCACATAGTCAGCAAAGTCATGAGTGGAACCTTGGTTTTCCAGAAAAATAGCATACAAACATCACAGTTTACTAAAACACTCTATGCCCATGAGCCATTCAGATCTGTAACATTACCTATGACAAAAGCTTATTAACAAAAGGCTTGACTAAACAAATTTGAATGCTGCATTCTGGACTAACTGGAGATAAATTAGAGTTAATTTTGTGGGGCAGTGTGGGCTTTAGGAGGTTCTGAGAGTGAAGGAGGTAACACAGCACACGCCTGTGTGCTCAGTCCACTGCTGTTCACTCTGCTGACTCACAACTGTGTAGCAATGCACAGCTCAAGTCACATCATCAAGTTTGCCGATGACACGACCGCGGTGGGTCTCATCAGCAAGAACGACGAGTCAGCATACAGAGAGGAGGTGCAGCAGAAGAGCACATAATAACCACTCTCCGCTGAACATCGGCACCTCCTCCATGGAGATTGTCAAGAGCACCAAGTTTCTTGTGTTCACCTGGCGGAGAACCTCACCTGGTCACTCAACACCAGTTCCATAACGAAGAAAGCCCTGTACTTTCTGCGAAGGCTGAGGAAAGCACATCTCCCACCCTCCATCCTCACCATGTTCTACAGAGGGACTATCGAGAGCATCCTGTGCAACTGCATCACTGCCTGGTTTGGGCACTGTCTCAAATTGCAAGACCCTGCAGCGGATAGTGAGGACAGCTGAGAAGATCATTGGGGTCTCTCTTCCCTCCATCTCGGACATCATTGCTTGATTGTCTGGATGAAGTAAAGGTCTGGATGGCATCTAGTTTTTTGCAGCTAAATGAGTCTAAATCTGAGATAGTGATCTTTGGTCCATCGAATGTAGCTGAAAAGCTTGCACTTCACCTTGGCCCCTTAGCCACCAATGTCAGCACCTTGGGGTGATTTTTGACTCAGAGCTGAAATTTGATAGACAAATCAATGCTGTGGTTAAGGGTAGTTTTTTTTTCAAGGGGCATTGCCAAATTGAAGAGTTTCTTGAATTTTAAAGATTTGGAGACTGTGATTTCATGCTTTTATTTCATCCAGACTGGATTATTGCAATTCTTTATATCTGGGGCTCTCCAATATTCTGCTTGCTTGGCTGCAATTAGTGCAAAATGCAGCAGCCAGACTGTTGACTGGCACGAGGAAATGCTCTAGTATGTCTCCGGTGCTGGCCTCTCTGTACTGGCTGCCTGTGGATTTTAGAGTGCAATATAAGGTCTTGCTAATAGTTTTTAATGGGTTATATGGTCTTGCCCCTGAGTACATCTCTAGCCTGTTACAATGGCACTGTATGGCTAGACCGCTAAGATCGTCTCAAAGTCTCATTCTGAATGTTCCAAAATCAAGCCTAAAGACTAAAGGTGATCATGCCTTCTCTGTGGCAGCTCCACGTCTTTGGAATAGCCTTCCACCTCATATTAGATCCTGCAACTCGTTGGCATCTTTTAAATCATTGTTGAAAACGCATCTCTACTCTATTGCCTGTCCTTAGGGGAGGAGTCTGAGTAGTGTACTGTATTGGCTGTGTTCTTAATTTGTGTTTGTTTTTGTGGTAATGTTGAGAATGTAGAGCACTTTGGTCAACATGTGTTGTTTTTAAATGTGCTATAGAAATAAATGTTGAATGTTGACATCAGCAAAGCTCGAATGGAGCATGTCTCAGTCAACGTCATGGAGCACATCCTGTAGCACAGCTTCTGACTAGGCAGACCAGTGCTCAACAACCCTCCTCTCCTTTCTTTATATTCTGGCATGAGGAAAATGGCGGCATGGTCCGATTTACCAGTGTCAAAGAACATTCTTATCACTCACTAAGTATCCACTTTCACACTTATTGTATAACACTTATCAGCATTTTTGATGGCTCATTATATACACATTTAATTGATGCAAAATGTCCAGGTATATAGGAGTCATACCTTTTGTTCCTTTAATTTAATTTTAAGTATTAACAAAGTTTCTTGTTTAGTTTAATTTATGTTTTGTTAGTGTATGCTCCTGCTGCAATGGGGGAAGTTTTCTTATTAATCCTATAATTCCAAAACAGAAGGGGGTGCTGACACCATGTGGAAGCGGGGGTGTTGTCACTCGCTGATTTGTGAATGGAGGGCAGAGCTGGAGAAGGTGTGTGGTAAGGAATGCACACCTGTGGGGAATTTGACTAACAATTATTCGGTGCTGCAGTGAGCTGGGGCAAGGATAAGGGTGAGAGAGAAGAGCGCCTCAAGAGAGAGAGCCCCGATCCAGCACAGAGCCATGTGCGTGAAGCTCTGGGACACCTGCCAGAGGTGGCTGCTCACTTAAGGATGTGATCGACCTTGTGGTACTGAAGCAGTTCGTCGCCCTACTTCCGGACAGGACAGTGGAGTGGGTCAAGTGCCACTGACCAGTGTTGCTCGAGGAGGCTTGCAGAGGAACACACGGTGGCGTATCTCTATCTCACTCTCGTGTCTCTCCCCCTCCTCCTCGCCCTTTCCCTGTGCCTGCTCCACGAAAATGGGGGCCAATTCCCCTGAAACCCATTCCCCGAACCCATGTTTTCCCTACCCCTTCCCTCTCCCCGTGTCTGTCTCTTCTCTCTCTTGGGCGGGTGAATCCGTGGCCGCAGGTGTGGGAGTATACCCTGGGCCAGTGTGCTGGCACTGCAGGGATCCCGGGCATACTCAAGATGCGCCGCAGGCCACCCCCGATCAAGCCGGGATGTACCGCATACCGGTGAGTGTTCAAGGGGGTACATATCATGCATTGGTCCACCAAGTCTTGATTCAAGGTGAGGCATTGGGAAAGGCATGTTTGGTGAAGGTGAAGTTGTGTGCTCGGGGATGTTCAGGAATATCTGCCAGTGCTGGTCATTATTCACTTTAAAAATAAAAAAAATATAGAGTAGAGGTGGCGGTTAGTCCTCGCCTTACCCATCCACTAATCCTGGGGATGAATTGGCTTCCATGATTTAGCAAAAGAAATGTTTGTGGATGGGTCCTCCAGTAGTGGAAAACGGTGTGGGATGTGCTCAGCATTGGCTGGGGATGCGGTGGCGGGCCGTCAATGTCAGCTCCACGTCAGCAGACATCGAAATCAGGGGGAGCTCTGCTCCTTCTCTCTTGGTGGATTCCCACCGAGGATTTCCCCTTGGAGCAGTCACATGATGAGAGCCTCAGGCACGCCTTTGACCAAGTGAGAGTAATTGATGGACAGCGAAGCAAGCTTAGGCAGGATTTTCCCTGTTTGAATTATTGTATGGGCGAAAAATGAAATTCTGAAATGAAACAAAATTAAATTAGTATGTTCTTGACCTGAGAGCAAAACTCCACACTTAAAGCCACATAACCCAGGAGAATTTGGTTTTACAGGTGCAAGAATGTCAATCCCAGCTGTATAACAGGGGTACTCAGCTATGGGAGTTTGCAACGGGAGATAAAGTGCTCGTTTTACTACCCATGTCGAGCTTGAAATTACTTGTCAAGTGGCAAGGGCCCTTTGAGGTCACACGACGGGATGGGGATGTTGACTATGAGGTAATGCAAACAGATGGAGGCAGGGTGCGGCAGGTGTACTAAACTTATCTAAAAACGGTGGCTCAATCCACCCAGTCCCTTATGGAGACCACCTCTCTCCGTCCCAAATCACGAATGTGGCAAAATTGCAAGCAGAGTTTTCCGACGTGTTCTCGCCTCTCCCCGGGCGCACTGATCTCATAGAGCACCACACAGAGACAAATAGACCCTTCGGCGGTTGTTCGGGGCCCCCGCAACATTCCAGCGACTCATGGACAGAATCCTCTGCCCACACGCTGCTTATGCCACTGCTTATTTGGACAACATTATTATCTACAGTAATGATTGGCAGCAGCACATGCAGCACCTGAGGGCTGTCTTGGGAGCGCTGAGATAAGTGGGACTCATGGCAAACCCAAAGAAGTGTGCGATTGGATGGGTGGAAGTACAGTATCTGGGCTTCCACTTGGGTCATGGACAGGTGTGTCCACAAACTGATAAGTCAGCAGCTATTGCGGCCTGCCCAGGACCCAAGACCAAAAAGGGACAGTTTCTGGGGCTGGCTGGCTATTATCATAGATTTGTGCCTAATTATTTAGATGTCACCAGCCCACTGACTGATCTCACTGAAAAAGGGGTGCCAGATCCAGTCCAGTGGATGGAGCCATATCAGCAGGCTTTCACTCAGGTAAAAGCTGCACTCTGTGGCGGACCACTGTTGCATTCTCCTGACTTCTGTCTCCCTCGGACAGAGGGAGGAGTGCCCCATGCTGTACATCAGCCGCAAGCTCTCCACGTGAGAGATGAAGTACAGCACGAAAAATTACTGTCTGGCCATCAAGTGGGTGGTCCTCACCCTCCGAAACTATCTGTTGGGAAAGGCCTTCACCCTCTGTTCGGACCACACTCCACTCCAGTGTCTCCACTGCATGAAGGATGCCAACGTGCGGATCACTCTTTGGTCCACAGGCCGAGGGTGCAGATGGCTGTGGCAGATTTCCTCTCTCGGCATGGGGAGAGGGGAGTCGACAGCAGGCCGGCTCCCTGGTCTGAGTCAGGCGGTGAGGGTATGTGGAAGCAGGGGCGTGGTTGAGCACCAATTTGTGAATGGGGGGGCGGAGCTGTGGCGGATTGCTACACACCACTGTTAGATTGCTATGGTCTAATGGTCATTGACCGCAAGATGACCATGAAGCATGTGATGAGGGAACTGCACACTTGTGGGACTTGTAATGCCTTCTTTTCTTTCTTTTAATTTTATTATTGGAAAATAAATGTCAGTCGTATTCTTCAAAGAGACTGCATCTCAATCTTGTAGGTCAAGATATCAGCATCCTCATAAAGTAACCAAGGACTTGGCAAAACAAAAGGTGGTTTACCAGTACAGAGCATGTGGGTTGGAAACTGTAGTCCATGGCGGCCATTTCTGTAGGCCGCAAAGCAGCGTGTAAATGTTGGTTCCTGGTAGCCATGTTTGTAGACCATGATGCTTCTTGGAAGTTGTAGTGATAAAAAGTCTCAAGTCATCACTATTTGAGTTCCATATACCCTAGGACATATACACCAGCTCAAACAGCAGTACTTTTTACAGTGCTTCACTGCCAGTACTTTTGCATCTATTAAGAGACATCATTCGTTATTAAGCATTTCACTTTATAAGCCTATCAATATATTTAGAATTGTTTTATTTAGCTGTGTTAAGATGAATGACATTCATTACTAATGTTAATATTCAAAAGCATCCAATGTAATGTAACTCATTAAAATTTTGTTTTATCATGTCAAATTAATTTGGCCTATGTCAGGTAAGTCAGGCAGAAAGGTATGCCAATGCAGAGACAGGTTATTTTGAAGAATCAGGCAGACAAATCCAAAAAGCAAGGGCGTAATCTCAGCACAGGCAAAAAAAGTATGTTTCTTTGTACTATATAATTGTGCTGCAACAATTTTAACCAAGCTTTATCTGAAACCTCATATATGAAACCCCCTGCAAGTAAACTAACCTCTAACCACAAGATGGTTCAAGATGCAAACACATGCCCCAACTAGCTGTACTGAACAAGACTTTTCTGTCTGTCATGTTGCCTTTTACAGATTCAGCAGGATTTTGTCATGATTTTTGGTAGAAAAAATATCAGGCAGGATTTTGGAGAGATGGCCATCTACATTCAAACAGGTCAAGGTTATTCAGCACAGCAAGGGGCTAAAATTTTCCCTGTACCTTCAGGAGCTGATTAATACAATAGAATCGGCACCAAAGGATCTTGATCGAGATGATGCAGGTTAGACTAGCAGAACCCATTGGACAATTGTGTGGATTATAGCAGTGCTTTTTTGTACTGTGAAAGCCACTGGTAAAATTTTGTGCAGTTATTACAGTTTTACTTGTGTGTTAGGGATGGGACAATGACCTTCTTTCAGTTCCTCTTCTAAATTTAATAGGACCTTCACCACAAGGCCACAAGAGACCCGGGAAGATCTCAAGCTGAGAAGCCTCTGCTCATCTTTAAAAGGCTAACTTTGACTTTTTTTAGTAGATGTACATACCTAAATTCTATAAGGGAACAGTCTATGACTTGTCAGCTGATTATAGCAGTGTTTTCGTAATTCAGTCTCTCTTGTGTTTTGAAGTCACCAATATATTGATTATATCTTTAGGCTGGTACCGATATATAAGAACATCTCAATGCAATTGAGATGAATACAGCAAAAGAGAGAATACAGCTCTACCTCTTAGCCATGGAAATGAATAAGAAGAGCATCCATGGATATTTCATAATCCTGGGCAAGAAAGCAATACCATGCAATGCAAATTTGTTAATATTCTTGGTGCATTTGATGAGCTATTTAATGCCCACTTTATGTTTGGTGCCTCTTACAGCATGGTACTGCATAACACACACCTTTATTCAAACAACTGTCCAAGAGAGCCCAACGGTTGCTGAGCTGAGGACCACATTCCTACATTAGTGAGCTGACTGAGAGCTAAAATGCTTTGTTTTGTATGTTCTTTGTATTTGGAAAACTTGCTTGTTAGACATCTCAAGATAATTCATGGTCTGTTGCCTGGCAAAGCAATTTGTTTAATATGTGGACAGGCAGGTTACTGTCTTGGGTTTGGTACATTTACAGGGTTTAGGAAACATTTGAATAGAATTCATATGGGAAAAAGCAGTCCATTCAACTTTGAAGCTGGTGATGCAGTTACTGGGCAACTAAGCAATACTGATGACATGGCAATATGTTCCAATAATAGTCCAGCAAGAACACTGTGCATCAGCTATAGAGCAGCTTCATGATGTAGGTGTCAGTCATGCTATAGAGAAAATGTTTGCAATGTCTATGGAAGAAGCAGTACAAGAGATTCAGGATTAGGCTAAGAGATGGCTCTAAAGTGCTTACCTTTTCAGAACACAGAAACTCAAAATAGAATTTAACAGTAATTTAATCACATTGGAAACCCTTTCACTTTATGAAATGACATATCCAAAAGAAACACTATTTTACAATAGAAATGGAGAATTGTCAATCCAGTGGAGAAAGTGCTTGGATTTAGATTTGATAACAGAAAAAATGAGAACTGGCACATATGATCAGGTGATAGTGATGGATGTATTCCTATGTACCAATTCTGCAAACATTACTGCCTTTTTTAAAAACCATAGCATCTCAAAGGCCGATTTCCAAAGATGGCATTTTTTTCATGGCAAAAAGTACACCCTTCTTCAAGTCTAAATTTTATTTATCAGGGCCTAAATAACAATTGTGTGGTCCTCACCAACTTCACAATTGTTTTTTAATTGTTATTTTTATGTGGTCATTTTTTTCCAAAACGTAAACCACCATTCAGAAATTAGGTGGGAAAAAAATAAGGACACCTTATAATTCAGTAACGTGCAAAACCACCTTTAGCAACAATAACTTCAAGTAATTTTTTTTCTGTATGAGTTTATCAGTCTCTCACATCATTGTAGAATTTTACATGAACAGGAAGCAAGAAAACCATAAAACGAATCATCACAAACAGACACTTTAGAGTTCAGTTCAGTTCAGTTTTATTTGTATAGCGCTTTTAACAATGGACACTGTCACAAAGCAACTTTACAGAAATAAGAGCCGAGTTAATTACTGCCTGCCTAATTTCAGCTATCCTGTGAACAAAATAGCAAACATTATAATATCCTTGACCAGAGTATGAACCATCTCAGCCAAATGAAACCCTTTCAAACGTACTGATTTAGGGCATTGGCCAAGACCGGATGGCTGGTTGACAGGATAACACCCAAGGACCTTCAGCCATAAATCTGACAACCTAAAGCAAAAAGGGGGGAGACTTGACTTGGGGGGAGGCCTCAAGAAAGAATCAACACAAGATGGCCTTCTGGACTGAGACCCTTTGTTCTTTCCCCCAAGAACACAATTATCACCCCGGTCTCACCACCAGTCACACATTCCACACAACCCAGATGTAAGAGACTGCATCAGGTTACTTTACATCTCCTAAAAGGGCAATGACTCTTAAAATGACGCACCATGGTTTGAAAACATGTTGTCTGTTAATGTAATGCCTTATTTGTATCATGCTTACAGCCACAAGGTTTCCATTATTAATTTGATTACATAGCATGCATTAGTATGATTATTGTGGCTGATTATTAGCCATCTATTAACAGCTTATGAATGTCTTGTTTGGCATTTGTGTGATTGTTGTGTAATTTCCAGAGTTTAAAGAGTCTGGATAAAGTAAATTTGAGTACAGTGTTATTATATCCATATTACAAAATTCATGACCAAAGTCTAACTTTACCTTGTGGAAAGTTTGCAAAGCACATAACTTACTAAGTTAATTAGTGTCAAAGGAGGAGAATGCAGTTTACATCCCACCCTATGATCATGCTGATTGGAACAATCACTTAGTGGTCAGCCCAGCTGGAAAGGGCTATAACCCCTGACACAAAGGAAGCTCTGAGCTCTCTTCTACAAACACCTTCTGAGAGTTCTCTTCAACCAGCTCAGGAAGTTTTCACCCTTCAACGTCACAAGGAGATCAAGCTCGCTTCGAGTCTCTGCAACAAGACTAGTTCCTGCAAAGCCTCCAACTCCTGCTTTTCCACCACTGTGAACCACTCATCAATGCTTTTCAACCTGCGTACAAGATTCTGCCAGGTGTGCACCTCACTCCATTCATCATCCTAATTGGTCTTCTGGGACACCACTCAAAAGCAATCAGACTGCTGATGCATCCCTGTCCAAAGAGACAATGCAAACGCTATTACAGTACCTCCAGATTCTTGCTGAACTGGTGCCTGGTGCCTGACCTTCTAAATGAAATGAAGGTTAAATTGATAAGTTGATGGTTTTTTTCTGGTCATGGTCTGAGAAATAGCATACAGTCCTAGAAACTTGGGACTTCATTCATTCTCTGTTCAAAACCTTCTCTGTTTGAACTTTGTGTGTGTGTTTATGTGTTAGATTAGTTTCTGTGTTTCAGAATAGTTTAATAAAGTCTTGTCTGATTTTTAAAGGCAAGTGTCTTGTGTCTCTGTGTTTATAATTTACTGCCTTAAACTGCTGGGCCCGTATTCACAAACCTTCCTAAGCCTAAAAGTTGCTCCTAATGACGAAATTCTAAGAAAATTCTTAGAATTATGATGTTTTCTTAGAATTTCCCCTTAAATTTAGGACTAAATCTTAGT
>JAKKZN010000006.1:15640205-15655757 GCA_033441825.1 Pangasius elongatus | reverse complement strand
AATCCATTGTGGTGGTGTATAGAGCCAAAAATGTTAGAATTGTGTCGATGTCCCAATATTTATGGACCTGACTGTAGGTAGTCACACTTCTTGATGATTAACTATTCCTGTGCAGTTCGTTAGTAACAACTGGCTACTAATTACTCGTTTAATAATTGTGGAAGTAGGAAGGTGTACTTTTTTTTTGCACCTGGTTTCTGAATGTTGGTTTATTTTTTGGGAAGAAAAAAACGACCCATTGAAATATTTTGTGTGTGTGTGTGTGTGTGTGTGTGTGTGTGTGTTTCTTTACCTGACGTTATTTGTTTGTTTATAGAAGTTGGTGAAGACCACGCAATAGGCTGTGATAAATAAAAACATAAAATTGAAGCAGGGTGTACTTTCTTTTTCTCATGACTGTACATAAGGAAGCATCCTCTGTCTGCCACAAATAAAAATGCACCACAAATGCAGCTATATTATGATGATTTTGAGACAGCCAGTCCATTGGGAGTGAAGAAGGGTATTCATAAATTAGGTGTAATATATTTTACTTTGAGAAATTTTTAATTCATCTTTAGTAACTATATATTTGTGTTCACTTTTCCACACCCAGGACATCACAATATACAGATATCAAAATATATAGAGCCTCTTGTGTCTGACTTAAAGGTCCTTGAGACCAAGGGTATAGAAGTGCTTAATGGTAAGAGTAGTGTGCAGGAGCAGGTGATAATCTTGGGTTACACGGCCTGTTAGGATTTGTTGACTCCTTTAACACTGGGAATTGCCGGGAAGTGTTCTGTAAGTTTCAAACACTTAAAACACTGTGAAGCTATACAGTCAAACTCAACACTGCCTCATGTTAATAGCATGTGTTACGGCGAAATAGGAGGCGGATTCAAGTGCGAGCAAAGTGAGGCTTTAATGGGTAACAGGCACCGAAGGCAGAGCAGACAGTGGAAGAGGTACGTGGGTTTAAATAGTGGCAGGCGTCCAAAAGCGACACTAGGCTGCAGCGAGGGACGGACAGTCCAGGTGTGCAGGCAGGGGAACCAGTAATCCTCAAGAAAAAAAAAAGAAACAGAACACACAGAACTGAGAGAGCGCATAAACATGAAGACAACGAACTGACAAAGACAGGGACAAACGCAGAGGCTTAAATAGAGCCGGTGAGTAGTGACAGCTGAAAACAATTTACTAAATAACAGTAGTGACAAGAAATGGCCAGAAGGGGCTGGTGATCCATGAACCATGACAGCATGAAATGAAAACTTCTGTTGTGTTATATACGGGCCAGCTTTATGGCAGCAAAAGAAGTGAATGATAAGAGTATACAGTCATTTAATTATGGCTACATAGATAATATAGATCACTCTGTGACTTGTAAGAAAAATTGAAGAGGCATCGAAGATCTTGATGAAGAAGAGGTTTATTTACAGCACAGCAGCAATAAAGTACATGAAGCACTTTGGGTCCACCTGAGTCAGAATGAATGCTGATCATTATTTACTGAAGCGCTTTATACTAGTTCACCCTAATCTTCCATCTTACAATGTAAATGAGGTTTCATCTTAATGTAAATTAACAAGGTGATACCCTTCCATTGCCAACCCATTACTATTGTTCCAGGTGCGCTCTCCCAATTTGGTAGGGTGACAGGATTATCTAGAGTCAGAAAGACGCCAGACTTTCTGACCGGAAATCATGATCAAATACTTTTTGTTCAAGTGATGGTTCTCAATGTCCGACTGCTGCTCCCATTCTACAATCGGTTTCGTGTCGTTCAGACGACACTATTTACCCATTGTTGATATCAAAATACACTGTCTCTATATGTTAATTAAGCCGTATTGGGATTGAGCTTTGTTCTCTCACCTACTTTGGAGTGGAAGTTGGGTTGGGGCAGACCACATTTCTTACAGTCCCCCCTTTGATGCTCTTGGCCTTTACGCTGTAGTCATGTAAATCTGCTTTAATTATCATGGGGGAGTTTATGAAATAAGTGCTGTAATAACGTCCGGTTTGTGAGTTGTTTCGTTTCAATGAATTGGAGAAACTCGTTGATAAAACTAGTCTGAATGATTCATTCACGAATAGAGCGAATTTTTCTCAAGTTTAGTGATCCTGTCGCTGTTTGTGTGTGCTGGGGTGTGAAACTTATAATTCACACGGTGTATTATAATAATAATAATAATAATAATAATAATAATAATAATACATTATGGAAGTAAAAGAACAAGAAAACCAAATTGGACAGAAGAGCAGTGTTTGGAGAATATTTCTTCTTTCCGCCATTTTGTCCTCTGCTATAGAAACTCTTAAGCTCGTGAATCATTTTTATCTTTACTAAGATTTAGTCCTAAATTTAAGGGGAAATTCTAAGAAAACGTCATAATTCTAAGAATTTTCTTAGATTTTCGTCATTAGGAGCAACTTTTAGGCTTAGGAAACTTTGTGAATACGGGCCCTGGAGTTTTGTTCGGGGGTCTTAGACAATGCCTGTATGTCTCAAACAGCCCTTCTTTTTAACCTCTGATGGATTCATAACTTTAAGCAATTTGCACAGTAATCTTTCACATCCTTATCTACACCTGGCCACAAAGACATGTCTTCTATCCTGTTCTTCACTTTTGTTACACTGGAGTGTCACCACATCTGTGCAGTAACATGTTGTCATGTACGATTAACTTGGGATCATGCTTGGCAAATGGACCGTCTACAATAATTTGTCCATTGCTCTTCAGTCTGATTGCTTCTGTTATTGAAGGGTCACTCTGTTGAGTACATTTCAGGTCTGCCGGCTCTCTAATGTTGATAGCTGCAACTGATTCTTGCTCTGTGACACCTGAAAGTGTTATTCCTTCCACAGCAGCATTCTTTGAGAGCTCATCAACTAAATTAATATCAGCATGCTTGTCTGGTTTGCGAGCAGGCCAAATTGGGCCTCATGATGAAGAAATGCAAGGTCTAATAACACCCTGTTCTAATAGAGGATCTACAGTATGCTGTATGTATGGACTAGCCTCAGCTGGGTAATTGTACTGTCTGAGAGAGGGTGGGTCACATCCGTCAACCTTCACTTCCATCACACTAGCATCAACTCATTCACAATCATGTTTTGAATTAGCAAAAACACATCTGTTTTGATCCAACAGTTCTGCTAACTCAGAATCTTCATCTGATAACAATGTATCTAAGTAAATCCTCTGATTTTTTAATCGCATACACAGTGTGTACATCAGAAATCTCCACAACTTTGTCTTTGCTCTGAGAACTGCACCAAATACAGTTATTACCATAATCAATAATATAACCATGCTTAGTCATAATATCTGAGCCTGATACTGCAACCATCACCTGTTCTGCTGAGCCAGGCTTTGTCTTTGAAACCTTTGCCAATGTTTTTTGTCTGAGATGCTAGAGAAATTGTTCCATCAAAACCTTCTAGTGTTATTGTGTTCTTGCCGCTCTGTGGGGGATTGTCTAAACAGAGAATCCTTAACGAAGCACAAGAATCAACTTACCAATCATTGTATCCAACAGAAATATTTATGATTGGTCTACCATGATTGTCTCTTGACATGGGTGCCACATGTTGGCGGCCTGTGATCCCTATTCTGAAGAAGGCTTGGCTTTAGAGAGCTGCTTCTCCATGTGAGAACACAATTCTTCATTCTCCTTGCTAAGTCTATTTACTGTGGCCTGTAACTGGTTTAAATCAATTATGGGTTTTGCTCTCTTCAGGGAAAATTTGCATTCTCTAGAAATATGTCCCTCTTTACCACATGAATAGCACACTGGGAGGTTATCAGTATTATAAGGAGGTGGTCTCTCCCCTCTGTCTCCATTAGCATAGACCTCATTTTTCCAAGAAACCTTACGACTACCATTCTGATGAGGCTTTTTCACACCAATTGCTGACACAGAAATGGATGTGAGGAATGTGCTACACAAAGTTAACACCAGGAAAGCATGCAGTCCAGACAACATCACTGGATGTGTGCTAAAAGTCTGTACTAACCAACTAGCACCAGTCTTTACCACCATTTTTAACCTCTCCCTCAGCCAGAGTGTTGTCCCCGCTTGTTTCATGTCCTCTTTCCAAGTCCTCAACTGTTGATCAAAGGGGCCACGGTTGAAAGGGTGAGCAGCTTCAAATACCTTGGGGACCATCTCACAGAAGACCTGTCATGGCCACAAGAGCGCACCAGCGTCTCTACCATCTCTCACGTCTGGCCAGGTTCAGGGTCTCTCACAGGGTGCTGAAGGCTTTCTACACTGGGGCTGTGGAGAGTCTTCTCACCGGAAACATCACCACCTGGTTCGGAGGCACCATGTCCAAGGACTGCAATGTACTGTCCAGAGAGGTGAGGGCAGAGGAGAAGACCATCACACACCACATCTACAACCAGCGATGTAGGACCAGGGCCAGGAGGATCGTAAAAGACTCTCACCACCCTGGGAGCAGTCTCGTCTCAGTGCTCCCATCAGGGAAGCGCTACCGGATCCTGAGGTCCAACACAGAGAGACTCCGGAGTTTCTACCCTCAGACAATCAGGTTACTGAATGAGGACACTTGAGAAGTCTGCATATTAACTACCTCACACATAGACACACATACACAATCGGTTGCACTACGGACAAACAAAAATTCTTGCATCTTTTGCACACTACATCCTCAAAAAACTGCTAAGATTCCTCTTTTCAAGCTGCTAAACATTTTCTTTATATTTTTGCATATATCTATATTTTTTCTAATAGAGTCTATTCTATTCTTCTATTTTATTCATTATATTCTTTTTATCATATCCAGCTTTTATTATATTCAGTTTTATGTATCACAGTTGCACTGTGGGACAAGGCACTAAGGAAAACATTTCACTACATTAAAACATGTATGTAATGTATGTGACAAATAAAACACCTTGAACCAGGATGAGATTTCTTTGAATTAGCATTACTGTTGTATTTTTTATTTTAGCAATAATGTCATTGTATTCTGAAAGACGTGTCACGAACATTGACACAGAAGAACGAGTGACTGGGTCACGCTTGTTAATCAAAGCAGATTTAAAACTGACATCATTCTGAGTAATATCAGGATTGCCACTGAAAGTTTTAAATGCCTCTAACAATCACTCTGAAAATACCACTGGATGCTCCCCTTTCCGTCCCCCTTTCATCTCAGAAATTTTGTCCCAATTAACTGACATCACGCCTTAGACTTCAAGCAGTGCCTGTTTTCTCTCTGATTTATTCACAGTTCCATCTTTCATCTTTCGGGGTTAGGGCTCCAAACAAAGTATCCGTTAGACACATGGTTAGTAAAACACATGCATCCCCATCTGTGAACTTGTACACACTTACATATTGTTCCAAGGATTTCAGAAAATCTAATGGATCTTGTTTGGAGGGATCAAATTTTCCAATATTCTTAATCAGAGCTTCTAGTTCGTTTGGGCTAAATCCTCTGACTATGGTAGAAGTCATGGGCCCTTCCCCTTCTTCACATATCGTCATAGTAAAATGAACAGGGCCATGGGAAATCTAACTGAAATCTAATTAATCAGAATAATGAGTATTGCTGAATGACTGAGAATTTCTTTTCCAACCCTCATCACCATGAAAATCTGAAATTTCGGAAACTCGGCTACACAACAGGAGGTCTACAGATCTCTTACTGGTGTCTTTCTCAGCAGTGCCATTCTTCATCACAAACTGGCAAGCAGCCTTCAAGCCTTCTTCTTCTAGTTAACTTATATGAAGCAAAAACAGGCTGAAGTGCATTTGCAAATTTCCCTTTTTTGTTCTTGAGATAGCCCATTCATATGGCTTATCAACAATGTTCTATATTCCATCAAACATACCCTCTGATCTGTGTTTGGCAATGTATTTTGCAATCATCTCTTCCATTTCTAATTCTTATTGGATTAGGTGTCATAATTTAATAGCTGTTCACAACGTTTCCTTCTCAGTGATTAAACGTTATCTAGTTACTTTAAGATATGCGTAAATCTGTTCATTCAATACTCCTGTACTTTGTACACTAAGGATTAGAAATCTCAACACTATACTAGGTTTCTGAACTTCTTGGTCTCACTGCTTTGGACACAGCCACACTCTGTCGGGCCTCAAAAGTTCAACTATTCTAACAATCGTGAGCAGTGTAAAGTATAACACTGTCACAGTACATCGGACACAGCCACACTCTGTTGGGTTTTTGTGTTAAACTTTAAAACAGTTTCCACAGTGCGTCAGGCTTACTACAAAAGATTCTGTTGCAGTTCAGAAATAACTCTGCGACCACACTGCTTCAGAGTCCATTCAGTTACTTTAGAATTTCCAACAGAATTATAACAACTTAACAGCCAGTTTTTATGTTAGAAACTTCAACTTTGTTTCAGTTACTTTAGAAACAACAGGTCTGATACAATTCTGCCACCACATTACTCGGGTTGATTCAGTTCCATTAGAATCTTAAACAGAATTTGCATAGAATAGGCTTGAGAACTCCTCCTGCTAATGCCGAATAAACTAAACTGTCTTCGCCCCTTAGGAATTTTCTTTTCTAGATTTTTTTTTTTAAAACAAAGGTTCCCTGACAAAAAACAGCATAAAAGAAAGAAAACTGTAAAATTTGATGATGATGGCAATGATTTGGGTATAAATGCAATTCAGTGCTGGTGTCTGCTTCAGAATGTGCGATTCATATTTAATGAAATAGTGCACCAAGATGATAAATACTAGCAGATGCTACTACTCTTACTTCAAATTGTCGACATTGTATTATCACCCATCTTTACTGGGGCATTACTGTCTATGTACAGCATGTAATTGCAGAACATCATAGGCTTTTCAAGGACTTTTCCCTGACAAAAATCTACTACCTTAGCACCATTTAATGATACATTACCCTAGGTGTATCAGGATACACCTGTATACTGGGCCTATTGTTCATATGTGGTCTATGCGATATGAGGCCAGGCACAATTTCTTCAAGACACAGCATAATAGTTTCAAGAAGATCACACACACTCTTGCCAAAAGCATCAGGATTATATAGTTGGGAAAGATTTAACTAACATAAATTATCAACAGAACCAGAAAAAACTTTGTTTCTCACTGACATGGATGAAGGTGGTCAAACTGCATTTCAGTTGCATGTTTGTTCAAAGACTAATGTGCTCTCAGTGAAATGGGTGAAAGTTCAGCGTACTGAGTATAACTCTGACCTAGTAATTTGTGGGGAAGTTGCCCTTGATTTGCCAGTGCTTAATTAAAACTATTGCTGTCAAAATGAATGTATATTATTGGTCGCATCAACTCTTTAGACACTGTTTTGATTACCTTTTTTTTTTTGCTTTCAAAGTTGACCAAAGACAAAGATATTATTTTAAGGGTTTTAATGTCTGTGACCTAACTTATTGTGAACCATTTGATTTGTAGCTGTCCCAAACTTCTTTTAGTTCATGATACCAGACTGTAATTTAATTCATATCTTGAAATTCAATGAATTTAGCAATTATTGTACAACGCCATTTAAGATTAATGCTGGAACTGTGCATGCTTATGTAATTGGACTGTATTATTTGGGACAAGTCTGTTACAGTAGTCACATTTAAATTGCCCTTTTGTTAAATATTTTTTTATTTAATTAAATGAGAAATGTTTCTGTGACTCACTGTAAATTCTGCCATCAAAATGTAGCACTAAACAGTGTAGGCAGAATCATTTAATGAAGTAAAAATTATTTTAACACTGGCAAGAGTTTTTTTTTAATGACTACTGGGATTTGCCTTAAGCAATAACAGTGAAAGTGTTAAATACCCCCATTGTTCATGATGATAACACTAATGAGTGTAACGTTTTCCACTAAGTGTTCTTTTTTAACCCTACAGTGTCATATTAACACTGAAATTTTAACACTGTAGACAGTACTTTTAACTCTGTGTAGAATGGGACCATATATGCTCCCAATGAGTGTTAAAATTAACACTTTACGTGTTGATGCTGATTTTAATGTGTATAACAATATTGTAATAACATGGCACAATTATAGGGCCTCAGTGAAAGAACAATTCACAGAAACCGTTATTGCTTAATTGCAGTGTAATACGGTTTGGAAGGGGTATCGGGCTGCTTTTGTCACGCAGACCAGGCAAGCCTGAGTGGGACTTCATAAATTCTACCCTGATGAAACAGTGATGAAGCCCTTTCGAGATTAAACGTTTTCAGAATTATAATAACATGGGCCCAGTTGCCATTTCTTTCAACCTGTCAAACAACCTTACTAGCAGAAATTCTTCATAGATTTGAAATAGAGCACAATTGCGACGTTTTCTTCCTTCGAAGGTTCTGAATCGCAGGGAATCACGTGACACTTTCGTCAATCTCCAGTTATCCCTCGGGCGCGCGGTGCTTTCTGGAGAATTTCACGTTAAATCACCGCTAACCTTTCTTTAATCAACCGCCTGACTTTCACGCTAGTGTGTAGATTGCACGCTCCTTCGCGTCGGTTCAAACGGCGCTCACGGCTACGATGCTAATACACTTGGGTTTCTCGATTTTCGCCGTGCTTTATCCCTTCGTGACGCCAGCAAACAGACTGCGGCTTATCGCTTCTTAATCGTGGGGGTCTCTCTCTCGAAGAAGAAAATGTAAGGAACCCAAGGAGCTCCGGTATTTCGTGCGCGAAAATGCAGAAGGGAATGCGACTCAATGATGGCCACATCACCTACCTGGGTCTTTTGGCAAAAAAGGACGGCACGAGGCGGGGCTGCCTAAGTAAGAAGAGCTCGGACAACACGAAATGGCACACCAAGTGGTTTGCACTGCTGCAAAACATGCTGTTTTATTTCGAGAGCGACTCGAGCTCGCGGCCCTCGGGATTGTACCTGTTGGAGGGCTGCGTGTGTGACCGGTCGCCATCGCCTAAGCCATCGCTCTCCGCCAAGGAGTGCTTAGAAAAACAGGTAGGACTGAAATGAGGCCAATTTGCTCTGCTGTGTTTCCATCACTTTGCAATAACAGTTCTAGTCTCATAGTGGGTCAGGCAAAAAGCGCTAAAATGGCAATTTGATTTCTAAACGACCCATTTTAGAAACGGTTTTTATCTGTGCAAGTGAACACAAACGATATGATAAGAATGATAAGTAGCTAGGACTGTTGTCTCACGTATGCAGTTTATTCAAATGCCACGTCTGGTTTTGTGACATCTCCCCAAACATGGGGGGTGGGAGGGGGGCTATATTGCGCTGTATAATATAATAGGTAGGTTACATAATGTGTAGCATACACTGGCTTAGATATTAAATATCCACGCCTAAAATGATCAAAAGCTCAGTTCTTATTCTTTTTCTTCTTCTAGTAGATTGAAAGCAAAAATAAAAAGTGCACTATTTATTTTGTAAGAATTTATAGTTGACAATTATTTTGAATTTTATATATATGTATTATATTAATTATGCTATATAAAATTATATATATAATATTGTTTTTTTAATTATATTAATATTATTATATATTTTATTAATATATTTTATATTAATATAAAGTTAAATATATATATATATATATATATATATATATATATATATAATTTTTAATCATTGTATCAGATTAATTATCGTCAAATTTCTTCATTCTGACCAAAACGTCCAAATGTAGGCTTGATGTTCTCTTTTTTCCAAGAGAGAAAGTGATGCTAAGGAAGGCGCTTGATGAATCTCAGAGTCGCCATCATGTGGATAAGTGTCATCAAATCAGTGTGTGTTTTGATGTGATAATTTTATTCCCACTCTGTTATTAATAGCATCATACCTTGGCAACCGTATTTTCCAAATTGTCTTTGATATTGGGTTTTAAGACACTCAGTCAGCATTCCCACTTTCTTGCTAACGTTTTGTTTAGTTTAAGACATTTCATTCCTCAGATGAACGTTTAGACATTTAATGACTTGGATGGGGTGTTCAGCTCAGTCAAGTCATTACTGCCGTTTTTGTCAGTCTCTGAGCTCTGAAGTGTTCAGTTGTCAGATAGAACTTATAAAACCAATTCAGGTAAATTATATGTATGTAGTAATTTTAACAATTAATATAGATTTAGGTTTAGATCCCTAGCAGTGGTCGTTCTTTCATAGGGCCAGGGGGCCAGTCCCATCATTTATATTAGCCATTCAAAAAATATCAATCTCCTCCCGATTCACAACTCCATACATATTCCATTGATTTGCTCATGTTTTAGGGCATGAGACTGTCCCGCTTAGCTTCCATAGTTATTATTACACCTAGTGGTCAAAATGGGAACTGAAACACATGACAATAGACATCAGTACTGACAGTTTTTTTTTCTGAAATATGATGTAAACTCCAAGGTTACTCCAAAAATTCACCAGTGCCCTATAGCGTAAGTCAAGTGTGCTAGTCTCTCAACATGTATTAGTTTGAGGCTTAGTCATTATCAATGTCAGCCTGTCTCACCAAAATCTCTGATCATGAGCCCTTGCTGCTGATGAGCTAGAGGCAACGGTAGCAAGGAAAAAACATGAGGAAGACACTTCGAGGAAAGCCAGACTCCAATGAGCCTTGATTTAAGAAGCCTTTGGATTTCAGAAGAGATTTTAGCTATAACTCTACAGTATCCAAGTGAAAAGCTGTATAATGAATAAGCCTTTAGTGTAGATTGTGTTCAGTTACTGAAATCTAGGCTCTCCAAGTGAGACCATACACAGCAATCTTTAGGGTATCTCTGTGGTACCATCCATAGCTATCTCACAGAAAGATTAAGATCATCCATGGGAGGCCATCCTCACATGGAGGTGAGGGAAGATTCAAGCATTTCCTAACATATGTGTGATTATGCAGTTGGTTATGATTGTAGCTCAGCTAAACTTATATCAGAATCACTAACCACTAATGTTTTATCATGCGGAAAGAGAAGTGCCACAAATAAGAAAGGTGTTGCAAATATCCAGTAAATAACCTACAGTTAAGTAGTAAAATACAGAACAGTCAATTGTTTTTTAGGGGTGGTGTTAAAGTGAACAAGTTCCATTTAGGCTTTATATATATTGTTTTCTCTGCAATGGACTGGCCTTCCATCCATGGTGTATTCTCGCCTCGCTCCCACTGGTCCAGGGATAGACTCTGGATCGACCACAACACTGACCATAATCAAGTGGTTACTGAAGATGAATGAATTAATTAGCTGCAACAACTAGTCATAATTGATTATGTCTATTATGAAGAATAATCAAAGTGGATTTTTAAATTCATTGCAACATTTACTTAACCAACAACAGAAGCATTTTATAACATAAGCAGGCATATTCGTAGTTGAATCTAATACAACATCCCTAATTTGACGGATGTTAAATATATACTAGACTAATGTTAAGTAAGTCAAACATACACTTGTTAGATTGAATTACACATTAGTGAACTCAAAACATTTTCCATTTACGTTTGCAGAGCGATTGAGTCGTGAATGTCAAGAATGTGTGAGATTGAGGAAGGTGGCGGGCTTCCAGGAAGTGTCTGTTAATATCGAAGAGTTCAAAACTCCTGCACAAAACATTCCAGAGTCATTTGGCTCAACCGCCATTTTATTGGGGAGAATAAGACTACTCTTTTAGTGTGTTTTTCAGTGATAACTTGTACTATTGTTGCCTTTCCTTATTTCCCCCTTCAGACTGTGTTGGGAGGCTCCCCTGCTCTTGGGGCACTCCAGGGCTGGAGTGTGCTAAACTTTCAGCCACTCTGTGAGTAATGTCCATATTTTTAGGTCTTTTCCCTTCAGAATGGCAGTGGTAGCTCAGTGGTTAAAATGTTGGCCTTCTGATTGGAAGGTTATGAGTTCAAATCCCAGCACCACCAAGCTGTCACTGCTGGGCCCTTGACCCTCAACTGCTCAGTTGTATAAATGAGATAAATGTAAGTTGCCCTGGATAAACAAATGCCATAAATGTAAAAAATGTACTGTGATGAGTCAGAATAATCTATATTGCCTGCCTCAATTTAGCACATATTGTGTTGCACATGGATGTTCATATAAAAACTGCAAATATTTGTGCATGGAAAGATAAACAATTAAAAAAAGCAACGGTTGTGTTGTTTATATAAACAATGGAGCAATAATTATGCTCTTTATGTTGTTTATACAGATCAATGAGCCTGTTCCACCCTTCATTTATTGTCCCTCTTTATTATTATCTGCATTTGAGCCTGTGGTTCCTATGGTAACTCCTATTTGCATTAGAAAAACTGAGCCAGTGTGTCTTGTAGAGACAGGAACAAAGTAGCATTATGTTGCACCCTGCCCAACAATACTAACACTGCTTATGTTCATTTTGATTCGGTACAGTAGCTTGGAGAGGTTATACCCCATTTTTAAGGCAGGTAAACTTCTGTCTGTCCTGCTCACTTTCAGTGAGAACTGCATTATTGGAAAGGTTCATGAGAAATATATACATCATATAAACAAACATGCCCTCTGACTGTACATACCTTTAGAATGACTTTTATCCTAGCCCCAAAAACACAGAGCAGAGGCAAAGAACTGCCTTTCTATGAGTGTATACTGAAACCATATTAGGCTCTAGCCTTTTATAGTCTAGGTGAAGCTATAAATAGCCCTGTATTACAGCATAAAGTCATTGCTGGCATTCCAGATCATCCCAAAGATGTTCAGTGGAGTTGTGGTCAGGACTTTATGCAGGCCACTCGAGTTCTTCCACATCAACCTTGGCAAACCATGTTTTTATGGAGCTTGCTTTGTGCACAAGGGCATTGTCATGCTGAAACAGGTGTGGCCCCTTTAGTTACAGTGAAGGGAAATCTTAATGCTACAGCATTCAATGACATCCTATACAATTGTTTACTTTTAACTTTGTGGCAACAGTTTGGGGAAGGACCACATATGGGTGTGATGGTGAGGTGTCCACATACTTTTGGCCATATAATGCATTAATAAGCTTTACATTAATTATCTTTGTGCAATTAGTGAAGAGAAATAGCATATAATGTAGGTCAACTGTCTTATTCAGCTTTGCGCATAAAGATCTGTTACAGTGTTTTGTTAAGTCAGACAATGGCAAGGTAGATGTTGCCTGAGTTCCCGAGTTTCCCGATTTACCATTGCACTTTTCCATGTCAGAGGTCAGATATTTCTGTGGTCTGAGTACAATGACTTCCAGCATTAGAGAGAAGCAGCCATGTTGTGCTGAAGTGCAATCGTAGCATGTTCTTGCTCCAGCCAATCACGTTTTGTTTTACAATCAGGGTGGAAACAGAGTCATATTGCATCGAGCTTGCATACTATAAAGGCTCTCCAACATGGCTGATCAGGAGGAATCACCACAGCTGAGTGGTTCTAACCATCTAACAACACGACTGTAACAACATCAAAAAGAAAACAAGCTATGTTATGGGTCATAAATTCTTTATTTTAAGGAAACATATGTGTTTTCACCAGTGTTTCCTGCATCACTACTGACACGGCAAAACCTGAGTTGTGATTTTGCAGTAAATTGAGTGTGGTGAGATTAAAAGACAATGTATCGTGAAAAGATTGCATTGGCAAGAAAGTGTTGTCCTCACGGTCTGCATGCCAAAACACAGTGTGACCAGTGTCATCCAATTCACAGGCTAATGACACTTATGATTACATTCTCTAAACAGATCATTCTAAAAGACTCACAAACCTTAGAGATTACTGGTATGAATCCTTACTGAATCAGTGAATCAATCAGTTACTAATCCATCAGACTAGTGATATATGTGACTATCTGGTCTATGAAGAACTTGTTGCCTCAGTTTATTTTTCTAAATCTAATTTTGTGTAGATATGTTTTAACAGTATTGTAGTATGATGAGGAACACTTTTGGTTAAAATAATAACAATAACGTTTTCACATTAAAAAAAAGTTACTACTGTTGCTTGGCATACAAACAAGCAGTCAGAAATCATATTGATTTAAGTTTCACGAATCCTAACTACACAAAACATTTCTTGGTTCATTTGCAATAACTTAAGTCAGTGTTATTATAGATCAGTAGTCTGATGGATTAGCACCTGATTGATTCACTGATTCAGTAAGGATTTGTTAGACTGATTCAAACCGGTAACTCCTAAGGTTGGTGAATCTTTTAGAATGATTTGTTTAGAGAATGCAATCATAAGTGTTATTAGCCCGTGAATTGGACAACACCGGTTGTGCTGCGTTTTGGCATGCAGCCCGCAAGGTCAAAACTATCTTGCCAATGCCATGTTTTCACAATGCACAAACTTTTAATCTCAAATGCTAGAAATGTATCAAAATCAACAAATTCGTGCAGCAATCCACAAGTCAAGTCAAGTCAAGTGGAGCTTATTGTCATTTCAACCATATACATCCTGTTAGTACATAGAGAAATGAAACAACGTTTCTCCAGGACCAAGGTGCTACATAAGACAAACACAGAACAGCACAGAACTACAAGGAACTACATAAACACAATAATACACAAATATACAGGAAGTGATCCACAAATGAATGCCAGGCAGAATTGTGTTTGTGACATAAAAACATACTTGTACATTTTTTTTTATAAATAATGATTTTATTTATTTGTTAATTTAATAATTTTTTGTGAAACTCCTAACAGATATTTGTGATCTCTCTACATTTATTTGTGAATCATAATCTATTTATTTGGAAATATGAAACAATTCTAACCCCACACCATACATACTCATATACCTGATAAAAGACACTCTTGAGTATGTTTGCCCAATTTTGGGTACAGTTGAAAGGTAAGTTCTCTGATATATTTAAATATATTTTAATTGCTATGCTGCAGTTCTTGATTTGATTTTATCTTGCTACTGACCATGCTGCTGTAACACAAGAATTTCCCTCATGGGATCAGTAAAGTATATCTATCCATCTATCTATCCTTCTATCTATCTATCTATTATGCATAACATAATCTGTTTTATGGAGTATGGTCAGAATATTTAGTTTTCTGATGTTTTTCTGACTGAGCAGGGAGTTAAGCAGTTGGGTCAGATTAGGAAATTGCTTGGTACAGGTGTTCTCTCACCGACTGAGTTGCTAACAGTATAAGAACCTACTTCAAGAGAACTGTAACTATTCAGACTGGTGGAACAAGCAAATGCTTCCAGTGTTGAAAGCAATGCAGGGTTGCCATTGAACATCTTATTAAGCATGTCGGTGCCATAATCGATTATAAACAGAGATAAGGATAAGATCAGTGCAGTATAATTTTAGCGTAATAACTTTTTAATTTCATTATCAATATCAACACTATCACTTCACTAGTGGAAGTGAAAACTACAAGACAGATATCTGGATTATGTTTGCCTACAACTTGAATTAAAGTTGTAACATAAATTCAAGCAAAAAATAAATATATATATATATATATATATATATATATATATATATATATATATATACACACTCCTGATAAAAATCATTAGAGGAGGGAAAATATAAAAAGTATTCACACTTTGCGCTGGTGGCTCATAACCAGGTTGTGAGAACGAGGTCACAATGTCAGAAGAAGAAAA
>JAKKZN010000006.1:15599405-15627774 GCA_033441825.1 Pangasius elongatus | reverse complement strand
TCCACCTGCTCCCTGCTCTCACTACAGATCACAATGCCATCCGCAAACATCATTGTGTAAGGAGACTCTTGTCTGACTTCCTCTGACAACTGGTCCATCACCATAGCAAACAGGAAGGGGCTCAGCGCCGATCCCTGATGCAGTCCCACCTCCACTTTGAACTCCTCTGTCTGACCTACAGCACACCTCACCACTGTCGTGCTCCTCTCATACATGTCCTGCACCACTCTGACATACTTCTCTGCTACTCCTCACTTCCTCATACAGTACCACAGCTCTTCTCTTGGCACCCTGTCATATGCTTTCTCCAAGTCTAAGCTAGTCAGTATAAATTCAAGGTGCGTATTTCCAGTTCGCAAAACTGTTTGTCTTTAGTACATGCGAGTCTCCTTTAAATGAGCGCACGCATCAGCGACACACATTCTAATGAGGAAAAGTTAAAGGGAGCTAGCAGTCATTTAGATTATACTGTCCTTTGCTGTTTAGTGATCATGCAACATGACTGAATGAATTCAAGGCACGTATTTCCATAACATAATACTGTTTGTCTTTACCATAAGTGAGTCTTTTTTTTTTACTTCACTAAATGAATGAGCGTGCTTCCGCATCACTCAAACCAGCAACAAATAAAAGGAGTGCGCAATTTAAATCAGACTGATCAACATCAAACCACGATTATAGTATCAAACCGATGTGTCAGAGGTGAATGTATGCAGGTTATAAAGCGTTTTAGGTTTCTTCTCATAATGTACGCTCATGTTATTAGTTTGAGAGAACCAATGCATGAGCTATACACGTGAGAGTGGATCTGCACTGTGCAAGAGAAAATGAATGTTTGCGGATGAAAGTACAATATTAAACTACTGAATATAGTGCTGAAAATAATGTAAAATAATGCTCTATGGGTGAATACTTGGTGGCATACTTGGAGGAAATAGATGGAGTGATAAAACCTGATAATAAATTATTTCACCAGTAAGTTTTTAGTATAGCAAACATTATTATACTGGATAGCATATACTGCCATTATTTTGAAAATAATATTTTCTAAATAAATGTAATTAGTATTTTATTATTTTAAAACCTATAATATGAATTTTTGGGTTGAAGGTTTACTGTTATTTAAATGTACATGACAAAAACTGAATAACATTGCACTGTTTTATTATTGCCGATTTAATATAATGCTGCGCATTGACCTT
Source organism: Pangasius elongatus (assembly GCA_033441825.1). Taxonomy (NCBI): domain Eukaryota; kingdom Metazoa; phylum Chordata; class Actinopteri; order Siluriformes; family Pangasiidae; genus Pangasius; species Pangasius elongatus. The sequence continues at coordinate 15,626,572 of JAKKZN010000006.1, read as the reverse complement.
GTCTTGGTTTGGTGTTAATTGATTTGTATGAGCTACAGTGCCTAGCTATGATCTTCTGGCAATTATTTGGCAACATAATAGCAAACATAGTCAGAATGTAACATACATGTTAACAGTTTTAAAATTGTAAAGCCAGATGTTAAATATGGTCTGAATAATCTGCCGAAAAGTCTGGAAATTTTAGTCTGGAAAAATATGGAATTTTGAAATGGAAAATGTGTAGGAACCCTGGGTTCACCAGTTGTCCTTCCTTGGACTACTTTTGTAGATACTACAATGCATTACCGGGGAACACCACACAAGACCTGCCATTTCGGAGACTCTCTGACCTAGTCATCTAGCCATCACAATTTGGCCCTTGTCAAGTCAAGTGCAGTTTATTGTCATTTCAACCATATACAGTCAGTTAGTACATAGTGAAACGAAACAACGTTTCTCCAGGAACAAGATGCTACATAAGACAAACACAGAACAACACAGAACTACAAGGAGCTACATAAATGTACATAAAGTGCAAATGTGCAGACAGCACAAAACAGTACAGTGACTACTGGGAAAGACAATGGGCACAGTAAGTCCCAGTGCAGTGTCAACCAATACACAGTTCTATTAGAAAGTGAATCCAGTGACAATAGTGCAAAGGATACAATATAAGTTGCTGACATAGTGTAAACATAAGAGTATCAGCCTATGTACAGTATAATAAATATTGTAGCAGCATAATGTAATGTGCAAAAACTTGCAAAAAAAATTGCAAAGAGGATGGAGGATGCACAGTTGTGTGTGTTTGTATGTATGTGTGTGTGTTCTTTCAGTCCAGTTTCTAAGTGTTGAGGAGTCTGATGGCTTACGGGAAGAAAGAGTTGCACAGTCTGGTCGTGAGGGCCCGAATGCTTCGGTACCGTTTGGATGGAGAGTGTGTGAGAGGGGTGTGTGGGGTCATCCACAATGCTGGTGGCTATGTGGATGCAGCGTGAGGTGTAAATGTGTGATGGAGGGAAGAGAGACCCGGATGATATTCTCAGCTGTTCTCACTATCTGCTGAAGGGTCTTGCAATCCGAGACGGTGCAATTCCCAAACCAGGCAGTGATGCTCTCGATAGTCCCTCTGTAGAACATGGTGAGGATGGGGGTGGGAGATTTGCTTTCATCAGACTTCTCAGAAAGTACTGGCGCTGCTGGGCTTTCTTTGTTATGGAACTGATGTTGAGCGACCAGGTGAGGTTCTCCCCCAGGTGAACACCAGAAATTTGGTGCTCTTGACAATCTCCACAGAGGAGCTGCCGATGTTCAGCAGAGAGTGGTCATTCTGTGCTCTTCTGAAGTCAACAACCATCACTTTAGTTTTGTCCACATTTAGAGAGAGGTTGTTGGCTCTGCACCAGTCCATTAGCCGCTGCACCTCTATATGCTAACTCATCGTTCTTGCTGATGAGACCCACCACGATTGTGTCATCAGCAAACTTGATGATGTGATTCGAGCTGTGCATTACACAGTCATGAGTCAACAGAGTGAACAGCAATGGACTGAGCACACAGCCCTATGGGGTCCCAGTGCTCAGTGTGGTGGTGTTGGAGATGCTGTTCCTGATCAGGACTGACTGAGTTCTCGAATGAGTGATGTATATTTTCTTTCTCTTTTTCTTTCTCCGTAAAAAAGGGGAAGGAACTCTGATTTGAGAAGAATACCCCAGGTTGACTTCTCAGTTGCGGTGGCATTTCATGGTCCCCATTTACTTTGTTGAGAAAGAATGGTTCACTAAGTTATGCAAAAATAGTACCAGCAACATCTAGTGCAAATAATGTTTTTTGTTTTGTTTTTTTAAAACCTTTCTTTAAATACCCTTTAATTGAAAGAACCATTGTTTGCACAGTTTGCTATATATGGTGCTGTTCCTATTTTTCCAAAGTCTATTTCAAGATATAAAACTTTACAAATAAATTACATAATTTTTCAATTGCATTATGCAATGAGCAAAAAAAAAAAATTCAAGAATCGTTCATAAAGTTTAAGATTTTTTTTTTTTGCAATATCACCTAGCCCTGATCTAGATGCGTACTGTATTGTCTGAAAAAGGTAGATTTATACCCTTAATCTACCATCAGTTTTCACACAAGCTGGGCTTGCCCATCTTTTTTTACCGCTGGAAGCTACTGTATAGTACTCAGAGTCATTTGGTAATTGACAATTAAGCATTGATAGGAAATGAGAAAATGTTTTACTCAGTCTGTTTAGTTCTTTTTTTTACCTAATTAGTTAATGTTATTGCTGCTCTGCCTTTCTACGTTTCTGTGCTCTTTCTGCTCTGCTGTCTCTCTCTTCACCTACCCCGGGCTGCATTCATGTCTCTGCTAAATTAGAAACAAGGTGCCTCAATTTCTTGGAATGGTTGAATAAATATTATAAATATTGAATAATATTGAATATTGAATAAATGTTGAATAAATATTATGCATTTTTTAATCTTGTTTTTATGAAGGTAAATCTTGAAGATTTAGTAAAAACATTTACTTGTGTTACTACATTACAGGTATATATATTTCAAAAAAGGAAAATCTGTCAAAGCAAATTTTATCAGGGGACCAGGCACCACGCAATTTTTTTGGGCCAAAAATGCATTTTTCTAGATTGCACATGCAATCATGCTATTTCGTTTATTCAACAGCTGCATAACCTGCACAATTTGAAAAACACCAGCTTCCTATTCATAATTTCTTTAAATTTAAATCTTACGACTATGCTCTGGAAACACTAGAATACACTGAAAGAGAACAGAGCTGCTTGAAAAAGTAGTTATTTTTCATTCATAGATTTTAATGATAAATAGTAATTTACAGAACACAACTTTATTAAACTTAAGAACCAGACTCCTTGTGGAACTTTCTGGATAGCATTCTATATTTGTGACTGAGTAAGCAAGAAAACTATGTTACAAAGTAAAAATGGGCCTCATTTAGCAACTTTTTAGTTAAGTTGTGTGTAAAGGTTTGATTTAAGGTTGGATTTAAATTACCAGGCGTGTTCATGACACAGCTGATTTACATTTATAAACATAAAGAATACAATAATGCCAGTATTCTAATGCCGCCACAGAGCTTTGGGCTGTGCTGGTAGGGAACTAGTCTGGATCCTGTGTTTTTAATTAACAATATACAGGGTACCATGACACTGTAGTTTATGACCATGTGTAATTAACTAAATTAATTACACCGAGTCAAATCATAGAATAACTCCAATATTCTAATTGGAGTAATTAGGTTTATGATTTATGTACAGCACTTTGGTCAATGAAAGTTGTTTTAAATGTGCTTTATAAATAAATTGAAATTGAATTGAAATTGAAATTCTAGTACCTCTGCAAAGCTTCGGGCTAGGTGGGTAGAGGAACTTGTATCGAATATAGTTCAAGTGGCTTTATTGTCATTTTAACCATAAACAGCTGGTACAGTACACAGTGAAATGAAACAACGTTCCTCCAGGACCATGGTGCTACATAAATAACAAAGAGCTATGTGAGACTAGACAGAACTAAATAACACTACAAAGACTTACACAGGACTACATAAAGTGCACGTTTGCAGCAAAAGACAGTACAGTTACTAAGCAGGACAATAGGCACAGTAAAGGACAGTGCAGCGCCGACCGGTACACACCTCTTGTGTAGGGTAACATGCAAAGAACTATAACAACATAATAATAAATGTTGTAAATGTAAACATAACATAGTAATTAGCAGCAAAAATGCAGCTGGTCACTACATTATTTTGTTTATGGTGTTTTAGAAGCAATTGAAGAAAGAAATATGCAAACAATTGCAGAACAAGTGGAATGGTGTTCAGTTGATTGAGTGTTTGTGCATGTGTGTGTGTGTGTGCATGCATGTATGTGTGTCTGGGTTTGTGTTAGTTCAGTCTTTGGGTACTGAATGTAGGAAATTAGCTGTTTAGGTTAAGCTTCCTGCATTCTCCACCAAAACATGTTGGAGATTAGCGGGTCTGCTCAAAAGGGATATTTTGCAAAGTTAATATTTTAATAGCAACTATCCATACAGCAATAAGGTGAAATTAATATATTTATTAATTGTGCATAGGATATTTACCTCCATGGCCACCGGCAATAATATCCAAATATAGTGAAACACTATATTAAGAGCACAGTAACAATTAAGCAGTTAAGGCAGTAAAACAAGACACTTGCATTTAAAATCAGATGAGGCTTTATTACTATTCTAAGACAAGGAAATTAATCTAACACACAAACAGACACACACACACACACACAAACGGGTGAAAATGGATGTGAATGAATGAAATAAGATGGATCGGAGTGAATGAAATCCCAATTTTCTAGCAGTTTCTCAGACCATGACCTGAACAAACCATCAACTTATCAGATTAACATTCGCTTCATTTAGAAGGGCTTTAAACTTTGTATTAAATGCACCAGTTCAGTGAGAATCCAGAGGTACTATACTTGCATTTGTGTTGGCAGAGATTCCCTCATTGGGTTGCTGTTTGGTGGGGTTTTTCGGCAATGTTGATTGGCTGGCGGTCTGGTTGGCCTTAAGTAGAGTGAGGAGCGAACCTGTGTCTCATAGGTGGGTTGCAAAACGTTGATGAGTGGATCACAGCGGTGCAAAGGCAGAAGTTATAGGCACTAGTCTGGATGTGGAGTCTAGGCACGAGTGTGATCTCCTCGTAATGTCGAGGGGTGGGAATTTCTCAAGCTCTTGGTTGATGAGTTGACTTGTTGGAAGAGACTCCTGCAGATGTTGGTTGAAGAGACTTTCTCGAGATGTGGATGGATGAGACTCTCTTCAGATGTGGATGGAGACTTGAGCTGTTAGTTGAAGAGAACTCTCCTGGAGTAGTTTGGTGACGAGAACTCCCTGTTTCCATCTTATCCGAGGGTTTTAACTCTTTCTAGCTGGGCTGACCCCCAAAGCATGACTTCAGGATGGGGTATTTTGCCCCTTTTCTTCCTGCTTTTTTATATAGATTGGATCCAACTCTTAATCCTGAGTGTTAATACATGCATAAAATGACATTCTACCTGAATTTCTTTATTCTCATCTTTCATAAAACCCTTCAAGGAACACATGCATACCAAACATCACATACTTGTTGATACGCTTATTAATATTCTGATATCTGACTTCCTGAATTTTTGCCTGTGTCTCTCGTGTAAATTATGCCTGCTCCCTTTCTAATAATGCCTTTCTATGTACAAAATTTTTCTACAGACTGTGATGGTAATTTCTGGTTTGCCCTAAATTAAAACATGCTGTAAAGCTACCTTAATAAAAGGGTACCCCCATCTGTGGATGCATGGTATTTACAAGGGCACATATTTAAAATTTAATTAAGCAATATTGCACAAGCAAGAGTAGTAAATATCAGCACAGCTGTGATTCAGCTGTAAGCATGAGGCCACAGGCCGAGTACTGCAGGTAATAACAGCTGTTCTTATATTCAGTACAACAGCACAAATGTGAGTGTGATATTGCTTTTATACCACAGTTCTGTAAACAAGAAATTAATATTGAGTAACTGATATTTCAGACACAATATGTCCGTATATTTTGTTTAATATTGCTCTGTCAATATTTCCCAAAGAAGCCACAACTGGATAGAGCATTGCATATTGCCATACAATGCTCAGACTGACTGTCAGCCTGTAGGAAGTGTTGTAACAGTTTCAGTGTAATAATCTATTGCTTGGAGTGATAAACAGTGAAACATACCAGCGCTGTTATAACAAATATCAGCATGCTTGGAACGCCACTTGTCCAATCAGTTTAGTGGACTGGAGCTAACTTTTGTATTATTAAGTACATCCTCATCAAACTTTAATAATCTTATATTTTCTGGAAAACTGCCTGTTTCAGTAATAATAATCAGTACAGTCATGTACAGAATCTGATGACATTTTGTCTGGGACAAAAATGTAACTTTTAACTGGCATAGTATGAAAACATATGTTCACCAATTTGAAGGTCACCACTATGGCAATGCTTCAAACAAAGTAAGCCTTTATTTAAAAAAAAATCTTGTGGACAATAATGATACTTTAAGTATGTTGCAGAGAATGAGAACATCCATCATGGACACATGGTTTTTCCTCTATTATTTCATTACTATTGTACATGTATTTAAATTATCATCTTTAAAATGTGTAGTTGCGCTTGGAGTTTATGTTTTATATATACAGTCCCCTCTGAAAGTATTGGAACAGCAAGGCTGATTCTTTTGTTTTTGCTATACACTGAAGTCATTTGGGTTTGAGATCAAAAGATGAATGTGGTATGATAGATCAGAATTTCAGCTTTTATATGATATTTAAATCTAGATGTGTTATACAACTTAGAACATGGTAACTGTTGTTTGAACCTGTCCATTTTTCAAGTGATCGGAAATATTGGAACATGGTGGAGGTGCTGTCGTGGCTTGGGCTTGCATGGCTGCTTCTGGAACCGGCTCACTAATCTTGATTGGTGATGTAACTCATGAGGGTAGAAGCAGAATGAATTCAGAAACATCTGCCAATTTACAGAGAAATGCATCCAGTCTAATTGGGAGGAATTTCATCATGCAGCAGGACAATGACTCAAAATCACTGCTGACACAACAAAGGACTTCACCAGGGGAAAACTATGTGAGATTATTAGCTGATGTGAATGTACGTTTGATGCAGTAGCATGGCAAAGTGAATGTATTATATATAAATGTGTCACTAGTACACATTTTAAATGAGACGAGGTAATGATCTGAGATAATTTCAGACTGTGACTATATTTCCTATACATATTTTCTAACATTCATTTAATATGAATGTTAGTATTAATTCAAGAGTGTGTCCCTTGTTATGAGTGGGTCCTATTACGTTCTGATTAGCCCCTTCTGAATCTAGAATGGACACAACCGCTGTTCTCAGCGGGTCTTGTGGATTGCTAAAATGAATATTAAAGTCTATATCAATTAATGCTTTGTCTACTTTTTTGCTTTACTTGACATTATTCTCATGCTGCCCAAAACTTCAGTGTTTTCTCGCAGCAGTAGTAATTAACATACGACCGGAATTATACTCATTTGTCCAGTAAACTGAATCATTCCACAGCACCATGACTGGCACCAAAAATTCCTAGTGAAAGCTCTGAAGTAAATATCAGGAAATGAAAGCCAAAACTCTGCTCCATCATCTCATATTCATATTTTGATCTCAAACCAAAATAGTGTATAGCAAAAACAAAACAATTGGCCTTACCATTCCAATAATTTCAGAATAGACTGTATATTGCCTCAGTACAAAAATTTTAATTCGTAGGGGACATTTGTTTTTGGCAATCCCAAAAAGTATAAAAATTATTTGCATCCTTAACACCACAAAAAACGAGAAACATTTTCCAACAAAATTCCCTCGAGCTTAAAGAACTTGTTCTCCCAAGTTTCTTCCAAAAGTGATATGTTGCCCTTTTTCCCCCCATTTTTCCTTAATGAATAAAGTTGTTGTATTTTCTGGAGAAGAGGAGCTCTTTATAGAGCCTGGAGATTATTTTGAATTTAATGCTCAGATTTTTATACAACAGAATAATGACTTTAAAAGGCAGACAAAAATATGATCCAAAATGTAGTCAAGAGACAAGGCAGAGTCCAAAAACAAGAAAGCAGAAAACACTTTAACAGCCAGGGGCTAGGTACAGACCAAAAAATGAGGCTAAATGAGGCCAAAGCATGGCAATGATCATGCATAGAAAAACTATTGAGATAAATCACAGCTCACAACGCACATAATTACAAGCTAACAGTAAGGCTTCACATTGAAGCAAAGTCCATGTGCTTTTTATGACCTTTTATGTAGAAAGGAACTATATGTTGTGAGGCCCCATCCTTGCCATGTTTTAAATCTGTCATCTTGCTCGTTTGGAAGAAATTCACTGTCATAGGCACACCACCTGAGCAGTTTCACTGCATCCTGTATGCCACCAAGGGTAGTCTTTTCACAAATCTTTACTGTAAAGTGATTCCAAGGATTTTGTTTGTGCAAAAGCTGATTTATTAGTGCTTTGTCTGCTATGATTGTTTGTATTGGAAAGCTCACTGCCATTGCATGTTCAATTTCCTTCCTTCTTACAATCATCGATGCACAAGTATATTAATGGTAATACACTGGCACAGTAATAGTCAGGAAGACAAGGTAGGGCACTTGTAGTGTACTAAACCTAATTCTAGGCTTCTTCTCCTGCCAGATAAAACAAGAAATCCTCTTGTCCCATTGTTGAAATTGATGATATATTTCAGCTGCCAGAATTTGAAACAAGAATAACAATCAAGACAACAGGTTCATTTTGATTGTTTCAACAGCTCAGGAAGAAGGCATGAATAAGGTTCCACATTTCTGTAATCAGCTTTAATTCTTGAAGATAAGGAGTCACGTTTCAGTTTACTTTTACCAAATCTGGTAGTAGTTTAGGTAAAGTAACATCAAGGTATTTCATTCTGTTTGCCTCCCACATGAGATTGTATGTGGCTCTAAGACTATTAGGAAGACTGCAGTTAAATGTCATGACCTGGGTTTTCTGTATAACAAGTTTATATCCTGATATGGTTTAGAGAATCATCCAGGACTGTCATAAAGAATTGGAATGACTTAATAACTGGGTGAGTTTTCTGATAATGATGAAACTTAGTGAATGACAAACAACTTAAAGAAAGATGTACACTATGTATAAGCCTGTTTTCAGATATTATCAGATATTTAATGAACGAGATGTAAGTTGTTCTTTGTTACCCAAGCAGAGTCTGAATAAAAGCCACAGAAGTTAGCAGAAGACAAAGAATCGATTCACAGTCCGGAAGTAAATTTAATAGATGAATCAGCAACTTAAATGGCATAAATAGACACAAATAATGGATAATGGATAGTGTAATCAATAGTTTACAACAGAAATTAGATTTGTTTGTTTGGAAGAGCAAGTTATCTAATATAAAGGGAATGCAGAGGAAAAAATAAATAAAAGAGAGTGTATGTTATATTAACTAAATAAACAATCGGTTACCTTTTGGACAAAAACAAAAAAACAAAAACCCTAGACTTTGTTTTAGGGTACACAGATTTATATTTGTTACATATTATGCTTTCAAATTAGTTTTCTCACATTTGGATATGTTGTTGATTAGTGTTTTCTAACCAAAACATATAAATAATTAAACAAAAATCAAGGACCAACCATTACATTAGAGCTTCTCTTACAAATCTAAGGTGTGCACAGAAGTCTAGTCTGGTCTTACCACTCTCTCTGATTAGAAAATGCAAAGTTTTGCTTCCATTTCTATCCACTTGGCTCCTAGACTTCCACATAAGGCTGGTGTGTAAGTTTCCCTTTCTAGAGTGTTATCCTAAGGTCCTTAGTCATTTATATGACTAAATCTCCATTCATATTTGCTCTTTTCACCATACTGTGAGTCCTGAAGAGAAATGTTGCTCAGCTGTGGGCAAGTAACTGTTAGTAGTCAACCACTACAGTTGGCCAAAATAAAGTACTCCCCAGCAGCCTGGTCACAATAACTGTAAAAAAAAAAAAAAAAAAAAAAAGTCCTTGGCAGTCACACTTGCAGACTTGTTGATAAGAATTCATATGGCAACTGCACAATGGATATAAAATGTCTACACACCCCTGTTAAAATGGCAAGTTTTGAGTAAAAAAATTAAACCAATATAAATCAGAACTCTTTCTACCCTCTAAATGAAATTAAATGAAATTAAGTGAAAAACAATCAGAAATATTTTAAGGGAAAACTAGGAACAATAAAGTTACAATAACCTGGTTGCATAAGTGTGCACACCCTTTTATAATTTGGGATGCGGCTGTGGTCAGAATGAACCAATCACATTCAATCTCATGCTCAAAAGTAATTATCATACAGCTGTCATCAATTAAATTATTCTGATTAACCCCAAATAAAGATCAGCTGTATCTGTAAGATTTTCTTCACATTTTTTGGTTTCATCTGACTCCTGAAACCATGGTGTACAAAGAGCTTAACATGCACTGCTATGTCACTTGTCAAAATTTATCAATCAGGAGGGGACATATTTTGGAAAAACATTAGATATTTTCCGAAACATTAGATATACCATGGAACACCATGAAGGGGTTCCATGGTATATGGGGTAGGGTGGCTAGACGGAAGCCATTTTTTACAAAAGCATCTAAGCTCAACTAAATCACCCCAAACCATGTAGCAAAATGTGTTATCATCTGATGAAACCAAATCCAAAAGGTATAATAATTCCATAATTCCAAAAAGTATGTTTAGTGCAAAAAAAAGCACATCACCAAAATCTACGGTGCAACATTATGGTGGCAGCATCATGCTTTATGGCTTCTTTTTTCAGGGAGAACCGGTGCATTTATCAAGGTGGAGGGAATAATGAGTAGCTACAAACACCAGTCGATTTTAGTGCAAACCTTCAGGTGTCTGCTAATAAGCTGAAGATGAAAATGAATTTCACCTTTCAGCACGACAATGACTTAAAGCATGCATAGCCCAGACCTGAATCCAACTAAAAATCTGTTGTGTGACCTTTATATGCACTGTAGATTTTAGAGGTGCATGTAGAGACGAGGCATATGAATGGCACATCATTACTGTATCACTGAATTAACAAGTAGCATAGCACTGTCAGGGCAAATTTTCTGTAGTTTTCTCCAGTACAGAGTGGGGCCATTATTTTACCCCAAATGGCCTGTTTATATCTATTAACATGCCATTAATGTGGCTCTGAGTGACAAATGCCACCTTTGAAATAAGCTCTGCCAAATTGCCTCCCCAACCCTGACCTCCAACCATATCTCTCTGAGGTCTATTACTCCTTTACAATTCATCCAGACTTAATGAATCTCTTATTGATTACACCACCATTGTCCTGTTGTAGGTATTATGAACAAAACCTACAACACAACATTGTATTTGGATCTACAGAGAAACTATAAGGAATTATAGATATTGTTGCCTGCCCATTTATTGTGCACCAAGGTGTGAATCAGATATTCAAAGACTAAAAAGCTGGACACACTACTGCTTGCCATCTCTGAGATAGTTTACTGGGTATATTTGATCTCATAGCATTTCAACAAACTGCTCCATTTGGTAAACCCTGTCTTCACAACCGATGCATAATCATCATTTCTCTTCTTATATACAGTATTATAGTAATTTGGGCTATCACAATATAAGCTTAATTGGTAAAATGTTAATGCGGCTGATTGGAGTACAGACTGAACATTATTATTATTATAAATAATAATTATTATTTTTATTAATTTTTATGTGAAAAGTGAATTAAAATACAAAACAACAACCACTGGAGTACAAGAACTACACTAAAAAAAGTTCACTGAATTTACTTGATTCAAAAGTGTATATCGGTTCCACACAAATGAAATATGATACTTCAACATAAATTAATCTCTTACACTTTACATAATTGTACATGTTCAAGACCTGTTCGACCCTTTGTGCTAAAACAATTTCTAATTCACTGACTGAGGACACTACCTCTCCATTTGTTAAAAAAAAAATTTGTATTTTACCTTAGCTTATTCTCAGCTACTTTTGTTCTTGGGTTCCAAGTTCTGTAAATGGTACTATCTGTTTGCTATTTGTGCAAGCCTGTAACCAAAGGTTTTGCTGATTTTCCCCTGCTTCATAATACTGCTCTTTCAAGTATTTAAGCTATTGTTACATCTCCTGCTTGACTTTGTTAATTTCTTTTTTAACTTTGGTGCTGTGGTGTATATATAGCTGGCCATTTGAAGCTGTTTTAGTTGGGGTTGTTTGTCTTTCAATTCCTAGTTCTTGCTGTAATGTTACCTCTCATTATAGCTTTAAACACATCCCAGAGAATTGATGGTGAGAATTTTCCATTATTGTTTTGTTGAAGATAAGCTTGAAAGTCAATTCTTAAATTGTACATTGGGGATTGTTCCAGATATTCAATTTTATTCTCCATGATCTTGATCTGTGCTTCTTTTCATGGTTAACAGATAAATAGGAGCATGGTTGCGGATGTCTAGTGTTCCAGTACTACAATGTCTAATTTTATGTTTATTTCTATGAAAACTATGAAAGGGCTTTTTGTTGTTGCTTACACAAGAGGAATCTAGATTAGAATTCAAATGGATATTTAAATCATCCCAGCATAATTCCTTGAGAATTTGCCATTAGGCCAGGTAACCTCACCTAAAATATCCAGTCACTTCCAGTGAACATCACAACTCTACATTCATTGTCATTAATAGGCAATAAATGTTTGTAAATCAGTGTGTTTCAAATCAGAGCAACCCCTCTCATTTCCTGCTCGTTTCCCGCTCATTACTAGAGCCCCACATCTTTAGTTTAGTATGTTAATTTAGGTGTGTTTCCTGGAGGAAAGAAATGTATAGCTTATCTGGGTAATTTTTTGTTTATTAATTGGATTTAACATTCAGTGAACATTATATGAGATTACTTTCCTGTCTGGTTTTTGTTGACATGTGCAGCTCCCAAAGATAAGGATTAATATGTAGAGTTCCTCTCTTCTCTCTTTAACAGAACCAAGCAGGCAACCCCCCTGGTACCATTAACAATAAACAAAGCAAACATAAATAGATCTGTAATGAAGTTAACACAGAAAAATGAACTTCCGGTAGTGAGTTCCCGTACATGACCCTGAGCATGTTCAAAAGAACGTCTCTTTGAATGTCTTTAATGACATCAAACAGGTTGTTTTTTGCAACTTCAACATTAACAACTGAAATTATTAGGCTATCTATTTACCTCTGTAAACATTACGCTTTGCCTGGGATGTTTCTCAAAAAATAACATGACAGTCACCGTACCTGATCTAAATTTATCAGGTTATTCAATCACTGTTAGATTCAGGCCTCTGTTCCTTATGTTTTGTGTTGCCCCTTCATTGATTCATGGACAATGAGTTCATCATTGTGGAAAACTTTCAGTCTGGCTGGATACAGACTCAGAAAGTTTATGTAATTGTCCTGTCGTACTTTCTTCTGTTAACAGTCTGTGTCGTATAGTCTTAGTAGTAATCCAGGATTATTTTACTACTCATACATATGAATCAGTATTTCTTCTGATTAGATGGGATTTTAGAAAATTAACCACAAGCAATCTTGACCAACTGCCAGACTTTGGGTGCTGGCCCAGAGTGCGATGAGCTCACTCTGTGGAAGTCCAGTGTAGAGGGTACTTTTGAAATCCTTCGGGACCCTGTATATTCTCATGTTTTCTTGCCCTGATCTACTCTCATAGTATAACAGCTTTGCTTGAAGTTGGATTTGCAGCTTTAGCATTTCGCCCATTTCCTCTTCTGAGTTCCCTGGGTTATTTGTTTTTCTGATTCATCCAGTCTTGAATTTGCTTTCATTCTTTCTCCAGCAATAGCTTTGAGATGCTGTTTTAAATCTCTGAAATTGCATATTTCTTTGTGTGTCAGTTCCAATTTAAATGGCTCCCCTGCATCTTTTGCTCTTTCGCCATCTTCATTTATGTTCAATATAAACTAATTCTCTGATTTTTTTTTTTTTTTTTTTTTTGATGAATGGGGCTCTTTCTGTCTTTTTTATTTGAGCCTTTCTCAAGCTGCCATTATCAATGCCATAACATCATTGGGAGTGCCATTATCTATGGTAAATGTCTTAGAGTAAGGGGATCCTACCCTAACTCAGTAATCTCATTATACATTCTTTCCTGAATACTAATTTGATTAGTAGCCTTTTTTTCCACAGCATACCATAGGCTTTTTCTATATAAAAATACACCAACCACTACTGGTTTATTAATCTGTGCACCAATGTAGTCTGGCCTTTTGATATCCACTTTTATTCCATATCTTCCAAAAAGTTCCACTTTTCACTTAACAGGCCACAAAAACTATCCCAAAAGGCTTGGGGGTCGTCAAGTTTTTGAAAAAATCAAAAAGAATTAAGTCGTAATAGCTATTTCTCAGGAACCAAAAGTCCAATTGAGCTGAAAATTGGTGTGCTGCATCAAACTGCTAATCATTAACTGAATTTTTAATCATCACTGAATTACTTTAAAAACCTGGCCACCTACAGCCAATCAGCTTTCACAGCAGGCTTTTCACACAGCTAGTATTGAGTTATCTTTACAAAACTTGTTAAGTATATTTATCTGTGGTCTCTTTGTTGTTCTGTGCAACTTGCCAAGAACTGGCCACTGGGGACGCTATATGGATAGAGATCTTGGTCCCCGCAAATTGCTGCTTGTGTTCTTTTTATTATTGCTATTATTTTTCTATTATAAAATGAATCATGCAGGCCAAACCATAAGTCTTACAGACATGAAAGTTGATTTATAGACACTACTCCTTCCCGCTAAGCCTAATGGTGTCGCTATAGTACAGGGTTTTTAAATTTTGGCCCATATCTCATTAACCATATGTCTGACAAACAGCATTCTTTTTTCGACTGATTCTGTGTGTTCACTATCTTCACAATATTAATTACAAACTACTTGGGAAAGTCAGTAATTATCAAAACCATGTTGACATTTGTAAACAATATGGTCATACCTCAGTCAATTCTAAGGAGGAGACTAATTTATACATGCAGCTTTAACTCATGATTGCTTGCATGGTTTAGCACAAAACTTGGAAGGCATGTACAGGATATGCCTTTCAATAAGTTTTTTAGTAAGCCTTGCAACTCACTAAAGTGGCTACTGGAGGTGCTGTTCATGGTTTTTCACACAGGAACAACTACAACTCTAAAATTTCTTTTAAAATTTAAAATTTACAAATTCCTTTGGCCGAACACATAAAAATTTGCTTTTTAGGCCATTTAAACATACCCGCTCGTGCTTCTAAAAATTTGGAGAAGATGCTAAATATATTTTTGCAAACTGCTCCTAGTATTTTGTGGCCTATGTTCCCAAAACTGGTGTCAAAATACTCAGCAGATTGTAATATTCAAGAATTGTCTAAAACATTTTGTTGATTTGCAAACAACATTGCTCACTGCTATCAATTGCCAGTCAATCTGGCTTGATTTACTAAAACAGCTGTAACTGAATACTGGTTGTATGGATCCACACCTAACTTGAATGGATGTCAACAGGGGGTGGAGTTAAGTTCAAATAGCTGTTTTTTAGAAACTGAAAGTTTAATTTAGCTGAAATTTGGTATGCTAAATTGTCTGCTTATCTATAACTGGATTTACCGTTGGGTAACTTCAAAAACATGGCTGCCTTCAGCCAAATGGCTTTATCATACAATTTTCAGACATATCATATTTATTTGTAAGCAATCCTCACAAAACTTGATAAGTATGTTTGTCTGTGTCATCTTTATTGTTCTATGTAGCTTGGCAAGAACTAGCCACTATTTGCTGAATATGCTTGGACCCCAATAATCACAGCTTGCGGCTATATTTGTTATAATGTTTTTTTTTTACATCTATTGACAAATGATTCATAAAGTGCTTAATAAAAGCGCACTCTCTATCTGTGGGTTCATGGTACCTACATTTCCCCTATGGTCTGAAGGTGGAACTGAGTGGAGCTCTTAGGGCACAACTTGAAGTGCAATCCACAGTGGGCACAAGGTTGTGCATTAGTCCAAGGAGGTTGAAATTGTCCGTAGTCCACAGTCCAGTGTTTCTCCAAATATTCCTAGTAAACAATCCTCCTTCATTATAGGTTGACAGCATATGAACATATCTGGTCAGTTAACAACTAGAAATACCTGGGCAGTTATCAAGTAATAACCTTATGCTGACACAGATATAACGATGGAAAGAAAACATCTAGTAATATGTGAAAGTTTGTAGACAGGGTTAAATAGTTTTTCATGGAAACAAGGAAAAACATTATCAGGTCTGTAGCAGAGGAAAGTTAGTACCAGTTGTGATGGCAGGCCGGTAGCCCACACACAAAAAACACACAGCGCTTCTCACAGGACTTCATACAGTGCCGGTTCAGCACCACCATTGATTTGGACAGCCTGAGAACCCTTGGCTGCAAGGCAGGATGGAGAAACTCCACTTGGCTGGAGGCAAATGATTGCCGTGGCAGTTCTCTACCCTCCAGCAGAAGCCTGGAGAGTATACTTGGGACCTCCACAGTGGTGGAGGATGCAGGCAACAATCGCACTACCCTCTCGCACACCAAATGGACACTTTGTTACGCACCACCAAGAGGTGTATACAGATCGAGATCCTCTCCTCCACCAAGGTCATTGAGACAGTGGCCATGGACCATTTACTGAGGGCTCTGCTTCCCGAAGAATGGAAAGCCATAGGCATGTGGGGTGCCCACAACCCCCAAGAGATACTAGAGTCACTGGAATGTGCAGTGGCCACCTTGGAAATCTGCGGGGTGAGTGTTGAGTTTTCCCAGCATCCACTGCCGAGATGCCTAGATCAGCACTCCCATGGGGAGGGGAGACCCACCAACAATCACTTCGCCTATGGAGCTCTCAGGGACGAGCCCATGCCTACTGAACTGGACCCCACCATCAACCAACGTGTCCTGGCTTGCAGGCTATGCCATCCATATGTCAACCCTTCCCAGCTCAACGGCAATCCAGTCTCGGCCCTCCTAGACTCAGGAAGCACTGTAACCCTGGCCCGACTTTGCCTGCTTTTACCCCCCCACGCCCCCCAAGGCAGATAGATACTTGACGGTCTCCTGTGTGCACAGGGATGTTTGAGAAGTGCCAGCAGCCAGAGTCAGAGTTAAACACCAGGCTGAGGAGTAGATGCTCCTTGTGGGGCTCATAGCAGAACTTCCCGTGCCCCTTGTACTGGGTCGAGACTGGCCAGGTTTTTCCAGAACAAAGAGGCCACGGGTCCAGCTGGACTGCCTGGCCCAGGGTGAAGGCGACGACGGGTCAACCTCAGCAGGTGAGAACCCCCACCCCTATTAACCCTATCTCCTCTGTGTTTTTGCAGGTTGCCCGGGAGGGGAATTTTGGGCGGGAACAGAAGAAGGAAGACAGGCACTGTTGGGGCCAGGTACAACTTATTGAGGGGTTCCATCAGAATCCATAGCAAAGGCTCCCAGCTGCATACTTCCTGGTTCCCGCCTCCTATACTTCAGAACGAAGTGCCGAGGCCAGCCCTGCAAGCTGTTGGTGGTTCCCCACAGCAGGACCCAAGCCCTCATGCACCTGGCCCACTCACACCCACATGGAGGACATGTGGGGACACACAACACATTAGAGAAACTAAAGGAGCGATTTTCCTGGCCTGGGATGGATGTGGCGCTCCCAGCGTTCTGCCAGCAATGCCGCCGGTGTCAGAGAATCACGCCCTGTAAGTCCGCTCCCCTCATTCCTGTTCCTATCATTGGCATCCCCTTTGAAAGGAAAGGCATGGATCTCCTGGGGCCACTGCCGAAGTCTGCCCGGGGCCATGACTACATTTTGGTCATTACGCCACCCTATACCCTGAGGCACTACTTCGAAAGGCCACCTCCTGGAACATCAACCGTGAGCTCCTCCTCTGCTTCAGACAATACAAAGGGGTACTTGCAGGTGGCCCTGAGCCCAGAAGCGATGACGATGTTACAATGATGATGTTATGATCCATTCCTCCACCTGGTCTGACCACCTCCACAATCTCAGGGAGGCCCACTTGGATCCGAAAACCCGAGATCCGACCCAAAAACTTTGACGCGTGCCTCGGACACGGGTCGGGTTCGGTATTAGTTGCCTCGGGTCTCAGACCCGATCAGATCCCTTTAACGGAGTGTCTATTTACAATAAACAGCCCACCTTGTTGGCAGAGGCTTTTTGCACTAACCCCGTGAACCAGTGTCTGGTTGTGATAGACAACAGTACAAAAGACGTCATACGCTGTATTGGCATAGTGAGTAAGGTAAATAAAATTACGCCAAAAGTTATAGCATGTAATGAGGTTTCAGTGATCATCACTGAATGATGAGTGAGCGACATTTAAGAAATTCAGTGCATACATGCACGTTGGTGTTAATTGCATTTTTGAGAAACACACATAGAAAAGGAACATACATTTGTAACCTTGCACACAGAAATCCATCTTATAGATATGAGATCCATCAGGAAATCCACTCGCTTCATTACAGTGCGTATTCATGCAGGAAAGGGCTTTTCTGTTTTGTGTGCAGAATCCCTTCGCCGGAGATGAGGTAAACAGCATTGTAGACAACATTAGCAAATCCATGATTTAGGCTATCGATTTAATTTTTATCAAACTATCACGTTTATTTATTATTCAAATCCACTGGTCACAACTGAGAGCCGAACTCAAAAATAAATTGTATCCATCAGACAGGGAAAAATATAAATTAATAACAAATAAGTAAATAAATAAATGAAAGTAATGGAGCAGCAGCCAAATCAGTCAGCAGAACAGTGGGATTTTTATCCTGATTGACTGCGGCGCTGCAGGCTGTGCACACGTCAATGCCGTTTGGTCCAGTCGGGTTCAAAAATAAATGCCATCAGGTCTAATTTCATCGGGTCTGTCTCGGGTCGGGTTTTTCTTATAAAAAATTAATTTATGCACATCGGGCTCAGGTTCAGTGATTTGGGTCGATTTGGGTGAGGTACGGATTTTAGGACCCGAGAAGACCTCTACCGCCAACCCCAAGAAATGTCACCTGGGGCTCACGGAGGCACAGTACCTGAGATACCGCATCGGCAGGGGGCTCCAGATACTGCAGGAGAAAAAAGTGGAAGCTGTCAGGTAATACCCGTGACCGACCATTCGGTATTATCGGAGTTTTGTGCCCAATTTCTCCTCGATTTGCTCTTCTCTCTCAGACCTCAGCCCTCAGGCCAGCCAGACTGGGTGCGCTGGAGTCGGGAAATGGAAGAGACCTTCAAGACACTGAAACAGGTGCTGACCTGCTCTCCCATCCTGTGGAACCCCGACTTCAACCTCCCCTTCACTGTGCAGAAGGATGTGTCGGAGATGTGACTGGGAGCCGTGTTATCACAAATCTTTGAAGGGGAGGAGCACCCTGTCCTCTACATGAGTTGAAAGCTGACCCCCACCGAAAGGAAGTATGCCATTGTGGAGAGAGAGACACTGGCAGTCAATGATTACCGCGACAGTTCACTACCCTCCAGCAGAAGGCTGGAGAGTATAAAAGGGACCAGTGGCCGCTTTCAAGGTCAGTCGGATATGGTAAAACACAGGACAAATTTCTGTCTCTCTCCCTGATAGAAACTGATGTCATTGAAGACAAAGAGCTTAGACCTCTGCACACCGACCCTCACCCTGCCTGAGAGCGACTGCCATGCCCCCTGCGACTGCCAGTTTGCTGCGCCCAGCCTTTTCCCTTCACTACCACTTAAAATAAAGGGCAAGTTTCTCTCACCCCCACCTCCTGGTGTCTGTGTTCAGCTCTCCTACGGTCTTGTGGTGCTACACAGTGTTGTACATTTAAATACTTATGTTGTGGCAACAGACTAATTGTGTACTAATGAGTTGGATCTCTGAAATCAGGATAATCACTGATTATGAGTAGACACATTGTAAACATGAAGGTGTTTTGCTTTTATCTTAATGTGAACCTTTTGCTAACTATGTTTTTTTTTTTTTTTGCAAGAAAGTGATTCCTTGTGGGTGTTGGCACCAATATTTCAAATGCTCTTTAGGACTTACGTACTACCAGGCATGGAGCCTCTGTAATTGTTATAAATTAGTGTGTTCTAGTTTCTTGTAAAACTCAAACCATTATGGAAAGGTCATGGGACTTGTTCATGAAGTCTTCACATTACACACAAGCAATCTACAGGGTATGGCAACACACTGTGTTATCCAAATGTATAATCAACTAGAGCAATTATAACAGTCAACTAAAGCATAGAATACTTCTCATATACTGCTGCGCCCACTCAGCTTTAATCTATACAGTTATGGGATCTGCTCCCAGTTCTCCTCTGCCTATGGTGAACTACAGAAGTTGCAACAACTGTGTCGCGCAAGGTAAGGTAGGCAGTACAACGGGTCACCTGATATGAACGACACAGGGTGTGATAACACTCTGTGGTATATGATTACGTAATTAGCTAAACTAATTATTCTTTTAGTATAGAATAACTCCAATAGTTTTATTGCCTCTACAAAGCTTCAGTCTAGGCAGGTAGGGGAACTAGAGTTAATTATAAAGGTAAATTAAGCATAGAATAATCCCAATATTCTCATGCCTCCACAAATCTTCAGGCTAGGCGGGTAGGGGATCTCCTCTGGATCTTATGTTTACCTTAACAACACACAGGTTACCATGACTGGCTGTGGTTTAAATTGTGTAATTAACCAGTGTTAATTACAAAGGTCAAAAAAAGTGTAGAATAACTACAATATTGTAATGCC
The DNA here is from genome assembly GCA_033441825.1 of Pangasius elongatus. Taxonomy (NCBI): domain Eukaryota; kingdom Metazoa; phylum Chordata; class Actinopteri; order Siluriformes; family Pangasiidae; genus Pangasius; species Pangasius elongatus. Next base: position 15,606,188 of record JAKKZN010000006.1, on the reverse strand, counting down.
TCCAAAATGCTTTGAGCTAGGTGGCTAGCTGGCTAGGGGAAACAGCGTTAATTATAAAAGGTAAATAAAGCATAGAATAACACCAGTATTCTAATGAATCTGCAAAGTTTCAGGCAAGGTGCAGTGACTCCGGGGCTCCCATCCACATGCACAAACTATGGCATGCTCCTCATATGACTGCTGCCTGAGTGCTGAAGGGACAGCGCCACTTCTGCACCATTGTTGTGGACTGCAAACAATTACATGGCCGCAGGGCAGAGAAATAGCGCACAGCTGAGGGCCAATTAGGACTGTGGCAGCTTCTCACCCTCACAGGGAAGCCAGGAGGGTATAAAAGGGCACTGTGGCCACAGCAATGTAAACAAGTTCTGTCTGCTTAATTCTGCTGAGGCCTTTCTGAGGTCTCTCTACCGCAGGTTTTGATGACAACAATGACAGCAGCATTCATCCCCTTCACCAGCTGTCATCCCTGGCACCCACGGGAGCATCCCAGACCTCTCGACGCCTCAAATTCAAATTTTATTTGTCACATGCCTAACCATACACGGTATGACTTGCAGTGAAATGCTTTATAGCTGTACTGACATAAAATAAGAAAATATAGAAAAATAATGAAGAAAAATATATACATAAAAATATATATTAAAAAAATATAAAGAAAAATATTAAATATATGAAGAGATAAAAAAAAGTGTATAAGACTATATATATGGATGTGGCGGCAGCAGTCTGACAGTACCGATATAAAGTGAGGGTATGTGCAGTTTTGTGCAATATGTGCCGTTTGTGAGATGTAATGTGCAATAATGTGCAATGTGCAATAAATGCAATACTAAATACTAAAATAAATTAGTAATGTTATGTAATGTAGACGTAGATGAAGGTTGGGTGTTTGAAAGAGATGTATGGATGGAGATGGACGATTCTTAGTCCTTGGTGTTATACTGGTTGAGGGCCCGAATGGTGAGGGTATGTGCAGTTTTGTGCAATATGTGCCGTTTGTGAGATGTAATGTGCAATAATGTGCAATGTGCAATAAATGCAATACTAAATACTAAAATAAATTAGTAATGTTATGTAATGTAGACGTAGATGAAGGTTGGGTGTTTGAAAGAGATGTATGGATGGAGATGGACGATTCTTAGTCCTTGGTGTTATACTGGTTGAGGGCCCGAATGGTCTGTGGGAGGAATCTCCTCCTCATCCTCCCTGTATTGGCCTTTAGGGAGTGGAAGTGCTTCCCTGACTGCAAAAGAGAGATTGTTCCGTTGTTCGGATGATTGAGGTCTTTCACTATTTTCCTGGCCTTGTTCCAGCAGATAGAGTGTAGGTCAGGGAGCTTTGTATGGATGGTACACCCAGCTGATTGAACCACCTTCTGGAGAGCCTGCCAGTCCTGCTTGGTGCTGTTCCCAAACTAGGCTGTGATGCTTCCCTTCAGGATGCTCTTGATTTGTAAAAGTTCCTTAGCACCTTAGAGGGCAGCCGAATGTCTCTCAAGCGTCTAAGGTGTAGATGCTGCCGGGCCTTCGGCTCAGGGTTGTGTGGAGGAGGTATTGTATGGTATCCTCTGTAGAGCGATTGGGAAGGGCTGGGGTTTCTTCGGGACACGAACACCCAGGAGTTGGCGCTAGGGCTCTGCACCACCACCGAAGAGCTGCTGGCCCTGCAGAAGCGTATGGCCCCCTCCACCCCTCTCCCCAACCCCTGCAGAGATGCCCAGCACGTCCTTGTCAGGATGACAGTGATCGTTGCCCCTGAGGCCGCCCACGAAGAATGGCCTAAGGGGAACTGGGCCAAGATCATCTCCCCATTCCATATGGATCTGGTAGGGCTGCTTCCAAAATCCATCTGGGGCTATGAATGTATACTGATCATCATGCATTACACCACCCGGTACCCCTCGGTCCCACTCCCGAAAGCCACCTGCCGGAACATCGCCAGGGAACTCATCCTTGGGGATCCCTAAAGACCTCTTAACCAATGTCATCCTACTCCCACCTCAGCAGTTTGCAGCCACCTACCTAGATGACATCGTGAGCTACTTGAACACATGGGCAGACCACCTGCACCACCTCAGGGAGGTCCTGAGTGAGCTCTGGAAAGCCAGGCTGACTGCAAACCCAAGGAAGTGTCATCTGGCAAAGTACCTGGGGTACTGAATCGGCCTGGGCAGTAACTAGATTTAACTATATCCTAGGTTTGCATTAACACCACACAGGATACCATGATACATTGGTGTTTTATGAGCAGGTATAATTAACTAGATTAATTAAAGATAGTCAAACAGGGAATAGCCACAATATTGTAATGCCTCTTCTAAACTTCGGGCTATGCAGGTAGAGGATCTGGTCTGGATCCTAAGCAAAAATAGTTATTATTGATTAATACATATTGTTACATACCTTGGCTAAGGTCTAGAGATAAGGGGGGCCTGTAACATTTTACTGTCCAATAGTTGATGAGAGTAGGCAAACAGCAACCAAAAAGATTATACACATACACATCAGAAGATTGCGCCTCAATGCATTTAATGTGCATATAGATCCAGTCTTTTAATGTCAACAGAAAAGAAAGTACATGACACAATACATAAAACAGTAAACAGTCTTGAACTAAAACAAACAGAGGCTGGCTTATGAATGGCACTAAAGATAAAAACAAAGCAAACCAAAAACAAGCTTTCATAAAGATCTACACACCCCTACTTCCCTGTTCAGACCTCAAAAGAAAAAAAAAGAAGCTACTGGAAGTAGCAGTGGTTGTTTAGTCACCTTTGAACAGTAAGTTACATAAGTAGAGTATTTATAAACATTGGCGGGTGCAACAGTGATTCCTTAGTTCGTTCCTCTTTCGGCTGCTCCCGTTAGGGGTCACCACAGCGGATCATTGATCCGCATATTTGATTTGGCACAGTTTTTACACCAGATGCTCTTCTTGACGCAACCCTCCCCAGTTTTGTGTGGGCTTGGGGGTGGCATTGTTGTACACAACCCCGGTGGCTGGGGTTGGTTCCCTGGCCGGGAATTGAACCAAGGCTACAGTGGTGAGAGTGCTGTGGCCTAACCACTAGTCCACCAGGGACCTAACAGTGATTCCTTAGTAACAGTGAATAACTGTTCACACAGGTATGTTTGAACAAAACAAAGCACATTACAGCTTTTTATAGCATTTCACAACAACATTTAGGCGTATGGAATAGTCACATTTAGGCTTACAGAATGGGGCAGGGGGGATTTGAATACTTTCCAGAGGCACTGTGTATTTCAATAACTAACTTTGTAATATCTTACAGAATCTGTTTTGATTGCAGCATAGTGTGATACTTGTTGAGACCTTTTAGCTTACTTCACATTGCTGGAAATGCTCTACTCAAGTGATGTTTATGTTCAACAGTATCAGGATGTTGTCCCATGAACCAGCGTGCCTTCTATACCAGATCCACTGTTGTGGCTTGTAGTTCCCAAAAATATGCATGTTATAAGAATTATTTAGCTTATGGCAGCTTAAAGAAAAAGATAAGATTTTACATAGGCTTTCATAGATTTGTCATGTAATTTACACACTCTGGTCTGATGACATTGTTTGTTAAATAAGAAAGCTGAAGTAAAAAAAAACAAAGAAACAAACAAACAAACAAAACAAAACAAAGCGTTACATCTTCAAGTTGATGTCTTATTTATAGTGATAAACTACTCACAATTGGTCAAGCATTAAAAGGTGGTTGTTGTCTTTATTCAGTCATGGTAGTTGCTTATCTGGACCTATATAAGCAAGTAATTTTATGTAGCTAGCCTTCAAAATGTTCAGTTACATACACCTGGTCTAGGATATTGCTTTTGGCTACATTTCTAAATTTGTCTCTGTTCATAAACCATTGCTCGCATGAAGTTTCCAGTCAAACTCTCTTATCAGCCCAGTGTTCCAGTCAAATTTGGCCAATTTATTATTTTCCTCTATTATAACTATCGTAACAGTTCTCACGGAATTTTCTGAAATTTGCTCCAAGTTTCTTCATCCATGCTCAGGTCTAAGCGGCCATAGAAAATGAATGGGCCAGGCTATAAGAAGATGTAAAAAGATGCAGAACAGAAATTTTCTCTCTCTCTCTCGCGCTCTCTCTCTGACTCACACACACACACACACACACACACACACACACACACACACACACACACATGCTTTTGCAGGAGGAAAAAACAAATCTATAGGTGGCATTTTTTTCCCAAGGGATATGCAAGGCCCATGCCATTGTGACTACTTATTGTCATTCATGTGCATGAAGACACACATGCAAACTGATGGGACTGACTGAATTTGCAAATTAAGTATTGATTTTATTCCTTTGCCTCATAATGTAAATGAATCTGTGCAGTATGCAAAACAAGTATAGTTTGGCCAATATAGTTTGATCATAGTTTGGCACTTTTCATTTTATGTTGAAACCTGATTAAATTTGTAATGTTTAAAACACCTTGGCTATACTTTGACATATCATTCTAGCCTACCAGTATTTAATCACTCAGAAAGGTTTTTCTCTGGTCTACAGTTCCCCAAACAAAATACAAAGTGTTATTATTTTACTCAAAAACAAGCGTTATAATTGCATGTAAGTGAGGTTTATTAACCTAAATTTCAAAAAGGAATGTAAATATTGTGATAAGTACTAGGAATGGGGTGGCCTAAAAAATTTAATGCAACAATAGGTGATAAAAATATAAGTGGCCTAGCCAATTTTGACTGCGTACACCATGGATGGAAGACTAGTTAATTAGAAAGAAGAAATAATCCATGTTTATGACTTTTTTTTAATTTAGTTTATTACCATAAATTGTAAACAAAAATTAGTTCATACTTCTGAAAATAGGACTGCTAAAACTTGCTTTTTTGTACATTTCAGTATTATTTCACAATCAGCTTCAACCATGAAAACCAGAAAACTCTTGAGCTTCGCACTGAAGATGTGAAGGACTGCGATGAGTGGGTAGCAGCAATAACACATGCCAGGTAGGCTGATTCCACCATCAGAAACACTTTAACACTGCTCCTAGTAGTCTGTGCTTCAGATCTGACAGAATCTAGGTTTAACATTCAGATGAGTGGAGAACCTCCTGAGGACCACAATGTCTGGGTCAAGTATGTGTAAATATGTTTGAAGTAGCATTTTCTAATTATCATTATTTGAATTTGAGCAAAGTCCAGAAATTGTGTCATAAAGATCTGTAACTAGTAATCTAAGGTTGTTTTATTAGCTTGCTTAATTTTTTTCAAGGAAGAGCTTTGAGTTAAGGATCTCCATGTTCATTGTGCACCAATCAAAACACAACATTGTCTTAAGGACAAAATGATTTTGGGTTTAGTGGACATACACTATATGGCAAAAGTATGTCGACAACTGACCATCACATCGTTTGCTGTTATAATAAGCTCCACTCGTCTGGGAAGCTTTTACACTACATTTTGGAGCATGGTTGTGGGGATTTGTGTTCATTCAGCTAAAAGAGTTAGTGAACAATAAGTTACACGGTCAGGCATTGATGTTGGGATGTAGAGGAGACCAGTCAGTGTTCCAGTTCATCCCAAAGGTGTTCATTGGGGTTGAGGTCAGGGCTCTGTGCAGGACACTGGACTTCTTCCACTTCAAACCTTAACACACCATCATGGAGCTTGCTTTGTGCACAGGGGCATTGTCGTGCTGGAACGAGTTTGGGCGTCTTAGTTCCAGTGAAGGAAAATTGCAATGCTACAGCATACAAAGACATTCTGTACAACTGTGTGCTTCCAACTTTGTGGGGAAGAACTACATATGTGTTTGATGGTCAGGTGTCCACATAGTTTTGTCCATATAGTGTATTTATAATTAGCTTCAATGTTCTATTAAGTATTATTTAGTGCCTGGCTTATTTTGGTTTTGTTGATTTATTCACCACTGGGAGGACAGCTCAGCAATGCATAATGCACAAATCAGAGTTCAGTTAATGTACTTTATATGTGGCCATGCTTAATCATTGCTTAATATTTCATGAATAAAAGGACATTGCAATGATTCTTCACTTTATATTAGATAATACAGTCAGGTCCATAAGTATTTGGACAGTGACATAATTTTTTCAATTTCGTCTCTGTGCACCACCACAGTGGATTTGAAATGAAGCAGTCACTTTAAAGACTTTCAGCTTTTTCAAGGGGTTTAACAAAAATATTGCATTAACCATTTAGGAATTACAGGCATTTTTTACAGATTCCCTTCATTTTCACAGGCTCAAAAGTAATTGGACAATTGACTGATAATCATTTTTTTGGCCAGGTGTGGCCTGTTTCTTTGTTATTCCATGACAAATTAATGAGATAAAAGCTTTGGAGTTGATTCTAAGCATTAAATTCATGGAAACTCTCAATATGAGATCCAAAGAGGTGTCAGTGGAAATGAAGTAGGCTATCATTAGGCTGAAAAAACAAAACAGACCTATCAGAGAGATATCAGAAAATTTTGAATTGGCCAAATCAACAATTTGGTACATTACTAAAAAGAAGGAATACACTGGTGAACTCAGCAGCATCAAAAGGCCTGGAAGACCACGGAAGACAGCTAAAGTGGATGAATGCAGAAGCAACCCAAGGACTTCTTAAGGCAAAGGAATTAAATGTCAGATGACCTTGGAGGAATTGCCTCCAAGTATTAAAAATAATCATAATATTTATGATTGTTCTTCTTCTTCTTTTGGCTTTTCCCTTCAGGGGTCGCCACAGCGAATCATCACTCTCCACCTATCCCTATCTTCT
>JAKKZN010000006.1:15566045-15576976 GCA_033441825.1 Pangasius elongatus | reverse complement strand
ACTTAAATATAGTAACTACTGCGTGGAAACTGCTTGCTTCAAAAGTAGGCACATTTTCAACATTTGGCTGTTTTAATTAACTTTAAGATATTTAGCCTATAATAGAAACTTTGCATAAAGTAGCCTGTAATATAAACATTTTATGATTTCACTGTCCATTCTATTATCATATATTCTTTTCTCACAAAGAGTGCATTTTAAGATGATCAACTCGCTCCAGCTGAATTTTCATCATTCTTCTTGGCTTTTTTTTTTTTTTTTTTTTTTTTATATAAGACATTGCTGAGACTTTCGCCCTCTCTCTAGCTGCATGGTTTGTTTTTCCCTCATCTCCCTGGGACTTCTCATACTGTTCTCCATGTTTAGTTGAGCAATGATGTTTGAGATTATTTTCCTTTACACTGGTGACTGTTTCCCTGCATATCAGGCAGGTAGCATTTCCTTTCAACTCCACAAAAAAATACTGCAATGTCCATCCATCACAAACTGTGAGTGGAGACGGATGCAATAGCAGTTAAAAAAAAGTTTTATTGGAGAGACAGGCAGACAAATCCAAAACGTGAATCAAGGTCAACATCAAAAAACAAGCGAGGGTCAGGCGATGTGCAAACAGTAAACTAGGTAATACAAGTGCAAATGAGAAAACAAAACAAGAACCAGAAAATAAGAACACAGAACAAATGGCTCAGCAGAGTCAGGCAGCAAACACTGAACATTACTTTGTGAACAATAAAGACACACAGGGGCTTTAAATACACAAACTAATTAAAGGGCAAAGGTAAAAAAGGTGAGACTAATCATGACACATTTGGGAGACTAACAATGACAATACAGGGGAGGACACGGCAGGAATCAAAACAAAAACACACATGGCGATGTAAAGAAAGACATAATACAGGAAGCGTGTGCTTAGACATGCTGCAAGGGGGAAATACCTGATAGATCTGTCTGGCGTGAGCATGGCGTGAGAGGCTGCACCATTGGCCTCTGGCAAGAACAAACCATGGGAGGCCGTGCCATTGGCTTCTGGCAGGAGCTGGAGATAGGAGGCTGCCGTGTCAGCCTCTGGCAGTAGCAGGGTGTGGGAGGCTGCCTCGTCAGCCTCTGGGAGGAGCAGGACTTTGGGGGCGCCTCATCAGCTTCTGCCAGGAACAGAACTTGGGAGGCCGCCTTGTCAGCCTCAGGCATGAGTGGGACTTGGGAGGCTATGCTGTCAGCCTCAAGTGTGAACAGGTCAAGGGAGTCTGTGCTGTTAACCTCTAGCAGGAGCAGGACTTGGGAGGCCATGTCGCCGGCCTCAGGCTTGAGCAGGACATGGGAGGCTGCACCAACTGCCTCATGCAGGAGCATGTCGTGGGAAGCCGCCCTGTCAGCCACTGGAGGGAGCTCCACCGGGGAGGGCACCACATTGGTCTCTGGCTGGAGTTTGGCTGTGGAGGCCGCCCTGTTGGCCTGTGGTGCAAGCTCTGAGCTTTGCTGTGTAGGCCACCCTGTTGGCTTCTGGAGGGAGCTCTGCAGGGGAGGCTGCCTTGTCAGCCTCTGAGTGGAGTTTGGCTGTGGAGGCAGCCCTGTTGACCTCTGGAGAGAGCTCTGCAGGAGAGGCTGCCCTGTCAGCTGGAGCTCGGCTGTGGAGGATGCCTGTCAGAAGCCTTCCTCTCCTCTTAGTAGACAGCAAATGACTGAATGGGCTGAAAAAGTTGCAGAGTTTGGGTTTAAACTAGGGCCACCTGAACACCTCTCTCAGGAGGCATACGTACTTGGCCACACTGGTGGGCTGGGACAGTGAGCCAGGACAAGAACTCCAGTCACTGCCTATCTTCAGGCTTGGGGTCCAGCAGACTCTCAAAATATACTTGGCATTGCAGCAAGTAACCTTCTGGATAAACCTCAAAGTCTTCAAAGGGTTGAGGGGGATATAGAGGAGTCTATTGAGGGAAATGTACCGAGTCAAATGCTGGTATGGTCATCCTTGCATTACGCCCTCTCGCTGCATCCATGTTGTCGGTGAAGTAATGTCACAAACTGTGAGTGGAGATGGATGCAATTAAAGTCAAAAGAGTTTTAATAGCGAGGCAGGCAGACTATTCCTAAATGTGAATCAGCGTCAAAAAAAAAAAAAACAGGCAAAGGTGAGGTGATTTGCAAACAGAGTAAACTAGGTAGTGCAAGAGTACAAATGAGAAAACAAAACAATATCAAGAACTAGGAAATCAGACACAGAACAAACAGCTTGGAAAAATCAGCTGTCAAAACACTGATCATTACTTTGTGAACAATAAAGACACATAGGGGGTTTAAATACACAAACTAGTTAAAGGGTAAATGGAAACAGGTGAGAGTAATCATGTCACATTCGAGAAACAACTAATGACAATACAGGGGAGGAGACAGGACATGAATCAAAACAAACACACATGGTGATGTAAACAAAGACATAACCTAGAAGCTCACCCTGTCGTGCTGCCAGTTGCACAATCAAAGTGTCAGTGTGATGTTACTGCACTGGCTTACTGTTACATTGTCAGTAAGTAACAGTAGGACAGATTAAAGAGAAATGCCTCAATATTGATTTTAAGTGTCAGTACAGGGGGGAGGAGGGTGTTAGTTGGGTCCCAGTGCGATGTGTGTGGAGTCACCAACCTTCTGTTGTATGGCAGAGGGGCAAATAGATTATGGGAGGGACCGTACACAATGCCAGAGGCCTTGCGGAAGCTGTATGAATAGAAAATGTCCTGTATGTGGGTAGCCAACAATGCCTTTAGCTGTCCAAACTATCCTCTATAAGGTCTTGCGATCTGAGATACATTTTATTTTTATATTATTGCGATTTTGAGTTACATTTCCCAAATCACAGTGATCAGGTCAGGTCTGGGCTCTCTTGGCCAAGTAGCTGGTTGTTGGTTGTCCTGGTGAGATCTTCCGTGATGTGAACAACATAGAACTTGCTCATATAAGGTGCTCATCATTCTCTCCAGTATGGATCCATTTATACACGGGGTGGTCGGACTTCTTGAAGTCAACAATCTCTTTCAGGCAACATTCAGAGACAGATTGAGCTGTTCCACCTCCACTCTGTATGATGTCTCATTGCTGTGTCAGATGAGGATTATCACTGCAATGTCATTAGCAAACTTAACAATGTGATTTGAACTGGATTTAGCAGCACAGTTGTGGGTCAGCAGCATGAACAGCATTGTGCTGAGCACACAGCCACCAGTGCTCAGGGTGATGGTGTTGGAGATCTTGGTTCAAACCTGAACTGATTGGGGTCTCCCAGTAAGGATATTCAAGATCCACTTACAGAGCGAGGTGCTGAAACTTAGCAAGCCCAGCTTTTAAATCAGCCGCTGGGGGATGATTTTGTTGGATGCTAAACTAAAGTTTTTCTTGTTGAGGTGGGTTAGTGCCAGGTGAAGAACTTGTGAGATTGAATCCTCTGTGGAATGGTTAGGGCAGTATGCAAACTGCAGAGGGTACAGTGTGGTGGGGAGTATAGTCCTGATGTGACTCCTGACCAGCTGCTCAAAACACTTCCTGATAATTGGTGTGAGTGCTACAGGGCGGTAGTCATTAAGGCTTGACACTTGAGATTAATTTGGCGCCAGTATGACGGTAGTAGCCTTAAAGCACTGTGTGATGACTGCTTGGCTTGTGGAGATGAATATATTCATCAGGACATCAGCCAGCTGATCTGCGCAGTTTTTAAGCACCTGCTCACATACAAAGCGGTGGACCTCGATAAAGTGAGGGTTAACTCGTCATCTTCCTCACATGTGCTGGGGACAAAGGGTGGATTTCCTCACTGGAACAAACTGTGCATAGAAGGAGTTGAGTTCACTCAAAGTAATCCTGTAGTGTAGAAGTAGCTACCACTGGCCAAACTCTGATTAGTTTGTGTCACTGCCACTAGATTAGCTACTACATTAACATATCTCTGCACAACAGTAGAAGCAAGAAAAAATATAACCGCAAGCGGCAATCATCAGGGTCCAAGAACCTTCAGCAAATTGCCCCCAGTGTCCAGTTCTTGCTCAAGTTACATAGAACAGCAAAAAAAATCTGTACATGACCATATGTGTGATTATTTACAAAACTTGATAAGTATGAACAGTCTGAAATTGGACGAAATATTGCTGAAGGTGGCCATGAGCTGGAGTTACAGATTAGCAGAACAATTCAGCACACCAAATTTCAGCTTAATCGAACTTTGATTTCTGAGAAACAGCTATTTGAACTTACCCCCTCCCCCTCTTCAACATTATTATACCAAAATTTGCAAACCTCTTCAAAACATTGGACTGAAGATGCCTTTCAACTTTCTTGTTGATCCATATAACCAGGCCTCAGTTAAAGCTGTTGTAGTAAATCAAGCTCTGTCTTAGTTTTGAATTGAATGTGCAGGCCATATTGTTTGCAAATCTCAGAATGTTTTTGAGAATTATTGTGGATTAGACTCTGCTGAGTAATTTGGCACCAAGTTTGGAAACATAGGCCAAAAAAAAATTTGAGTAGGTGTGGTTAAATGGTCCAAGAGGCATTTTTATGTATTCAGCCAAAGATTATGAGGAAAAAGAAATTTAACCTTTTTTTTCCAAAGATACATGTGTTTGTGTGAAAAACAATTAATAGCACCCCAGTGGCCAAATTGAGCAGTGGTTCTGGCAGTGAGGTGACCAGCTAATCAGGTCAGTTCTTCCTCCTTCCAGGACATGACGGGGTTATGAAGTTGCAGCCAGGGGAAGCCCAGGATGGTGGGGTTCGAAGGAGTGGGGATGATGTAAAACATTGTTTCCTCAAAGTGAAGTAATCCAATCTGTAGGGTGAGCGGTGTATGGGGCGGTTATCGACAGAGTCCACTAGTGCTGGAACCACAATAGTACCCTCAGTGTGGTGCAAAGTCACTCTCAGTGTCATGCAGGAAAATATGAAATCATTTCACAACTTGGAGGTAGACGCCTTCTCGGGACAGTTGCTAACCCGGTGGCCAGCGCTCCCGCAGTAGAAGCATAGATTGCGGCAGGATCGACGTTGATGTTCCTCCGGCGAGTTCCTCCATAATGAGGGTTTAACGTGCGTCATTGCTGGGGGAGGAGGTTATCCAGTCGAATATCCATGGTGATGTGTATATATATATATATATATATATATATAAAACCAGACAGTGTGACGTCCATGCTGTGACAGGCCAACTTGGCCTGCAAAGCTGGGCGTAGTCCCTCCCTAAACACTGCTAGCAGAGCGGGGTCATTCCACCCACTTTGGTGGAATAAGTAAAAGATGTCTTTACCTGGGGATTGGTGTCCCAGATGGCCAAGGCCCAGTCCAGTGCTCTCCCCATGAGCAGGGACAAGAGGAAGGAAAACTTGATGTTTTCCTCGCGGTATGCCAGAGGTTGAAAAGCGAAAAAATTCGCGCATTGCCACAGGAAACCTCTGCAGTGCTCCACAGAGCCATCGAATTTCTCCGGGAGCACCATCCGGGCCAATTCGCTGTGCACTGGTGTGGTTACCGTAGCGGGAGTCGGCGAAGATTTTGCCGGAGCTGCAAGTAGGTGGCCTGCAGCGCCGTGAGTTGCTCCTGATAAGCGCGAATGATAGCTCCCTGGCGGGCCACTATTGCCTGAAAATTCACGCGCTGTGCTGGATCCAAGTCAGGCAAAGTATTCTGTAATGATGCGCCAGAGGCGGGTTGTGTAGGATCCATAAGCAGGTTAATAACAAATAATCCAAAACAGCAGGCAGAAATCGTAAACGAGAAGAGCAAAGTCCGATAAACCAGGAAGTCAAGCAGTGAGATAACCAAATCCAAAACACAAGGCAAAGGCAATAATCCATGAACGTGAGCAGGGTCAAACACAAAAAGACAAACACACACAATGGCAGAGAGAAACGGCTTGGTAATGTTTTGAAAACAAAACTTCATGTCCTAGTGTGTTGAATGCGCTGCTTAAATGTCCGTAAACCCGGAAGTGTTCCTCGTGGAACACCACCACAATGGATTTGAAAAAAAAAAAACAATCAAGATGTGATCGAAGTGTAGACTTTCAGCTTTATTTTAAGAGGTTCCACAAAAATATGGCNGACAAAGTGACATAATTGTAAATATAACCATAATTTTAATACTTGGATGAAAATCCTTTGCAGTCAATGACTGCCTGGAGTATGGAGCCCACAAGTTCTCAAAGTTCTCAAAACTCAGATTCTGAATTTCCTCCCTGGAGATGCTTTGCCAGGCCTTCACTGCAGCCATCTTCAGTTGCCTTCAGTCTTTCTTTCTGCCTTCAGTTTTGTTTTCAGTAAGTGAAAAGGATGCTCTACTGGGTTGAGATCAGGCGACTGACTTTCCATTGAAAAATATTCCATTAGCATTTGGCTGAATGTGAGCAGAGAGTATAGCCCTACACTCCTCAGAATTCATCTTGGTACTTTTGTCAGCAGTCACATCATCCATAAATACCAGTGAGCCCATTCCATTGGCAGCCATACATGCTCATGCCATAACACTAACTCCACCATTTTTGACACATGATGTGGTATACTTTGGATCATGAGCTGTTCCTTTCCGTCACCATACTTTTCTTTTACCATCATTCTGGTACAAATTAATCTTGGTTTCATCATTCCAAAGAATCTTATTCCAGAACATGGGAGGCTTTTTTTTTATGTTTTCTGGCAAAGTCTACTCTGGCTTTCCTGTTCTTGAATGTTACCAGTGGTTTGCACCATGGTTTGCACCCTGGCTTCTTGAGGAGGGTGTGGAACTGCTGGTGACCATCAGTGGAGACCAGACGTGTGTAGTTGTGCTGCCCTTCCCCATGGCCATGTGCTCCTGCTCTATTCACAACAATGGGGGTGGCAGTCACGTGAGGAGCATGCGGAGGCTTCAGTGCAGGGACTGCAAAATCACAGTCACAGTACCACCTCTCAACTCCGAGCCTACTGCCGGTGGAAGTTGTGCCTGTAGGCTGTGTCACTGAGAAACACCATCAACATTGCCATATTGGACCCCTGCCCAATGTTGCACCTGAAAATGGTCCTGCAATGAAAAGAACCATGAAGTTACCTGGGTGTTGGTGTATTTTGCCTTGACCATCCACTGGTGGGGAGTGTAGTCCATGACTAGGGTGAAGTGTCAGGTAATAGCCAGGCCTTTCTCTCGACAGTGGCATCTTCCTGCTCACATACAGTGCAGGATCGTCCTCCCCATCTGCGAGAGCACAGCACACAGCCTGGTCTTGGATGCATCTTTGTAGACTGTGAATGGCAGGTCAAAGACTGGTTTCCTGAGAACAGGGATGCTGGTGAGCATTTTCTTGAGGGCTTGAAATACCTGCTCCACTTTGTAAGACCAGTGCATCCAGTCTGGTTGGCCTTTCCTGGTGAGATCTGAGAAGGGGGCAGGCTAAAGAGAAGTTAGGGACAAATCTCTGATAGTACCCCCACCAACCCCAAGAAGACACAAACCTGTTTCTTTGTAGAGGTATGGGGGTACCCTTTCACTGCAGTAATCATCTTCTCCTGCATTTTCAACAATCCCCGGCCAATGCAGTACCCCATGCAGTGTACCTCAGTCAGCCCCATATGGCATTTCCGTGGGTTGGCCATCAGGCCAGCCTTCCAGAGCTCTTCCAGAACCTCCCTCAGATAGTGTAAGTGGTCTGACCATGCGGTGGAGTGGATGATGACATCTTCCAGATATGCTGCTGCAAACTGGATCAGTCAAGCGCTGGGATGTCACGGGTGCTCCATGGATCCCGAAGGGGAGAACCTGGTATTGCCATTGGCAGTGCTGAACACAGTCTTTGGATTGGCCTCTGGGGTTAGGACCACTTGCCAGTAGCCTTTGGTGAGATCCAGGTTGAAGATGCCCTGAGCTTTAATGATGTTGTCTCATAGCATCAGGCTATTTTCCTCCTTGATAACGAGATGGTGGGCTTCATGGACACAGTAGGGCCAATGTAATACCATGACTCCCGGTGGGGTTTTTATCTAATGCTGGACCAGATGCATCCATGGGACTACAGAGATGATGTCGGCAAACTGATCCACTAGCTCAGTCAACTCTTGCCACTGTGCAGGTGTCAGCTCTTCTCCCTTCTGAATCAGGGCACGCTCTGGGGGATCTGAAGGCAGGCAGCAGCAGGGCAGGCTCAATCCATTTTTTTTAAACAGATTGATGTGGTAGATTTGTGTGTCTGGGTGCTTACCAGGCTGCTGCAGGTGGTAGTTTACCAGGCCCACCCAATCGAAGGACTGTGTATGGGCCTTGCCAGTGGGCCAGGAACTTGCACTTGGCACTTGGGAGTAGGAGGAGCACTTGAGGAGCACCCAGCTGGATCTCTCAGGGCTGGGCTGGCCAATTGTAGATCCGCCACTGTTCTGATTAGATATTAGATATAGGCACTGATGTGACATGAATTGTGTAGCAAAGGCATGCCTTGGAAGGTCCTTTGGAATCCTCACACAGCTAATGAGGAGCATGAGTTCCCTGGCGATGTTCCAGCAGGTGGCTTTCTGAGGGAGACTGGGTGGCATAGTTGATGCCGAAGAGGTTTGCCCGGCCCCAGATAGACTTTGGAAGCGGCCTTATGAGGTCCATGCCTATCCTCTCAAAAGGGGTGCCAATGAAGGGGAACAGGATGAGTGTGGCATCCATTGGCACTGGAGGCAGAAGTTCCATTCCTCTGTGTCCATAGCTGGCCAGAGGAAACATTCCTTTAGCTGTTGTGGGCACCCAGGTGACACGAGTGGGCCAGTTGCATCAGCAGCTTGGTCTTTGGTTGGTGGATCACCAGGAGGTCACAAGTTTTGCCCCATGATTAGGAGTGGTAGTACAGGAGCACCAGGAAGGAGGAGGCGGGCAGCGCCTGTTCGGGTCTTTGGTTCACCCCCTCTAACTATAGCACCTGGCCCCAGCAGTGCTTTATGCAGTCATCTTCCTTCTGTTTGCACCTGAGATTGCCCTCCCAAGTCACCAGATGGAACACAGAAGAGACAGGTCCTCTTCCTGGGCCAAGTAGGCCGGTCGAACCCAGGACTGGCATAGTAGCAGTCATTTCCAGCATAGTCTGGACCTGTTAGCCTGGGTGGGAGGGACTGGGGCTGTGGGGAACCCTTTTATACAAAAACACAAATAACAAAAAAAAAAAGTTATGCACTTTTCCTTTTCTACTGCTGATTCTTTGCACTTGACAACTATGTGACAGTATCCTATTTGTGGTCCCAGGATAGCTGGCAAGACCTTGGTTCCCACTGCTACTTTCACTATTTGTCAGAATACACTGGTAGATTCACTGGCAGATCTGTTTTCCAATATAAATGGTGAGATTTGGCACCCTCAGCTAGGCCGCCTATGTCTGTGGGTCTGGCCTCTCAGACTGAATCTCCAATTGAGGACTTAACAGGACATTAACAGTCCAGGAGACACTTAGGAAAGAAACACTCTCTTGCACACAGAGCATGCATACCATCAAGTCTGATTCCTAGGATTTTGACCTTTCTCCTGAGACTGCTAAATAGTGGCCCCACCTAACCTGGTAACCTTCAATACTATGCTCATGGATTCCTTAAAACTGAACCTATGCATGAAGTTAACTTAGAGTGAGTGAAATCTACCTTCTTGCTAGCGATCACTTGGGGGTTTGGGGGCGGTGGTGGCCAGATTACCTTCTGCCCAAGATATGTCATAGATCTTTGGAAATTCTCTATTGATATTGCATCCTTCACTGTCCCATGCTTTGCCTGGTATACGCTATACAGTTCTATTTTGAGACAGCAAACAGTATCAGATTGTCCAAATGTTTATTTGCTATAAAGCTTCATTGCTTGAGCAGAGGTTAGCCTGGTTCGATGGTGGGCATCGTCATGGGCTGGACACCAAGCCTCCACCATGAGATGCCACTCTATAAGAAGAATCTCCTAATGGGCTTTATTTGAGGTATGCTATTCAAGGAGATAAGCACTGTGGGTACCTGCGCACCAGATTCAACATCACAGCTCTCACTGTGAGTGCAGTATCTTTGAGCACCTTCCGTAGCAGTCCTTACAACAGAATACTTCTTCATTAGGTTGGTTCCCTTTATTACCATCAAGTGTATCAAGAGAAGCCCACCCAATGTCTGTTGCTGCTGTGGTCCAAAAGTGATGCGGTAATGCATTTGATCCACACATAGCCCCTCAGAGGTCATATAGGAAGAAGGCAATATAGCAAGGACACTGACCCAGTTACATTGCCCATTCCACAAAACCAGAGACACCGTACCTGCTGGATGTTTCCCATCATCAATTAGCCCCCTTAGCATATTGGGTTAGGGCCACTGCTGTGTTAAACGTAGGGGCATGAATATGTCTTTGTTATCTTTGTCTATGCCACACACTATGCAGAGGCCATGGACCTGAGGTAAGCCATACCCAAAGCCTATATAGCTGATGGTATCTTTACCAGAAGTGTTGGTTTAACAAAAAGATTCTGGCAGACCAGGCAACCCTCTATGTTTGATGTTGGCTGGTCTGTGTAAACTTCTGCAGGTAAGATATCTGTACATCTGTAACGAAAGATACAGATTAACAGAAAGGATACCTTAGCGGTTTATTTGACAAAACATAACTATAAATCAACAGAAAGGAAAACAAAAAAATTAACCAAGGAGGGAGCTTAAACCACTCATATACACAACCTGCAAGTAAATAAAACACAGCAAACCTGGAAGGAAGCCACTAACAGAAACTATAAGAAAAAACAGGATACCTGCACATAAAGAGTGCTAGCTGAACAACACACAACTAGGAATACAATTAAAGAACAAGTGATACAGACAAGAACATGTATGCAAAATATGGCAGAGTGAGAGCATGTGTGTTATGGGGCTAGGCGATCAGGTGTTCAAAAGGTGTCACGTAGGCCCCGTTTGCCCGGGAGGGCAATATATATGT
>JAKKZN010000006.1:15549340-15565945 GCA_033441825.1 Pangasius elongatus | reverse complement strand
AGCTAGAGGTAGCAGAGCTGAAGATGTTGAGGTTCTCTTTGGGAGTGACAAGGTTGGACAGGATTAGGAATGAATACTTCAGAGGGACCATAGGTGGAGAGTGATGAATCGCTGTGGCGACCCCTGAAGGGAAAAGCCGAAAGAAGAAGAAGAAGACTTGAGGTCACGTATGTATTAAGGATGTTAGTTTTGACTTTAGAACTGATTTAAATTGTCTTTTCTATTCTTTATTTATGTTTTAATTATGTTTTTATGCATTATTTTCTGTTATATATTTTCTGCCAGGCTGTTTCTCAAGCTTTGCTAATTGCTGCAGTGTTGATTTTCTTTGCAGTAATGCTTCTATACTCTAATAGAATAATGCTATAATGCTTTTATAAGTCCTTGATCAGCTGAAGTGAAAGCTTCTCTCTCTCTCAATTGCTACCATATCATAATATCTTCCACCAAGGATGGATTTCTGAACAGGCCTACCGGGCACAGGCCTGTCAGGGGGCCACAAAGCCAATCCATCCACGTAAAGTCGCTTTTATTAACTACCCACCGTCAAAGGGCCAAGTCTCCCTGAAATACTGAAGAAATAGCCTACCCAATAAATTTGAAGATGTTACAAAAAAGAAACCATCATTACATACTTCTGTAGGATTTTTGGGGCTGGATTCTCTGTTACTGATGCCATTCAGTATGGACCTTCCAACTCTGTGAGTAGAAACTGAAATCAAGAACAAAACAACAGCTTCTTTAGAAGCTCTAAAGGGTCTCTCAGAGGTGTCCAGAGAGAAATACACAAGGCCATTCACGAATAAAGCAGGATAGAGTTCTTGGAGCTCAATTCTATCCTGCTGACATGTAAATGATATCTTTTCATTTCATTTAATTACATTTACAGGGGTGCTTTTTGAGGCCACAAAGGGCTGTAATCTAAGGCTATTAATTTATTAATAATATATATATTTTATTTATTAATAAGATATAATAAGCCCCTATTATTGATGTTATTTTAATCATTTCAGAAGAACAGTCATAAAGATAGCTTATGGTGACATTATTAATATGGCAAGGTTTTTTGATGGGAGATTGTGCAATCATGATTTTATTTTGTAAAATAAAACTGAAAGTAATTCTTGTTTACATCACTGCCCAAATCCGACATTTTCCTGAATTGCTTAGAAGCGAGTGTAACTTACATCAAATGCAGCAGGCAAGCCATTGATTTTGAAGCAGTGTTTATATGGGGCAGTGTTTTGTGGATCCATGCCCTGTGGGTCCATTGTCTCAGAATCCGTCCCTGGCTAGAACTGCCTATATATCGTGTGCATGATAAATGAGTGGAAATAACTTGCACCTGAATTTCACTGATGGAACATACTGAGCCTGGACTGACCTGTTACACTAAATCAAACGAGGCTATTTTACATAAGCCCCACTTTTATCTTGCTTTGTGGAATATCCCATCTGGATGGCAGTATTTTCTCCCCCTTTGCTGAGAAAATTGCAAACAAATTTACCTAGTTTTTTTTTTTTTAGACAAATTCTGCAGTTGTCTGATCATTTTAGTCCCATCAGGACTTTACTGGCTGTTGCTGCCTTTTGCTTTGGAAAAAAAAAATCCATTCTCTGTTGGTACACACCAATATGGGAAGTATTTTGTGCCAAAAATAAAAGTGAAATTAAAACTCCAAAATTAAAATGTAATCTCCAATTTGCCATTTCCTTTCCCATACATGTGTACAAAGATGGTACTGAAATGAAAAATTGAAATGAATAACACCACTTGCATTATAATTTTCCATGTAACTATGCAATATAACTGCCTGAATACTTATTTCCCCCTCACTGTATATACAAAGAAGGTACAACTTTCATGGGTTCTTTCGGGGGCAGTTGTGGCCTAATGGTTAGAGAATCGGACTCGCAACCCGGCAGGTGAACCTGAAGGTTGCGGGTTCGAGTCTTAGGCTGGCAGGGATTGTAGGTGAGTCCCTTCCTCCACCTGCTCCCCGGGCACGTCAACAAAAAAGGCTGCTCACTGTTCATGGTGTGTGTGTGTGTTCACAAATTCTGAATATGGGTCACCATACTTGGTCACTTCACTTAAAGTTGAGAGATTTATGTGAAATTACGAAGCATATCAAAACATGTGACCATGGGATGGAACAACATCTTGCTCACTTTGTTAATAAGTTACAGAAAACACCTAAAATAACTTATTGATAAAAGTTGACAATAATATTTTGTAACTCAAGCCAAAATTGACCAAATACTGATGTCAAAATGGTCTGAAGTAAGTTTGGGAACAGGCCTGGATCTGTGACAAAAGACTATGCTAATTACAGCTAAACTGTAGTTAAGCAAACAAAATATGCCTATAATTGTGTGCCATTATTAAACTTTCTCTACTATGCAATTTGTCAATTTGCAGAAATAATATTCACCTTCAGACAGTATCGCACACTAGTTTATTACATAAAAACTACTTTATCAATGTAATGTAATATAATATTTAAAAGATAATGCATCCAATGTGTCTTAATGCAATCTAGAAGTATAAATAAGGCACATATTGGAGTTACATCAATAAACAAATCAATTGGGAAATCAGTCAGGTCCATAAGTATTTGGAGAGTGACATATTTTTCATAATTTTGCCTCTGTACACCACCACAATGGATTTGAAATGAAGCAATATCTGATTGAAGTGTTGACTTTCAGCTTTAATTCAAGGGGTTTAACAAAAATATTGCATTAACCGTTTAGGAATTACAGCCATTTTTTACATAGGAAAAAGGTGGAGGTGTTTGCTGGAGGAGCATGGATAATTAATGAGACAAGACCAACAAGCTCTACCTGTGCTTTAATTACAGCTTGAAGTCTCATAGAAAAGGAATCAATAATGAGTCCACACCCATTTATTTCTTGCTTGGATTGTGCTGCTGTCTTTCATAGTGACATGATCGCTCTGCATTTCTAAGGAGACTTAAATTTACACAGCCTTTTACAAATTTGGCAGTTGCCTTTATTCAAAGTGTTTTAGATGGCAGTCCTGGGGTAACCATGGTACCAGCACACAAACACATTCAGGCCAAGCAAATACAACCTTCATGTCCACATGGTCTTGATCCAACAATGCAGCATTCATTGCTCCCCATTAGTATATTTATATAATATTAATGGAAATGTACTCTAGTTTGGTTTTAAAGGTTAATTTGCAATTATGATTTCAGTGGTGTTTCCTAAAATGACAAAGAATGGATCAGAAATGTGTAGCCCATGTTAATTATGGAGAGCTAATATTAATCTCAATGGTTTGAATAAATAAATAAACATTATAGGCTTAATAATAAAACTTTTCAAAGTTGTAAAATAGTTAATACTAATTCCAGGGTCATTAAATTGCATTTTGTCAGGGTAATGCTTGATGTCACTTCATAGGGACATTGTCTCTTTAGAAGGAGTTCACGCTCTCACTCTCACTTGTGTGTTACAACTCTTTAAACCAAACAGGATAGATTTACAGTGTTTCTACAATTGAATATAATGTTACATGTCTGTGAAATGTGCTGCATAGTTAATTAGTGAGCTGTTTCTCAGGAGGTAAATTTAATAGAGGAATCATAATTTAAAGAGCATATTAAAGAGCATATAGATGCTGATAGACAGTATTTGTACATGGGGAACAATAGACGTAAGCATAATCAAACATTTAAAACAGAAACTGCATTTGTTTGGAAAGAAGGAACAAGTATATTATATTTTAAATGGCATGTAGAGTAAAAAAAACAGTGAAACTATGAGGAAAAATAATACTAATATTAGAAGCAATTATTACAAAGCAGTTGTTCTTAGCAGTAAAATATGACAGACCTTCAATATTTGTACAATCTTGCCCAGTGAATTAGAATGTAAAACGTAATTTTTAATGTTTGTATTCCCTAAATAAACACTGGGTTACCTAATCTGTCCAAAAATTAATAAAGTAGGCTTTCGTTTATAGTGCACAAACTTAGTTTTGTTTTGTTTTTATTTGTGCGACACTGTTGTCAAATTAGTTAGTGCTTACTAACCAAAATATTAAAACAAACAAAACTCAAGGACCAACCATTACTTTAGAGCTTCACTTATATACAGTCTGCTCTGAACGTATTGGAAGAACAAGGCCACCCAATTTTTAGGTGAGTACTGGAACAGGTTTAAAGTAAATAACACTTAATATTTGGTTGCATATTAGGTTGTGCCATGGGTAGGTCAAAAGCTCTGAACATGCACACAGCTGCCTACAGTGGAGGCCTGCAGACCGGTAACATAGATGAATACAAAGTAGCTTCCTACAACCAGAGGAAAACGGTGAGAGAAGCCAAAAGGAAATACAGGGACAAGATTGAGACCCAGTTTGAGCAGACAGATTCCAGGTGTTTGTGGCAGAGCATGCAAACTGTTACAGACTACAATGAATTGAATATCTCCTATTAACTGTTTGAGGTCACCAGTACCAGCACAGACCAAGAAAACCATGAATATGAACCATCAGGTGGAGACGAGTCTTTCCTCTTCATTTCAGAACTGGGTGTGAAGAAGGTGCTACACAAAGTCAACATCAGAAAAGCATGCAGTCGGGACAACATCCACAGACTTGTACTAAAAGTCCATGCTAACCAACAAGCACCAGTCTTTACCACCATTTTTAACCTCTCCCTCAACCAGAGTGTTGTCCCCATATATTTTAAGTCCACCATTATTTCTGTCCCCAAAACCCCCTGTCCTAACTCCTTGGGTGACTACCATCCCATAGCACTCACTTCTATAGTGATGAAGTGCTTTTAGATGCTGGTCAGTGACTACATCTGCTCCTCCCTGCTGCCTAGACTCATTACATTTTGAATACCAATCCAACAGGTCCACAGATGATGCCATCAACCATACCCTACACACTACCCTCTCCCACCTGGACCAGAGGAAAGGAAACTATGTGCCAATGCTCTTTGTGGATTACAGCTCCATCTTTAACACCATCGACCCCTCACACCTCTGCAAAAACTCCAGAATCTGGGGCTAAACTCCTCCAACTACTCCCTCTAAACCAGAGAGAGGCACTCCTCCAAACTACTCTCTCTAAACCAGTGACTGCATAGCCACACAAAGCTCCAACAAGTTGGTGAAGTTCTCTGATGACACAGTGGTGGTAGGCCTCAAAACCAGCAACGATGAGAAGGCCTACTTAGAGGAAGTGGACATCCTCCCCACATGGTGTTGCAATAAAAATCTAACTACAGAGTCTAATTTATTATGACAAGAAGCAGGTGAGGAACTACAGCCCCCTGATGATCAATGGTGCCACAGTGGTGAGGATGAGCAGCTTCAAATATCTTGGGGTCCAACTCACACAAAACCTCTCATGCAGAACACACACAAACAGCTTGGTGACACGGGCACACATCTATACCATCTATGAAGCCTGGCCAGGTTCAAGGTGTCCCACAGGATGCTGAAGGCTTTCTACACTAGGGCTGTGGAGAGACTTCACACCAGTAGCATCACCACCTGGTTTGGACGCACCACATCCAAGGACCAACAGATGCTGTCCAGAGTGGTGAGGACAGTGGAGAAGGCCATCAGGACTTCTCTACCCTGAATCACAAATATAGACAACAAGCAATGCAAGACCAGAGCCAGGAGAATTGTCAAAGACTCTCACCACCCTGGACACAGCTTCTTCTCAGTGCTCCCATCAGGAAAGTGCTACCAGATCCTGAGGACCAACACAGAAAGTCTTGGGAGGAGTTGTATGTAATATGTATGTGACAAAGAACCTTGAATAGCTTGTGCAATTCAGTTTTGCTGGGATTAGTTTTGGCTGATGAGTTGCCATCCACAATGATGTCCCCCATACAAGCACAGGTCTGAGCAGGAACATGAGTGCCTGATGGATGAAAGGAGAGGATAAGTTGAGTGTTATCCACATAGCAGTTGTATGAAAACCCATATGAGGATATGACCTCACCAAGAGATTGAATATAGAAGGAAATAAGAAGAGGAAAAACTGAGCCTTGTGAGACACCGGTGGGGAGCCTGCTTGGAGCAGATGTGGATCCCCTCCATGTCATGTCACCTGATATAACCGACCCTCCAGGTAGGAAGCAAACCATTGCCATGCTGTGCCATAAATTCCAAGGCTTATAAGCAAGATAAGCAAGAGTCTTGTGGTTGACTGTGTCAACCACTCCTGAAAGGTCAAGGAGGATGAAGACATGATGACAGTTTGGCTGAACTAGCAGCTTGGAGCTGAAGCACATGGGCAGTTTCTATGAAATGTGTCACTTTGAAGCCAGGTTGGTAAGGATCTTGGAGGTTGTTCTGGGTGAGATTGAGAGACAATTGATTGTAGACGGTGTGTTTGGGGATTTTAGAAAGAAAAGAGAGAAGTGATACTGGTTGGTACTTGCTGATGTCTGAGGGACCCAGAGGGGGTTTCTTCAGGATGGGTATAACCCTTGCTATCTTGAATGCAATTAATACATGACCAGATGTTATGGAGTCATTAATGATGGTAGGGATGAAGGGGAGGAGGTCTTGTGAGATGATCTGGAGCATTGTGGAAGAGATGGCATCCTGTGGGCAGGTCGTGGGATTGCAGGACAAGATGACTTGCAGAATCTCTTCTGTTGATGGATAAGAAAATGTGTCAGAGAAATTGAAGGAGAATCCTGAATGTGTAGTGTAGGAGTTGGGGTAGGAGTGAAGGTCTGGCAGATTCTTTTCATTCTTCCCATCAAAAATCATGGCAAAGTCATCAGCAGTCATGGAGGATGATGAAGGAGGAGCAGACAGGTTAAGAAGTGAAGAAAAGTTGTTGTGGAACTTGCAAGGATCTTGTGCAGAAACTTCCAGCTTTACCTTTTAGAAGGTGGTCTTAACAGAAGTCACATCAGATGAGAATTTGGACAAGCATGCCTGGTATCCATATCGAGTTGTGATTTCCTCCACTTTCTCTTTGCTGCTCTTAATTCTCTCTGATTGTTGTGTGTGGAGGCAGGGACATGACAAAGCGACTGTTTGTGAATAGGTGGTGGAGTTGGGAAGAATGAGTTGTAAGGACCTACACCTGTGGGGGATTTTCCTAACAAATGTTCTGTGATTTAATGAGCAGTGGCAAGGATAAAGGGGTGAGACAAGAGCCAAGGGAGAAGAGCTGAGAAGCACAGAGCTGTGTGTATATGTATTTTGTGAAATAAAATCACTGAAAGGCAAAGGAAAAGACTGAAGGAAAATAGAGCCCCTTCTGAGTTGTCCCAAGCCTGCCTCCCATCTCCTCATTTCCATTCAAACCCATAAGAGTGTCACAATGTGCAACACATCTGACAACCATGGAACAAGAAAGCACACACACACACACACACACACACACACACACACACATATATATATATATATATATATATATATATATGCATATATATATTTTTATTGTTACTAAACAATATTCTACATTAAAGGAAAGGTACTGCAAATATGGTTGTTTGCTTTTCTTTTGCTCTTCTTCTTCTTCTTCTCTGTTCTTTACTCTTTCATTTTTAATAACTTGAAAGCAAACTAAGGGTGCTGGATGCCTTGAGATGACCCTATGAATTATTTTGCAGTATAAATTGCAGTATAAATTTCTTCTCAGCTAATTAGTGTAGCAAGGGTTTGGTTTCAAAACTGTCCTTGATCTAGTCGTCAGTGGGTCTCCGGGTTGGAGGCTATTAAAGCACTTTGCAGGACTGTCAGTTGTGATGTGTGAGATCACAGAAAAGCTGAACACAAGCACCCAGACGCAGAAATGTGCAGAATGTGCTCTTAATTTTAGAAGTGGAGGTTGGGGGAAGGTGAAGAAGAAAGTGATGAAAGGTGGCGTGAAGGTGGCAGTGAGTGGCCACATGCTCCTTTTATATTCCTTGATTTCCTCTGTGAGGGTAGATTTTGGCCGCTGCTCTTATTGGCTGCCAGATCCGCTACATTAGGCTGCTCCATCTTGTAGCCTCTTGCTGTCCAAAACAATAGGGGTGCTGAAGCAGCACCGTCCTTTCAGCACCCTGCTGGCAGTTGTGTGAGGAGCGATGGAAAAATTATGTGTGTGGGCTGCGGGCATGCCATCACAGTACAGGGTAAAGGGCCGGGTAAAGGGCCGCCTGGCCAGGTAGTATTTAAGCTTGTCAATGGCCCATTTGATGGCTAAAGCCTCTCTCTCTCTTTCCACAGCGGCACAGTTCCTCTCCAAGGGGGTCAGCTTTCGGCTCACGAAGAGGACCGGGTGCTTCTCACCATTGAAGACTTGCGAGAGGACAACCCTGTCTTGGAGGCATCTGTTTGGACAATGAAGGGAAGGCTGAAGTCAGGGGTTTCGCAGCATAGGGAACTCGTTAGGGGCTGCTTCAACTCCTTGAATGCCTGCTCAGCTTCCTGACTCCAGTGCACCCAGTCCGGTTGTCCCTTCCTGGTGAGGTCAGGGAGGGGAGAGGCAATCAAGGAAAAGTTGGGCAGAAATCATCTATAATATCCAGCCAACCCCAAAAAAGCATGTATCTGTTTTGTGGTGGTAGGTTTTGGATACTTATGCACGGCTTCAAGTTTCATCTCTTGTGGCATGAGAAGGCCCTGGTTGATGCGGTATCCCAGGCACTGTGCCTCGGTTAATCCCAGATGGTACTTCTTGGGGTTGGCTGTCAGCCCAGACTTCCGGAGCACCCCGATAGGCTGCAGTGTAGGAGCAGTGGGGCGATAGGACGACATCCATTAACCTTTGGAAGGTGGCTGGGGTCCCATGCAGCCCAAAGGGGAGGGTCTGGTACTGCCAGTGGCCACCGGAGGTTGAGAAGGCTGTCTTGAGCTTAGCTGCTGGGCTCAGGGCCACCTGCCAGTACCCCTTGGTCAGGTCTAGCCTGGTTATGAAGTGGGCCCTCCCCAATCGCTAGGCCCTAGGGAGGGGGTAGCTGACAATCTCCGAGACCTGGTTCAGCTCCCAGAAGTCATTACACAGCCGGATACTCCTGTCGGGTTTCAGCACTACCACGATGGGGCTGGACCACATGCTAGTTGACTCCTTGATGATGCCTTCTCGGAGCATCCGGCTGACCTCTTCCTTGATTGCCTTGCTACTGGCCTCTGGGACACGGCAGGGCCACTGCAGACCACGACTCCCGGAGGGGTTTTGATGTCATGGTGGACCAGGTGCTTAAGGCCGGAGTTGGAGAAGAAGACATCTGCAAACTGGTCCACCAGCTCCGCCAGTTCTTTGTTTTGGGCTGGAGTGAGCTCCTCCCCTCAGTGGACCAAGGTACACTCTGACAAATCTGTGGGAAGGCTCGCAAACGCAGACACAACAGGGGTGGTCTCAGTCCATTTCTTTAGCAGATTGATGTGATTGATGTGGGGTGCTGAAGCGGCACTGTCCTTTGTATTTGCAACAAAGGAGAAATGTTCATCAATTCAGTTCAGTTTAATTTAATTATATTTACATAGCATTTTTTAAGAATGGACATGTATGAGAGGAGCACATGTATGAGAGGAGCAGGACAGTGGTGAGGTGTGCTGTAGGTCAGACAGAGGAATTCAAAGTGGAGGTAGGACTGCATCAGGGATCGGCTCTGAGCTGCTTCCAGTTTGCTATGGTGATGGACCAGTTGTCGGAGGAGGTCAGACAAGAGTCCCCTTACACAATGATGTTTGCAGATGACATTGTTATCTGTAGTGAGAGCAGGGAGCAGGTGGAGGAAAACCTGGAGAGGTGGAGGTTTGAGCTGGAGAGAAGAGGAATGAAAGTCAGTCGTAGTAAGACTGAGTACATGTGTGTGAATGAAAGGGAGGGAAGTGGAANAGGGTGAAGAGGTGAAGAACGTACAGGAGTTTAAGTACTTGGGGTCAACAGTCCAGAGTAATGGTGAGTGTGGGAAATCAGCGAGAATCAAGGGGAAGGTGTACAAGACAGTGGTGAGATCGGCCATGCTGTATGGTTTAGAGACGGTGGCACTGAGAAAGCGACAGGAGTCAAAGCTCGAGGTAGCAGAGCTGAAGATGTTGAGGTTCTCTTTGGGAGTGACGAGGTTGGACAGGACTAGGAACGAGTACATCAGAGGGACAGCTCATGNACAAAGTTAGGGAGGCCAGATTAAGGTGGTTTGGACATGTTCAGAGGAGGGAGAGTGAGTATATTGGTAGGAGAATGCAGGCAGGAGGTGAAGAGGAAGGCCAAAGAGGAGGTATATGGACGTAATAAAGGAGGATATGAAGCTAGTTGGTGCGGGTGTTGAGGATGCAGAAGATAGGGATAGGTGGAGAGTGATGACTCGCTGTGGCGACCCTTGAAGGGAAAAGCCGAAAGAAGAAGAAGAAAGAAGATTTGTCTATCCCTATTTAGAATGACACCTAGTTAATAGGTGTTTGTTCATTTCTATTTCAATAAATGCTATATTACTGAACATTTTATTGCCTTGTTGTGGTTATTTGATATTGCAAGAAGCCGAATTATTCATAACTAAGCTTTCAGAAACCAAGTCATATTTATTATTGATCTCAACTAAAATTGAAGTTTTAATAATTTTGACTTTGAAGGTTACGTTTCATTTTAACTTTTAATTAAAATTCTAATCTTAAGGGGATATTCTATGAGCCTGATTAACTAATGAGACTGATTTAATGAGACTGATTAATTAAATTTACAGTGAAGCACCTAGCAAATGTACCTTGCATTTCTAGTGCTTCCTGTATAAACAATACCATTTTCCCTACAGTGATGGCAGCTGATACCCAGAGCAAAGGCCAAGAAGAGAGCTTGTAGCATCCCTCAAAGTGAATGAATGGCTAAGTGTCAGAAGTGGACTGGTGTCAAAGGTGGCAAAAGCTGCAATAAAGACACACAAAGCCTGTCTATTGATAAATCTGTTCTCAAGAACAGTGATTAATCTGAACCATGACAAATTATATTACACAAAGCTGGGAAAGGCTACAAAAGCACATGTGAGTGTTCATCAATACACAATAAGACAAACTGTCTACAAAAGGAGGGAATTCAGGACTGTCGCTACTCTCTCTAGGAGTGGATATCCTGCAAAGATCACACCAAGAGCACAACATGCAATCCTGAAAGAGATGAAAAAAAAAAACCCAAGGGTAAAATACCTGCAGAAAACTCTACAAGCTGTGAAAGTCTTTGTTCATTGCGATATCGCAATTTTGAATCCTGATGTTGCCACAGTCAAACTAATATATGGGCCCCTAAGTGGTGCAACACAAAAGTATTTGCCCTATCCTCAGGCTCAAATGCTAACACAGCCATCCATGGCTGGAGCAAAATTGGCTGTACTCTATGAGTGGAAAGGATGGCATACTCACTCTCCCCTGTCAGTCACAGCAACGATTGCCAAGCTGTGACATATGCAGATGAGAACAGAAAGCACGTTCCTCTAAGTGTGTTACATTGCTTTGAGCAGCAGTTCAGAAAAGAGGCTGGCTTCTTTGTGCCTTGAGGGAAGCATGTTTTTGCCACACCCTCACTGGGTGGTAGCTGTCATGTGATGGGGCGGGGGGACATTCCGCTCCAGTCCCTGAAAAAAGAATACATACAAAATATGCTTGTCCCAGTGACCACTGCAGATTGTTGCTAACCTGCACTAATTCTTGGATACAAGAATTGCATAAGCAGTTAAAAATGCTACCATGCACATTTAGTACACAGGTCTGAAACAGGAAAATTGCCAGGCATTGTACTCATGAGCGCACTGTCCTCCACAATAGTAAGGATGATGGTGAAGGAGGAAGGGGGAAAAGAGAGTCCAGTTTTAGAATTGCAG
Source organism: Pangasius elongatus (assembly GCA_033441825.1). NCBI lineage: Eukaryota > Metazoa > Chordata > Actinopteri > Siluriformes > Pangasiidae > Pangasius > Pangasius elongatus. The sequence continues at coordinate 15,554,123 of JAKKZN010000006.1, read as the reverse complement.
TTTAGCTGAGACTTAGGCAACTTTCATAACTATTAAATGCCACTGTTCAATGCCACGTTCATAACAATAAGTTCCTTGCAAAGAAGTATTGCTAAGAAAGCAGCCCTTTCTGAGGGTATCTCACAAAATTCAGTGCTTGAACTTCACCATGCGTTGTTAAAACTACAAGAAAGAGCAGCATGATTGGTGCCAAAAGGGTACTGTAATCTGCATACAAGGAAAGGCACCTGATATCTTGATACCAAAAAAAAAAAAAAAAAAAGCATTTTAAAATTATCTGAATTGGTCTAGAGCTTGGAAATGCAATGGAATTGCAATGATACTTAATGATACTGAAATCATAAATCCAAACTGGACATTAAAACCTGTAATAGTAATGATTGCTTAATTTGTTAAATAATAAATTTTTGTTGACTTTAATTATATTTTTCATATTGTCTCAACTTTGCTGGCAATTTGTTAGAAAGTTTTAATATTATGATATTATAAAATTACATCGTATTATGAAGTATAAGAAGATATTTTTGTCATATCATAATATATGGTCAATACATCAATGTGTTTTATTTTTGTGAAGTTCAAACCAGCTGGACCAGAACAGAGGTATAAAGCAGTCATAGCGCAATTAACATAATACGGGATGCAAAGGATATTTTTTCTGTAGTTCCTGGAATTGCAATAACATCCCCAGGAATGCTGGTCTTCTGTGAGTCAAGAACAGCCTAGGAGATAAAGGCAAATTTAAGACAGTGATTTAGACAGTGACTAAAAATCCATCATGAATATAAAAGCGCATAACGTAAAGCTAAATGTATACAAGTACATCTTATGGTAAAAAGGGATTAAATCTAGATGTATACTCATAGGCCTAAAGGAGCTGTTATCAGCTAAAAAATAAATCTTTACCATTAAGACATCTTGAGTAACTCTGTCCAGTTCGTATAAAAAGCTGGTGGTAGACAGTGGTTGCTGCACAACATAAAAGAAAAAAAAGAAATCTGAATTTTAAATGATTCACTGATCATAGCTATACATACATAACTGTATACACATAACTGTAAACCACAAAAGTGTTGCTTTCACTTTGCCAGTGCAATGCTGCAAATGATTTTTGTAAATCTTGCAAAGTATTTTTTGCTTCATGCATGATTGCAGCTGCTAGCTATGTTGGTGGATTGAAAGCATCTATGAAAAAGATACATTTGTGCAGACTGTTATGATAGTGAAAGTTTCTGCCATATTAGGCTTGCTTTGGCATCTTCACAGCCTACTAGAAGCCCCCCCCCCCCCCCACCCCCTTTAAGGGATCACTTTATTAAATGTAGATGTTATGATAAGTTGCTTTTAACTCTTTCTTTTAAATTTAAAAAAGTTTATTAAGCTGAATTATCATATAGTAATGCCATTCAACTTAACTTTCAATTTAACATAATTTAACATTCAATTTAAATGTTTTTTTTAACTAGGCCCATTACTAATGTAGGTACCAAGCATCCATTTATTGAAGCTCTTTTACAGTAACCAGAAGGACATAACATGACTATACATCACCCCTGCCAACTAGCAAAAGGATTTCACCAGCCTCTGTTCTGTCACTCTGCTGTTTCAACCATCATACAGAACGGACAATGAAAGGGAGAATCTTTCATCTATCATGCTGACAGGTGCCATGCAATGTAGATCCAAAGAGGAAGCTCACATTTATTACCCTGGATTGAACCTCGTGGCGAGACCATAAAAAGGGAATGGCTCACACTGCTCAACAGTGTAAAACCAATGTTACCCAGTAGCATCCCGTGTATTATTGTTCTTTATTTTTTTTTTCTTTCTTTCTCTCTCTCTCTCACTGGACATCTACCATACGTGGAGTCTTTAAAGTTCCTGCATATTTCTCCACCTATTGTTCTGTTCCACATTGCAGGTAGCACCGTCAAGTATATCACATGGTCATTCATTTTCTTAAGTGCAAACATGCACAAACACAGACTCCAACGGTTCCCCCCCCCACTCTCTATACATTTATGCTCGCTGTCTCACTCTCTCACTCTTAGTTAAAGTATTTTATTAGTGTTTCTTCTTTCTTCTCTGTAATTCAAGAAATTCTATTTTATTGAACATTTTATTGCCTTGTTGTGATTTACTGTGAAATGGCAAGAAACCAAGCTATTAAGAATGAAACCTTCAGAAACCAGTTACAAGAAGAATTATTGTTCTCAGCTAAAATTGAGATTTTAGTAATTTTGACATATTTAAACGTTTAATTTTAATTTCTAATTAAAATTCCAATCTAAAAAGAGAGATATTTTATGAGACTGATTTTTATATTGATAATTGACTGATAATTAAATTTACAGAGAAGCACCTATATTGCTGATATGTACCTTGCATTTCTATTGCTTCCTGTATAAACAGACCTATTTCACCTACACTAAATGTTCGCAGCAGTTATATCCATATATGGTTATACATATACTAAATGTGCAAGCAGTTATATCCATATATTGAAGTATATAATAAAACTAAGAACTTTCTTACACTTTGTGTAGACTGGTTAGGTGGTGGCACTTTCCTTTTCAAAATGGCATCAGAGATAGCTTCAAATGGAAGTCTGTCCTCTTTCTGAATAGTAAAGAGGGGACTATCCCACCTATTTCTTGAATCAGGGGCTTCAAATCTCAGAATTAGAGCATTCAGACTATAAAAGGAAAAGTCCATAATTAAACTGAACAATGGCACTGCAAAACATGCTGAAAATATTCACAAATGTGTATTGAGGGTTGTTTCCTGAAAAAACTGTTACAAATATACTATAATTTTTCTACACAAACAGTACAGGACAGATTTATAAAATGCACATGGTGGCTTCTAGTCTTTGTGGCTTTGAGAACTTCCATGCCGAAAATGTGTTTCTGAATCTTAAACCTAAGACTACAAGAAAGAGGTAAATATATTTTTACATTTCCTGGGAATATCGATAATCTGCTTCTCTTTCCTTGTTCCACTCCGAGCTCAGTGCAGCCGATGTCAAACAGTAGACCTAAATAATGACAATGTGCATACAGAACAAAGAAACATTAAAACTTGTTTAACCATCTTAAAGAAGTTGATTGTTTTGAATGAGGTTTTTATATCATGATTGCACATACCAAACAGTGTGGTGTCTGTACATGCTTGATGAGACAAAAGAGTTCATATCTATAACCTGGAAAACCAATTAAACCCATTGAAATTCCCAGAAATGGATTTTTAGGATATTAAATATAATAACAAAAACTTTATAAGAGTCACAATAAAATAAGAGAGGGCAGAAAGTGAATGTCTTTAGCACCTTTTCCCAAAATTCTATCACCAAAATAAAACCATGGAAAGTTATTTAGCATTTTGGAAATATGCATATAATTCACCTTTAATGTAATTCAAGGAATCCAGAATTACAATATCATCTTTGTTGATTTTCCTGTTTCAGAGGAAAAAAACTTGGTCATAAATTTTATGTATGATTCTTAGAAGTGTCACATAAATTAAAATCTGTTTACAGCAGCCACTTGGATAAATAGCCAGTTGTGCATTATTGTAACAATTATGTTATAATATAATATTACAACATTATTGTAATTATTATGAACTCACCTTTCAACTTCAGACCGCAAAGCACCTCTTAAATTTTTCTCCTTCTGTGGGTCTGGGAAAAAATTTAATCTAATTAGTACACATCAAACATTTAGGATATGCACTAAGATTAGGATTAAGTGATACAATGATATGCATCAAGCTGGCATGTAATGTAGCATGTCTAGACTCCATGAAGTAAAGCTGCTTCACATTTTCATGATTGTATATGAGGTTTAAGCAGAATGAATCCACAGATGAGCATACTCAATCTGTTATCCCTGTACTAACCTGTAACACCTCAGAGCACCTGTGGTACAGTGGATCACACTATGCCCTTTAACCACTAATTACCAGTCCACTTAATGAGACTCTTCTGCAAAAATTAAACTGCACATTCAGAGGCTTTTTTGCCAGAGCAATCAAGCAGTTATGGCTGCAAGCACTCAAAATGTATTGAAGCAGCATAGGACAACTGCTGTTGTTTACAGTAGGTCATGTTTTTGCTCCCCAATTTTACATGCTTACTGCAATTATTTAAGGTTGCGTTTCTGAAGAATTTCAGAATGTGGACTTAAGCATTTCCTCACCTCATAAATCCTGTATTTTATAGACCTCTGAGTTAGACATGTCACTTTGACATCAGCCACGCCTCCAGATGCGGAAAAAAACGAGGTTTCTAATAGCAAGTTAGAATTTGTTTTTTTGGTTTTAAATGTCGTTTTTGTGCTGTTGCGTTACAGAATTGTTCATGAACATATTAGTTTTACTGCATACTATCAAATCCGACACCTTTCCAAGCCAACAGAATATGCTCATGGTTACAGGCAATTGGGAGGAATAATTAGTCCAAGGAGCTACATCTTTCCAGTGACCTCAGGTAAGCAGCTAACAGTCGTATCAGTGAAGTTGATGTGCTAACTTGGAATTTACCAGGCTTTAAATTGAATTTGACTAACCCTAACCCAAAAACTACATAGGTCACCTAAAATCTACATCAAGAAACTAGCTATCTAATACTAGATATCTAGGTCAAGTTCTTATTCAACAGTTGCTTATAATGGACACCTTTAGCAAGCTAAAACATTCTTCAATTTGAATCTAAAAATAAAAATCCGGAAATCACATTGTATGATTTTTTAACAATTTATTTGTGAATTACTGTGTCAAATAA
>JAKKZN010000006.1:15535419-15549240 GCA_033441825.1 Pangasius elongatus | reverse complement strand
GACTCCTAGCTAGGACTTTTTAGGCTAAGATAGGAGCTCTCTGAGAGAATTCTAAGAAGCTTTGTGAATACGGGCCCTGAAACTTTGAGGCTTGGTAATACTCCAATGGTGCAATGTCTTGCTCTGATTGCCCACACGGTGGCACTACAGTGATCAAAACAAAAAAAATTTACAAAAATTGTCATAACTTTTGAACTGTTTGTCACAGACTCAAGTGTCTTATATCATTGGAATCCTTGGCTCATGTCCAGTTTTTTTTTTTGCCATATTGGATTTTTCTGCTAAACATACTTTTGCAAAGTAGTTCTTGGCTGTTCATCTGATTGGAATCAAACCAGTGCAGAAAGATTCTCTTGATTCTCTAGATTCTCTTAAAGGCCCTAAAGTGCTTGAACCTTGATAATTGCTGCTTGCAGCTATATTTATTATTATTAGGGGCCAAGCACTGAAGGTGCATAGGCACCTTTTGTAAATGTTAGTGTTATTATTTTTAGGGCCAAGCACCAAAGGTGCATAGGCACCTATTTTATTATTACCTTATTATTAGGGTACCAAGAACCGAAGATGCATAGGCACACTATTGTTGTTAAACCTTTTCTTCTTCTGCTGGCTAGGGAATCTATGGCAGCCCATAGAACCGTCTGGAAAAAGTTGTGAAATTTGGCACATTGACTGGGGAGGGTCTGCAGAACATTCTGACCAAAATTGGGCCAAGTGCTGCCAAAGCTCTAGGGCCACCAACTGGGTCAAATTTGGGCCAATTCTGGAAGTATGTTTATGGTCATAACTTTTGAACCATGTGTCCAAAATTTAAAAAACCATCCCTGGATTCCCTGGGTCGAGACGAGTTCACTGCACCCTGTGACATAAATTTCCACCCAATTAGATTTTCTACCATCTTGTATTTTGTCAAAAATAGTTTTTTTCAATACTCCTCCTAGAAATTTTGTCCAATCATCACCAAAGTTGGCACACATCATCTTCAGAGTAAGCCCCACAAAAGTTATCAAAAGTATTTTGAACACTCTAAATGGTTTGTCCATAATGGGCCAACAAATTTGACAGCGAAGCCACAAAACAACTTTGCCTGTCACAAAACTTGGTAGGCATCTTTAAAGTGAAGTGAAGTGACTTGTGGCCAAGTATGGTGACCCATACTCGGAATTTGTGCTCTGCATTTAACCCATCCAAGTGCACACACACAGTAGTAAACACAAACACACCCGAAGCAGTGGGCAGCCATTTTAGCTGCGTCTCACAGGGAGCAGTTGGGGGCTCGGTGCCTTGCTCAAGGGTCTCATTTCAGTCGTGGTATTGAGGGTCATTCACTCCCCCCACCTACAATCCCTGCTGGACCCGAGACTCGAACCCATGACTTTTGGGTTCACCTTCGGGTTACCAGTCCGACTCTCGAACCATTAGGCCACGACTGCCCCCAGGGAGCGTACTGGTGAAAAGTGACTGGTCAAAAGTTACAACAACATGCTGAAAACGCTTACATCTAACTGCCATTTTTGCTCCTCCTCCACTAAAATTTGCCCAATATTCACCAAATTTGGCTCACATCATCTTGACACCTGTCAAAACAAAAATTATCAAAGGAATTTTAATATTCAAAACCATTCTCACCTAATGGACTGTCACATATGTGAAACTACAAATCATTCTTGAATCCCTTTGCCTAGTTATGGCTCTGCTTTCCAGTGAACTGAGTCTGGGTGCATGGCCCCCAAAAATGCTGCTTGCAGCTTTAATTATTATTATGAGCCAAGCACCGAAGGTGTGTAGGCCCCTATTGTTTTTGTTAGTGTTCTTCTTATTATTATTCTGCTTCTTCTTCTATTCATGAGTCTATAGTGGCCCATAGAACCGTACAAAGGAAAGTTATGAGATTTGGTTACAGATTGAGGACAGTCTGAAATGTTATCTGAGCAAATTTGGAGTCGCTATTTCAAACCCTCTAGTGCCACTAACAGGTCAAATTTTAATCATGTTTCTGCTAATAACTTTTGAACCGTAAGGGTTAGAAACAAAATTGATTCCTTGGCTCATGCCCATGCCGAGTCAACTGCATGCCATGGTTTCAATTTCAGAATTTTCTAATTCTGAATTTTCTTAAAAACCTAATTTTTAGAACTCCTCCTAGATCGTTTGTCTAATTTTGATCAAAATCGAATCGGCTCATCTTCAAACCATGCCAACAAAAAGTCATGGAATTCAAGATGATTAGTCAAACTGTTCTCAAATAAAGGGCAAACGAATTGTGCTCAATGCAATTTCAAAAAATGCTAATAGTTTTTGACGACTTTTGACTGTTGTCATGAGAATGATCTTGATAAATTCCTTTGGTCATGACAAGAAGAATAATAGCAATTATGCCATTGTTGGCTGAACTTGCTGTCCGCCTTTTCTAAATACTTTAAAAACCTCCTTTTTTTTAACTCCTCCTAGACTGTTCGTCCACTTTTTGTGAAAATTGAAACAAGCAACCGAAATGAATGTGAGGGTATATCTCTATAATGCTTTATTATATTCAGACCAAACTTAGTATATGTCATAGCCAGCATGACTTGAGGTTACCTGCACAGTTTTGGAACAATGACACCTAATACTCATTAGGTGAAAAAAGCATATTTTTGCTTTTCAGACCATTTGCCCAATTTTTACCAAATTTGACTCTGATCATCTTCAGTCCATGCCAGCAATAATTTATGGATTTAATGTTGATATACCACGCTGAACTGTCGGTCCGACTAACTTAAAAATTGCCATGCGTGCAGGGTCTATGTCCATTTCCATCATTGTCAATGATGACGTCTTATCTCATTCAATCCCTTAAATCCTACAGAAACCATTGATATACATTTTTCCACAGTGGACCGTTTTGTCAGTCTGCCTTTTTGAGTCATGAATCAAAAACCTACTTTTTCAGAGTCCTCCTAGACCATTTATCCAATCCTCACCAAATTTCAGACAGATTATCATCAAGTCAAGCTAGTACAGTACACAGTGAAAGGAAACAAAGTTTTTCCAGGACCATGGTGTTAAATAAAACAACACTATACTACATACATAACAATACTACATAAATTGCACCTGCAAATGTGTGCAAACAGCACAAGGCAGTACAATAGCTACTAAACAGGACAATATGCACAGTAAAAGACAATGCGGTGCCGTCCAGTACACAGTTCTAGTGTAAAAGTGTCAGATATAACAAGTAGTGCAAAATAATAAAATGCTGTGAACGTAAACATAACTATGACATAGTATTCAGCAGATAAGCTTGTGTCATATATGGATATAGCAGTTATTGGGATAGCAGCCAGGTAGAGAGTATAGTAGTGACAAGAACTTAAATGCAATATTTTTATAAATATAGTAACATCAAAAAATGCAGGTAGTGAATATTCAATTAAAACTCCCTGCGATGATATGAGGAAGAAATGTTGAGAAGGACCAGACTCAAAAGGTAACCCATCCTCATCTGGGTGCTAACGGATAGTGCAATTATAAATAAATCTCTTCTATAACTGTGTACTATATGGACAAATAGTGCAATTGTGCAGCCAGTAAATTCATCACAGTTTTCACAAGAAGTCCGATTTGTTAAAACACTGTCCACTGATGGAGTCCTGAGTACAAAGCTGCTTGTGGCAACCACAGCCCCAAAGCCACCACAGCAATCGCAGTCCCAAGCCATCACAGTACAACTCCCCGTATGAGATCCCCAAGCCATTTCCAAGGCCCCCAAGCAACACCATCCCCAGAAATCCCAGTGATCTTCAGGCTGTCCATGTGGGGCCACACCCAGCAGCAGTGAGTGATCTCAACTGATGAGAACACCAACCAGAAGTAGGGCATCAGGATAAATCAGGCATGTCTGGAGAGCAGAAGGGGTCAGGATAACTGGTATTTCAGGAGTAGCATGTGTAGCTCGACAGAGAGTGAGAGACAGCGAGCGAACGAGGGAGAGAGAATACAGAAATATGCAAAAATTGCAAATTAAGTGGAATTGTGTTCAGTTGAATGTGTGTGTGTGTCTGTTTGTGTGTAACTTTTACACAGTCTGGCTATGATGGTACCTTCAGTACCTTTTACCAGATGGCAGGAGGGTGAAGATTTTCTGTGAATGGTGTGTGGGGGCATCCACATTGGCTTTGTGGATGCAGCGTGTGGTGTAAATGTCTATGATGGAGGGAAGAGAGACTCTGATGATCTTGTCAACTGTCCTCACTATCTGCTGCAGGGACTTGCAACCTGAGATGATGCAATTTGCAAACCAGGGAGTGATGAAGCTGCTAAGGATGCTCTCAGTAGTCCCTCTGTAGAATGTCTTGAGGATGGAAGGTGAGAGATATGCATTTCTCAGCCTTTGCAGAAAGTAGAGATGCTGCTGGGCTTTCTTTCTTAGGGAGCTGCTGTTGAGGGACCAGGTGAGATTCTTCACCAGGTGAAAATCAAGGAATTTGGTGCTCTTGACGATCTCCACAGAGAAGCGGTCAATGTTCAGCAGAGAGTTGTCGCTCTGTCCTCTCCTGAAGTCAACAACCATCTCTTCAGTTTTGTCCAGAGTTCAGAGACAGGTTGTGGGCTCTGCATCAGTCCATTAGTCGTTGCACCTCCTCTCTGTATGCTAACTTTTCTTGCTGATGAGGCCCACCATGGTCATGTTGTCAGTGAACTTGATGATGTGATTCGAGCTGTGTTAGAGTCATGATTCAGCAGAGTGCACAGCAGTGGGCTGAACACACAGCCTTGTGGGGCCCCAGTGCTCAGTGTGTTGGTGTTGGAGATGCTTTTTCTGCTCCGGACTGACTGAGGTTGCATAACCGGTTGCAGAGGGAGTTGTTCAGGCCCAGAAGGTTCAGCTTTCCAATTAGGTGCTGAGGAATGATAGTGTTGCTCAACTACATTTATATTTACAGCATTTGGCAGACACCCTTATCCAGGGCGACTTACATTTATCTCATTTATACAACTGAGCAGTTGAGGGTTAAGGGCCTTGCTCAAGGGCCCAGCAGTGACAGCTTGGCAGATTGAACTCATGATCTACTGATCAGTAGCCCCACGTCTTAACCACTGAGCTACCACTGGCATCATCTGTTGAGTGGTTGGGACGATACATGAATTGCAGGGGTCCAGTGAGGGGGAAGCAGGGTGCCTCATGACGAGTCTCTCGAAGCACTTAATGATGATGTGTGTGAGTTCAGTGGGACAGTAGTTGTTGAGACAGGACACAGAAGACTTCTTCATCATGAGGGCGGGTGTGGCCTTGAAGTATGTTTGAATGACAGCGATGCTCAGGGAGATGTTGAAGATGTCAGTGAAAACATCCACCAGCTGGTCTGCACATCCTCTGAGCACTCCGCCAGAAATGTTGTCTGGTCCAGCAGCCTTCTGTGGGTTAGCTTTATGTAGTTTTCCTTACATCAACCATGATTAGACACAGCAACTAGTCCTTGGGAGGAGGGGTGGTCTTCCTTGCTGTCACTGATCATTCTTCACCTCAAATCGAGCATAGAATTTGGTCAGTGCATCGGGAAGGGACGCATCAGTGCCACAGGCTGGTGATGTCCTGTAGTTGGTGATGGCCTGGATGCCCTGCCACATGCACTGCTTGTTGCCACTGTCCTTGAAGTGGCTGTGGATTCTCTAGGCATATGCGCACTTTGCCTCTCTGATGGCCCAGGACAGTTTGACCCTCGCTGTTCTTAGGGCCGCCTTGTCACCTGCTCTGAAGGCAGAGTCTTAGGTCCCAGTGCACGCACCTCTGCGGTCATCCACAGCTTCTGGTTGGAGTGTGTGGTGATGGTCTTAGAGGCAGTGACATTATCAATGCACTTGCTGATGTAGCTGTTCACTGATGCCATGTATTCATCCAAGCTGGTGAGGTCTCCATCGGTTGCAGCCTTCCTGAACGTGTGCCAATCAGTGTGCTTAAAATAGTTCTGAAGAGCAGAGATGGCCAGGTTTTCACCTGCTTCAGTACTGGTTTGGAGCATCTGAGGAGCAGTCTGTATGCTGGGATTAGCATAACAGAGTTGAGGTCTGAGTAGCCAAGGTGTGGGCAGGGCTCCCCATGGTACACACTGGGGATGTTTGGGGATGTAATTGCAAAGTTGATGGAACTTAGGGAGCACTGACTTGAAATTTGCTTGGTTGAAATCTCCTACAACAATAAACAGTCCATCAGGGTGTGTTTGCTAATAGCCCTATAAATTCACAGAGCGCCTCCTTAGCATTAGGCAGTCAGGCAATGCCAAAGACTGGAGGCCTGGCCCCTGCAGCAAGCCAAGATCACAAAGGATCATGCAGGTCAGTTGTTGCATGATTTCCGTACTTTAGTAGTGTCTAGTTATGGTTGCTTCAGTGTTGATGTACCACTAAAAAGTCAAGCTAAGAACAAAAATAGCACCATTTTGGATCCGAAGCAGCTGTTGCGTGCTATTGCCGTGCCACCATCTGAGCTTGCTGGTAAAAAAAAAAAAAAAAAAAAAAAATTATATCAAAAAAACGTTTCCATATAACGCATTGTCAAAGTTGACATAAGCACCACATAGTGTTTTATGCAATATCTTGGCAACATTATTGCCTGTTACACTGAAACTTGTTGTAAATCATGATCATGCTGTGATGCTTGCTTATCTCCTTACTTTGCCTCTGCTGTGCTTGGCCCCATAATTTCTGCTTGCAGCTATATTTATTATTATTATATATTATTATTATTATTAGTAGTAGTAGTAGTAGTAGTATGTTTACTTTTCTGCGTAAGTGATACGTTCATGGTCCACTTTAATAGGAACACCTGTATACCTGGTCATTTATGGAGTTATCCAAACAGTCAATTATGTGACAGCAGCACAATGCAGGTGAAGATACAGGTCAGGAGCTTCAGGTAATGTTCACATGAAGCACCAGAATGAAGAGTGTGTGAAGTGAAGTGTGATCTCTGTGACTTTGGCTGTGCCAAATGGGCTGGTAACTCCTGGTAATAGGAAGAATATAGTAACTCATATAATCACTCTTTACAACCGTGGTCAGCAGAAAAACATCTCAGCATGCACAAAACATTGAGTTTTGAGGTAGATGGGCTACAACAGCAGAAGACCACACTGGGTTCCACTCCTGTTAGCCAAGAACAGGAGTCACAGGCTCACCCAAACTGGACAGTTTCTTTTTCTAGTCTTCTACTGTCCAGTTTCAGTGAGTCTGTGCCCCGAGAGCCTCAGATTCTTGCCCACCGTGGTTGTAAAGAGTGATGATATGAGTTAATACATTCTTCCTGGTGGCTTGAACCAATCTGGCCATTTTCCTCTGACCTCTCCAATCAACAAGGCATTTCCACCCACAGAACTGTCACTCACTCAGTGTTTTTTGTTTTTCCCACCATTCTGTGTAAACCCTAGAGATTTACAATACTATACCCTAGAGAAATACCCTAGTATACAATACCCTAGAGAAATACTCAAACCAGCCCTTCTGCTACCAACATCCGTGCCACGGTTAAAGTCAAGAGATCACACTTTTTCCCCATTCTGATGTTTGATGTGAACACTAACTGACCTGCTGTTGACCTGCTCTTGACCTGACTATAATTTTATGCATCATGCTGCTGCCATGTGATTGGCTGATTAGATAACTGCATAAATGAGCAAGTGTACAGGTGTTCCTATTAAAGTGGCTGGTGAGTGGACATTTGTGCTGAGATGTTTAGCTGTTTATACTTATCTCTCTCTCTTTCCCAGTGTGTGTATCTTCATCCTCTACTCTTTCCTCCCTTGCTTCTCCTCAATGATTCCTGAAAAAATGTGCATTAAAAATGACATTATTGTTAATGTTATTGTCATAGTTAACATTATCGTGATAGCTGATTTGGCTAGCAGTGTTACAAGTAGTTTGCATTTTACAAACTGCCGATTGACTGCTTAAACTAACATTTATATCATAGCTATGTCAGATGTTATAATAACACGTATGCTGCATAACTCTCAACAAGATGTTAAAGTCTGATAGTGTCTCATGAGGGCTAAACATAATGGAAGATTAAATCTATTGGCAAACCTAAAGTTCCCTTCTAAGCTGCTGTGTTCTACTGAGCACCAGTCATGACTGCTGATTGGGTTGTTTTGGAATGTAGGCTACATTCCACCACCACATTATCAGAACATTGCTATTTCCATATTGATTTTGACACCAAGGAAATTAAAAAAAAATAAAAAATCCAAAACTGTTGAGGTCCTGACCTCAGTGTCTTCATAGTTGGTTACAGCCTCTGCCCTAAGCACATGTGCTCCATTCCACTTTATGGTGCTTTTTCCACACAGATACCACGCTACATTTTGACCCTTCATGAGCTGTTGGCACACACACCTCATGAACATGTGGAGCGGAATAGTTTGGAATATGCTAAGTCCAAGCTGGAGGAGCTTTCCAGGTATAAATCATGTGTACCACTCACTGGCAACTAAATATGATATCCACACACACTACTGTCAACCATTCCATTAAATTCCATTGGATTCAGTTCAGATCAGTTTAATTCAGTTTTTTGTCATTATTACAAACTTAAAAGGGCAGACAGAGAAAGTGGAGACAGTACTAAAGTATGAAAGAGTGACAGATGTACAATTGTAAGCATATAGTGTCAAGAAAGATGTCCTTAAACAAAACTGCAACGTAAGGATCCAGCAGAAAGTCCAAAAGGATGTCCTTTAAAACTGAAAATGATAAAAAGTGAAACACTTCTAGACATCAGTTTAAAGAACAAGATAACTGATAACTTAGTTACTATGGCCCTAAAGTGCAAAACACTTTAACAAACCAAAAATGCAACATCAAATAAAAAAAACACAAAAGCAAATCCAAAAACACAACAAAATTAACTCAAAACGGTAAGTGTAGGTGCTTGTTGAATAGGGGTGTGACTATCAAAGTGAAAAGGAACTATGCTTTTTTCAGTCTGCTGTTATCTTAGCCTAGCGAAAACAATTTAAATATTTAAGTTATTGTCTTCTGTTTCACGAATTGGAATGCTTTGCCCTTACTGTGTCAAAAGCTTTGCAACCATTCCAAGCTTAACTTTGGTTAAGCCAGCTACTCTTCCTTAAACCATGGTTAATCTAGGTGCATGTAAAATTTTATGAGCATGGCTTTTAGATACTTAGTAGTAATAGTGCCGAATTTGGAAAACGAGCGTCCACGAGCTCCTACACAACCAAAGCAACTTAACTTTCTACAGAAAAAAAAATCAGTAACAAAACAAACACACAACAATTCACAGTATCTATGAGTATACAGGCTAAAAGTTTACATTTAAAAAATGGGCAATTCAATCCAGTATAAAGAGACACTGTAAATTATTACTCCAAATACAAATAAATTTAAAATAACATAATTTAAGAACCTTTATAATAATAATAATAATAATAATATTTTTTTCTTTTTCTTCTTCTTATTGTTATTATTATATAAATCAAAGCAATAGATCTGTCAATATAATTATGCCAGGAAGCTATTTTAATTCATTATCGAAGGGACATTTCAAATTGGTAGATGATCAATCCCGCTTACATCAGTTCACAGTGACCTACTCTATGGTCACAATAAAGATGAATCAATTCTACTGTAGAATTTTAAAGTAATTGCTCTTCAAAGTTACAAGATCTGTCAAGTTCATAATGTCTACCATTTGAAATTTCTCTTTTACAATGTATCAAAATAGCCTACTGCTTCAATTATATTGACGGATCTAGTACTTTGATTTATATAATAATAATCCTTAAATTATTTTTTTTAATTTATCTTAATATTTTATAGTGTCTCTTTAAACTTGGAGGAAACCAGAGTATCCAGAGGAAGCATTGGGAGAACGTGCAAGCTCCATGCACACAGGGTGGAGGTGGGAATCGATCCCCCAACCCTGGAGGTGCGAGGCAAACATGCGATCCACTAAGCCACTGTGCCCCCCAAGAGAATAAGACCATTTAAAATGGTGAAATTAGTGAAAATATTTAAAAATTGGTTTAATTATCTTAAATGTGGTTTATGGTAATATTATAATAAGAAATACATGATAAATTTGACAATATTCAAGATATTTTCACTTGATAAGTGTCATTTTTTCAGTACATGTGTAATGAAGGCAAGGTAATCTGAGGCAGGACCTTTGCTAGTTTGTGGTCTCCTCTGCACAGATGGAATCACACTCAATTCACTTAGCGTGCATGCAAATGGTGTATTATAAATCAGCAAGAAGCTGCCACAAAACTCCAACCATTACTCCTTAACAAACATATTCACAAATATTTACAAATATAAAACATGTACCAAATTGTCCATAAACAGAAGAATCTCTGTCTCGTGATAAATTGGAATGGTATCACTAGCTTTTATGTTGGAGGGGATGAGTGAAGGTGACCTGGAGACATGAGGCTCTTGGTTCAGATCTTGAGGGCGGCAAGTCTTGTGCTGCTAGCAGTTCTCTTGAGAGTTTGTGAGTAATCTCAAATGTCCTTGCGCAATCCCATATCCAAAATCTCAGATGCAACCTGTTCAGTCCTTTGAGTTTGTGATCATATTAAAAAGTCCTTCTACACAACAGAAGTTTACATATAACACCCAGAACAACTTTCTCTCTCAACACAGCCAGATATATACAGATGTGTACAAATTTGTTGGTACCCTTCCACAAAAAAAGAAGAACCCACACTTTTCTCTGAAATAACTTGAAACTGACAAAAGTAATTGGCATCCATCATTGTTTATTCCATATTTAATAAAATCAGACTTTGCTTTTGATTTTGGATTTGACAGAAAATTTTAAACGATAAAACAAATGAAAATGGCATGGACAAAAATGATGGGACCCTTAACCTAATTTTTGTTGCACAACCTTTAGAGTATCTGTATCTCTCAATGAGACATATGCACCTGTCAACAGGTAGTTTGTCCCACTCTTCTTGAGCAAACTGCTCCACGTTTGAATTGGGCCTTCTCCAGACTGAATGTTTCAGCTCCATAGATTCCATAGATGTTCAACAGGATGCAGAGCAGGGCTCATAGAAGGCCACTTGTTTTGTTCTTAGCCAATGTTTTGTTCTTAGCCATTCTTGGATGCTTTTAGCTGTGGGTTTTGGGTCTTTATCCTATTGGAGGACCCATGACCTGTGAGACAGAGCTTTCTGACACTGGACAGTATGTTTTACTCCATCCCATACCAGATGCAGTGAAGTAGCCCCATAACATAACTGAGCCTTCTCCATGTTTCATAGTAGGTATGGTGTTCTTTTTTTGTTGTTGAAAGCTTCATTTTTCATCTGTGAACATAGTGCCTTTGTGACTCGCTGAAAAACTCCAGTTTTGTCTCATCTGTCCAAAGGACATTCTCCCAGAAGCATTGTGGCTTGTCAAAATAAAATTCCAGTCTGGGTTTTTTATGTTTTTCTGTCAACAGAGTCCTCCTGGGTCTTCTTTCATTGTGCCCATTATCGCTCAAAAAGCAATGGATGGTGCGATCACACACTGATGTACCTTGATCTTGGATTTTGACTTCTATCTCTTTGGAAGTTTTCCTTGGCTCTTTCTGTTCAATCTGGGGATGATTTTCCTCTTGCAGCCATGTCCAGGGAGATTGGGTACAGTCCCATGGACCGTAAACGTCTTAATAATATTTGCAACTGTCACAGGAACATCAAGCTGCTTGGAGATGGTTTTATAGCCTATACATTTAACATACTCGTCTATGATTTTCTTCCTGATCTCCTCAGACAACTCCTTTGCTTTCTCTGGTCCATGTTCAATGTGGTATACATGATGATACCAAACAGCAGAGTGGCTACTTTTCTACATTTAAATAGGCCGAATGACTGATTACAAGATTGAAGGCATGTGTGATACTACCTTGAAATGTGACTATAATTTGAATGTTTATAATCTTTTCTTTACCTTGAAATGTGACTATAATTTGAATGTTTATAATCTTTTCTAGGGGTACCAACAAATCTGTCCTGGCTATTTTAGAATATCTTTGTAGAATAAGGAATAATTTATCTCTTTCTTTAGAACAACAATTTGTTTCTTTGCTTTACTCTATGACATACCAAAGGCATGGAGGTATACATGAGATAATTGCTTTTAATTTCAATACTTTTCAGGACGAATGAAACATTGTTTCAATGCGCTGTAAGGGTATCAACCAATTTGTGTGTTGAAGCTGAAAGTCTATACGTCGACATCTTGATTGTTTTATTTCAAATCCGTTGTGGTGGTGAATAAAGGCAAAATCACAAAACTCTGTCAATACACACACACACACACACACACTATGTATATATATATATATATATATATATATTAGTGTGATCTCCTTGGACTTCATATTGGTAGCTCAAGTCAATCAAGTCAAACTGCTGCCAAATGCAAACTCAATACTTGATATCAACTCCAGACCTTTTATCTGCTTCATTTGATTTGAAGTAACGAGGGAATGGACCACAACTGGTCAATTAACTTCTTGTCAGTCAATTGTCCAAATACCTTTGAGCCCCTGAAAATGGAAGTACTTTGCTGAAAATGTCTATAATTCCTAAATGGTAAATGCCATATTTTTGTGTAACCTCTTAAAATGAAGCTGAAAATCTACACTTTGACCACATCTTGATTGTTTTATTTCAATCAGTTGTGGTGGTGTGTATAAACGCAAAAACACAAAAACTCTGACATTGTCCAATATTTCCGGACGTAACTGTATATGTATATACGGTCATGTGAAAAAATTCGGACACCCCATGAAAACCTGTGTTTTTTTAACATAGTTAAACATATGGACATTTGATCTTTATTTTCACAATATTGGGAGATTCAAGTAATATATATTTAAATAAACAAATAAAACCAAAGAAAAGTCTTGTTAAAATGATCTGTAAAATGTAATATAAAAAAAATTGAACTTTTTGTGAGGAAAAAGTAAGGACACCCCCACATTTAGTTGTACTTAAAATGGCCAAAATTACCTACAGGTGTATCACATCAGGTGCAAATTATTAGAACATCATTACAGAGCATTTTGAAGTTTGCCTTATTTAAACCTCAGACATTTAGTTTGGTTTGCTCTTAATTGTTGAAGTGAGAGGTATCACCATGGTCAGATCCAAAGAGCTCTTTGAGGCCTTCAAAAAGAAGATTGCTGATGCATATGAGTCTGGTAAGGGAAGGTCTGGTAAAAAGATCTCAGATGAATTTATAATCAGCCGTTTCACTGTCTGGAAAATCATTTACAAGTGGAGAACATTTTAAACAACTGCCAACTTGGCCAGGTCAGGCCATCCAAGCAAATTGACCCCAAGAGCAGACCTCAAGATGCTTAAAGAAGTCTCCAGAAGCCCTAAAATATCATCACGGGACCTACAGCAAGCTCATCCTACAGTTGATATCAAAGTGCATGAATGTACATTCAGAAAGAGACTGCACAACTTTAATTATCATGGGAGGTGTGCAAGGAGGAAACCTGTCTAAGAAAAACATGAGGGCAAGAAAGAAGTTTGCCAAAGAACACATAGACAAAGGCCAAGACTTCTGGAATAATGTGCTTTGGACAGATGAGTCTAAAACAGAATTATTTGGACACCATAACAGAGTGCATGTTTGGCGTAAACCAAATACAGCATTTCAGAAAAAGAACCTCATACTAACTGTGAAACATGGAGGTGGAAGTGTTATGGTTTGGGAATGCTTTGCTGCAGCAGGCCAGCTCACCATCATAGAATCCACTATGAATTCTACATTGTATCAGAAGGTGCTTGAGGAACATGTGAGACCATC
>JAKKZN010000006.1:15514905-15525492 GCA_033441825.1 Pangasius elongatus | reverse complement strand
TTCTTTTTTTGTGTTTAAAAAAAAAAAATTATACATTTATAAAATTTTTTTTTTACCCTCTTTATATATATATATATATATATATATATATATATATATATATATATATCGAACCCGAGTGTGTTCTACAAACACGCCCCCACTGCCACAAAACCCTACTGCCCAATGGGAGAGGCCTGTGCACCACCCTTGAATGGCTGAGGTACCAATGAGTGATCTGCGCATTGCCATCCTTCACACAGAGGACACGTTGGAGTGGGGCATGATTGGAACAAAGGGTAAAGGGGTTCCCCAGCAGGTAGTACCGGAAGCCAGACACTCCTTCTCTATTGTGCTGTACCTGTTCTCCCTTACCGAAAGCTTACAGCATGGGGCGCCCCTCCCCCTACACCGCCTGGGAAAAAAATGGCCCCAGCTTTGTTTTTGGCCCTCCAGAATGTTGTTTTTGGGCCTGATGCAAATTCTCCTGTGTTAGGTAACTTAAGGTGTGGAGTTTGCTCTCAATTTTAATTTTTGCTGTTAGGAGGTCCATCCTCCCAATTTTTCCTAATCATGTCTAAGACACCACAAGGCTTATGCCTGTACAGTAGTTTAAATGGGGAAAACGCTGTGGAGGCTCGTGGGACCTCTCATGAATGAAATTACGAATCATATTTTTAAAAGTTTGAATAAACTGTTCTGACTGCAAATGGTAAACACTGGTACAAATTGATTTAACCTCTAATAAATCTTACAGTGACAAGATTATGTGACATAATGAATGTGCCCTAGTCAGTCAGGATCCTAACACAGAAGAGTGCCTCCGCAACACTGCATGCTGAGATGTTATCATGTTTCGTAGTCCACTAAAACTAACATAAAGCAATACCCTTATGCAGACCATTCTAATGGCCCAGTGAGCTCCATGCCAATTCTTACAAAGGGGACCTAGCTTAAGGGAAGAGGGTGGATTGGTGCATTTGGAGTGCCCAGCGGACTCACCAGCTGACATTTACAACATGCAACATGTCAATGTTGCTGCGAATGTTGCTGCAAATACCTGACCAGAGATGTTTTAGTGTTTTATCCTGCACAAAATGCCCAGCCATGGGATTGTGATAACTGCATGGAACAGGAGTTCACTACAACTCTTTGGCACCAATAATTGGGTCATCTCTTTCTTGGTTTGAGTGTCCTGCATCAATTGATATAACCTATCCTTAATAACTGAAAAGTACAGGTGGGTTAGCACAACATTAGGATGGATTTGTTGACCATCAACTATAAATAATTCCCTTCTATAACTGAAACTACATGGTCAAATGCTGCAATTGTGCCAGGAAATTCATTATAGTTTTCACATGAAGTCTATTTTGTTGAAGTTAGCAGTTGTTTACTGATGGAGAGTTAAGTGCAAAAATAAAGCTTTCAGTTTTTGTAGTCCTAAGCCATTGTAGCAAAACTGTTTGTATCAATCGTAGTCCAAAGCCATCTTCATGGTTTCTAAGTGGTACCATCCACAGTAATCTCATGTATCTCTGGCTGTCCATATGGGGCTCCTCAGCAGGGAGTGGTTTCCAGGTGATGAAAACTCCATCCAGAAGTAGAGCATCAGTCTCAATCAGGCAGATCCGGAGAGCAGAAGGGGACAAGATCACTGATATCTCAGGAGTAATATGTGTAGTTCATGGGAGAGAGGGAGAAACACATATTATTAGGTATGCATATCGTCATGTAACGGTTAAGGACATTGTGTGCAGAGTGCAAGCAGAGACTCCAGCATGAAGGGGTCAGGATCACTGGCATCTCAGAAGTAGCATGTGTAGCTCGACCAAAAGTGAGGGAGAGAAAGAGAATGGAAAGAGAGGAAGAGATTGTTAGTTAAGCTTTTGTCCTCTAATGGTTAAGCACAATATACTTTGCATGCAGAGTGTAAGCAGGGACTCCGGCAAGACTAGCTATGACAGCATAACTAAAAGGGAGAGGCAGAAGGTAACACAGACATGAGGGTGTCCTGCGACATAAAGTGGCTAGCCATTCCACCCTCAACAACTATAGAAGAAGAAGCCTTTATTTGTCACATATTCATTACAACACACTGAAATTTTTTTCTTTGCATACCCCAGCTTGTTCAGAAGCTGGGGTCAGAGCACAGGGTCAGCCATGTTATGGTGCCCCTGGAGCAGAGAAGGTTAAGGGCCTTGCTCAAGGCCCAGCAGCTTAGTGGTGCTAGAGCTTGAACCCCTCACCTTCTGATCAGTAATCCAGAGCCTTAACTGTTAGCCACCACTGCCCCCAAGAAAATGTTTTTGCATATCCCAGCTTGCTAGGAAGCTATGTTAAGAGCACAGGGTCAGCCACGATACAGTGCCCCAAAGCAGTTGTATGTGTGGAGCAGATTTGCTCAAGGCCCCTACAGCAGCAGCTTGCATTGGAGATAAGATTGGGGTGATGTGGTCATATCTTCTGGTTGTAGTAAGAACTGTAGTAAGAATGGCTGCTGCATTTTAAACTAACTGGAGCTTATTTATGCACCTACTGGAACATCCAGACAGTAAGACATTACAATAATCCAACCTAGAGGTAACTAGTTTATCCGCATCGTGGAGTGGCATTATATTTATCTTAGCAATATTTCTGAGATGAAAGAAGGCTATAATAGTAACATTAACTTGAAATGAAAGACTGAAGTCAATAATCACACCAAGGTCAGAAAAGTCATCCCGAGTTACTATATAATCAGAATGCTTACTTCTAGCTGCATGTGGTCCTAATATAAGTACTTCTGTCTTGTCAGAATTAAGTTGAAGATATTTAATAAGCATCCAGTGTTTAATGTCCTCAGCTTTATGAAACTGGTGTCTCTCATCTGGCTTTGCTAAAACATACAACTGTGTGTCATCAGCATAACAGTGGAAGCTAATACCATGTTTATAAATAATTTTACCCAGAGGTAGCATATGTAAAGAAAAAGCAGTGTGCCTAAAACAGAACCTTGTGGAACACAAAGTTTTACCTTAATATGTGTAGAGAAGTCACCATTTAACATCTACAAACTGATAACGATCAGTCAAATAAACCCTGAGCCAGGAGAGGGCAATTCCCTTAACACCAACAACATTTTCCAGCCTATCAAAGAGAATAGTAGGATCAATGGTATCAAAAGCTTCACTAAGGTCAAGCACCACAAGCAAGGAGACACAACCCTGAGGCCAGTAGTAGGTAATTTACCACTTTAACCAGTGCTGTCTTTGTCCTATGATGAGGCCTAAAGACTGACTGATACATTTCATGAATGGTGTTCTTATGTAGGTATGAGTAAAACTGATGTGCTACAAATTTTCTAGGATGTTGGAGATAAAGGGGAGGTTTGATATTGGTCTATAATTGGACAACTGACACGGGGTCGAGGCAAGTTTTTTAATCAAGGGTTTGATAACTGCTGCTGTTTCAGACATTTAGGTACATAGCCAGTGCTAAGGGGATCGAATGCTTCTGGAATCTGTTTGAAGAATCATGTAGATCTTGTATATAAATTGATGATTTTGAGTTATCAGATTGTCTGGTTTTAAATTTATTTTCTGAATTTTTTGTCTGATATTTTCAATTTTGTCATTGAAAAAATTCAGGAACTCATCACTGCTACATTTTAATGGTGTGCATGCTTCTGTGGTGGTCTTGTTCCTAGTTAAGTTTGCTACAATATTAAATTAGAATCTAGGATTATTTTTTTAGTTTGATGCCATTTCTCGAGTGGTATACCAGAGTGCTAGTATTTTTTCTTTAATTATATGTTGTTTAAGTGGAGCTACATTATCTAGTGTGTAGCTGAACATTGCTGAATGTCCAACTTAGAGTCAAAGATGAATCAGTACCCAGGAGACTGGTGTGATCTTCATACTTTAGACATTTATTTGCATGACTGAAGAATCTTCAAATCAACTTTTCACCAACAGAAGCATAATGTCAAGAAGGTTTCACCAGCTCACTCTTAAAAGAGAGAGGCCAGCTTCTGTACAGAGAAGGAGCGATGGGTGGGGAGAGATATAAGAGAGAAGCAGGCCCAGCCAGACAAGATGTCAGCTCTGACCTTGGTTTGTTCTGAGATCATACAGTAGTTTCAGACCATACTGAAATGCAGAAAAATTAGAAATGTGACATATTCAGCACATTTAATATAGAGTCACAAATTAACATAAAATTTTAGTAAATGGTCATAAAGTCAAAAGAAAATAATTAGAAACAAGCAAAGGTAAATACAGTGCCTCCAGAAAGTATTCACCCCCAAGTGATTATTTTTCTTTTTGCTGTGTTGCAAGATTTTTACCTATTTTTTTTTTTTTACCTAATTTAACTCTTTCTCGCAGTACACTGACAGAATGGAAATCAACTTATGAGACATTTTCAATTAGCAAAAATAAATGAATTATTTTATCACTGCAGGTATGTTATACTATTAGGCAGGACACTGTTGGGTTTCTGTGTTTATAGTATCATGACTCTGTGTGAGCAAGATGATGGAAAAGAGGTGGGGTGTGAGCCCCCTGCTGGCAAATACTTCACACCTCTCTACAATGACATTAGTGCAGAGATAAAATGCATTTAAAGATTTTTTTGATAGTACAACACTGTATACAACTCCCACAATAAAATTTTAAATAAGAATGAGAAATACTACGAAAACCTGCAAATTCATGAAGCCCTGAGTGTCTACTTTCATATGAGCCATTAACCACTACTGTGGAGTGTGATATCACAAATAAATTCAATGCTGAACACAGGCACACTCAAAATAGGCAGAAATTCCATGGGTTTTTTTCTGCTCCTTTTGTAGCTACTCTCTATATAAAGATAGTGTTGCAGCAATTACAGCTTTGAAGCATCTTGGATATGTCACTATGAGCTTTGCACGTTTTGATTTTGGCCATTTCTCCCATGCCTTAATGCAGGTTTACTCCAATGCTCCCAAATTAGGTGTAGAACATTGGTGGACAGCATTTTCAATTTCAGGTAAATTTTCAACCAGGACACAGATTTCTGGCTGACTGGACAGGTTCTGCTCACGAAGTTGCTTTGTATTTCACTCCATCCATGATGGCCTTGATGGCAAAAGTATTTCCAGGTCCCACGTGTGCCGCCAAAACATCACACATACCTAGCCATCCACATGATATAAAATAAAACATGATTCATCAGACCAGGCCACATTCTTCCATTGCTCCATGGTATAATTCTGATGGTCATGTGCCCAATGTAGGTGCTTTCAATGGTGGACAGCATGGTAACTGACTGGTCTGCGGCTACGGAACCCCATACACAGCAAGCTGCGATGCACTGTGGGTTCTGACACTTTTCTATCATAGCCAACATTAACGTTTTCAGAAATTTGTGCTACAGTAGCTCTTCTATGGGATCCGATCAGATGAACGCTTCCCTGCCCACATGCCTCATTGAGCCTTGGGCTCCCATGACCCTGCTGCTGGTTCACCAGTTGTTCTTCCTTGGACCACACTTGGTAGGTACTAACCACTGAATACCAGGAACCCACAAGACCTGCCATTTTGGAGATGCTCTGACCCAGTCGTCTAGCCTTCACAATTTGACTCTTGTCAAAGTCACTCAGATCATTACTCTTGCCCATTTTTACCACTTCCAATGCATCAACTTTGAGAACTGACTGTTCACTTGCTGCCTAATATATCCCAAATCTTGACACATACCATTGTAATGAGATAATCAATGTTATTCATGTCACCTTTCAGTGGTTTTAATGTTATTACTAATCGGTGTAGGTACTTACTACTACTAGAATGGCCATACATGTCTTTAAGTAACCAGTCTCATAATGTTACTTGCTGTTAGTATTCAAGGCTTTAGTTATTATTACATTTATTAATGATAATTAAATGAATTATGAATTAATCTTACCGATTTCAATTGCCATAAATCAACAATTATGTCTTTGAGATCAATAATAGTGACTTATAAAGTTATCTGAAAGTTTACCTGAGAGTTCCTCAATAGTAGCTTAGCTTCAGTTTTGGTATGAGTGACAACAAACACATGATCTGTTCAATACAATGATATTTATTGAACACAAATCAGCAAACACAAGTTCTAAGCAATGTGTAATAGAAATGGTAGTGGAAGTTTTGAATGAGTGGGTATTTTAGGGTGTGTGTGTGTGTGTGTGTGTGTGTGTGTTGAACGCATGAACAAAGGTTGTGCTCACCCTTGGCTTGAGAACAAAACATTCTGATGCCCACTCACTCATCCACAAATTAGGAGCGAAACAGGGAAATTTGAAAAAGAAGGTTTCCATGCCACATGGGCATTGGGAAGGGACCTTCAAATAACTGTCATGGACTAAAAGAAGCTCTAGTTCAAATCAATTGGTCCCAGTTTCCAAATAAGTGGATTAAAAGGTGAAATAAGAGCAATGTGATAACTCCAGAAACACAGTAACACTGTTCATGGACGAACGTTATCAGCTCTGAATGTAATAAACAAGGATTAATATGGAGATTGAGATAAATCAAAGCTCAGAAGTGATTCCCGATCCAAGGAATGATGCAACTCAACAGGATTCTTGTGAAAGTGTCCTGAAAGAAAGAATGAAAAGAATGAAATGAAACAATATAGGTGCAAGCAGCAATTATGGGGCTAAGCACAAAAACGGCAAAGCTGATTGAACATACCATTGTGGTGTTGTTTTTAGGCCAGTGGTGTAAAATCCATCAACAGAATTATTTATAATATTATAAAATAGCTTTTTATCTTGTGAACAATAGGGGGCATTGTCCTGAAACTGTGCAGGTACCCTCAAGTCATTATGGCTATGATATACACCAAGTTTGGTCTGAATATGCTAAAGCATTACAGAGATACAGCCTCATGTCCTTTTAAGCGTGCTTGCCATCAAATTCGTTTGCACATTATTCGAGAATGGTTTGGTCTATCAAAAAGCTTTTAATAACTTTTTGCCAGCATGGTCTAACAATATCTGAGTCAAATTTGGTCAAGATGCAATGAACCATCTAGGAAGAGTCCGAAAAAATAGGTTTTTCAGAAAATTCAAAATGGCAGAAAGTCTAGTCGGGCAGAAATTGAAACCATGTTATGCTTTCGACTCCTTTCAGCACGGACTAAGGAAAAAAAGAATATTGTTTCTAGCCCTTACGGTTCAAAAGTTATTAGCATAAATATGAGTGCAAATTTGAGCTGTTGGTGGCACTAAAGAGCTTGAGATAGAGACTCCAAATATGCTTTCCTAACATTTCAGACTGTCCCCTGTCTTTGTGCCAGATTTCATAACTTTTCTTTGTACAGTTCTATGGGCTGCAATAGACTTCAAGAGTGGAAGAAGAAGAAGCAGAATAATAATAATAATAATAATAATAATAATAATAATAACAACAACAACAACAACCACAGTAGGTGCCTGTGCACCTTTGATGCTTGGACTTCATTGAATTTAACTAATGAATGCATTTCATTTTAGTGGAATCTAATCTTGTTGGGCATAAGTGCACACAAAGACTATTGGCTTTTCTAAGGAATTGTTTCTGCGGAGAGTGTCTTGTTTTCCACTCATGATGGGCCAGACAGAGAGAGTGTGACAATGTCCCTTGGGGGCTTTTTTCCCGGTAGTTTCAGGTGGAGTCTCCCCCCTATTCTTCTCATAAGATGCAGGAAATGGTGGTGCCTACTAGTGGCAGCTTAAGTACCTGCATCCCTCCCTTGTTTCTCTGGAGCATGGCATTGTTTTAGTCTTGAGGAACAGAAACCCACTGAGCAAAGATACATCCACAAGATGCCTTTTGAACGTCTTTGTCACACATTGAAAATACGTCCCCTGAGGAGCCAGAATCAAAGTTACAGTGTTATGATAACTTTTTGTGACCGTCCAATGTTGATGTCCACAGGATCTCTGTACAATGTTAAAAAATTAGTTCAAATGTGGTCATTGTGGACATTTTTTCTGTCTTTTAATGCCAAACACAGAATCATTTTAGACATAATTTATACTACTGCTTCTGGACCAAATAAACAGTCTCAAGCTGCATTCAATTGAAACTTTTATTTCAATGTACTTTCCATGTTAATGGAAATGATGTCAGCTTGTTTCTGGTTGACTTAACATGACCATCATGTAGGATGGCTAACATACTAGCTAGCTAACCTGGCACCAACATTTGTAGCTAACCAAGATTAGTAGGTTAACAGTAACCCTAATGTTAACTCAGTGTGTTAGTTTGCTAGTGCTTAGTTATTTAGAGAATGCTTGGTAAGTTGCTTCTGCTAATGTTACAGTTGTGAATATTTTTTTCTGCTGTGGCAGTTTTCAACAGTAATGCCTGGTGAGCGTCTAATGCTAACTAAACTGACTGAAACCAACATTTAGCTAACGTTAGCTAGTTACCATGAGGGGACAGCTTAAGCTAGGTTAGATGGTAACGCTAACTAGCCACTGCAGGTTGAAGCAGTGAGGGTCTTGAATGAGTCACTACCCCCTCTGAGTAGTGCATATGTGCGTGTGTCCACTGGCAACACTACTTGGACAAACATGCAGAACTGTGGTAAAAGTTTCTTATTTTTATGACTTTAATTACATTTACTATTGACTATTTCAGACAGCGTTGCATGGTTGCCTGTCGTAGCATAGCTTTTTTTTTTTTTTCAATTCAATGGGGCATTATTGGCATGAAAAGAACAATTGTCAAAACATCAGACAATTCGTCCAAATATTTGGAGAGTTCAAAACAACAGTAATATGAATATTATGCTACGACACCCCAACTAACACTGACAACTTTTGAATGGAATTGACAATTCATATGTCAGTTTCCTGGACCTGTATTGCACATCCCCAGATGTCCAACAAAAGTCATAGCCAGACATTTAAATATTGAACTGCATATCTACATCCAAGAGGGGTCATATTCAGATGTCCAGAAACTGAACTTGTTTTGCACATTGTGCAGACATACAGATAAGTTCCTGGACCAGTCGATGCAATATAGACATGGTCTACATGTCTGGCAGACATCTCATGTTTGCTGGGAAGGTTACCTGTGCAGCCTGTAGTTGTGAAATTTGTTGGGTCTGTCACAGTCCGTCAGTGTCCATGTCCATGATTACCTGTTAAATCCACAGTTGGTTGATGCCCCATAGAGTTCACATCTAGATAGTTCATCACTGTGAGCATTTCGGCAGTTAATATTACATTGTCAGCATCTGGGCTGTTACTTTAATACTAAGCACTACACTGATCAACCACAACATTAAAACTATTGACAGGTGAAGTGAATAAGTGATTAGCTCATTACAATGGCACCTGTTAAGAGAATATCTTGTGATTATATTGTGGCCAAATTCTGATGGCTAGTCAACTGGGTCAGAGCATCTCCAACAGTCTCCAAATGCGAGTGGAGAGCGAAGGCTAGACCATCTGGTCTGATCCCAAAGTAGAGCTTCTGCAGCACAAATTAGGAGAAGAAGAATAAGGAGCTGAATTTGCTGAAAAAGTTCATGCTGGTTATGACAGAAAGGTGTAAGAACACATAGTGCATCACAGTGTCCAGCGTATGGAGTTGCGTAGCTGCAGACTGGTCAGAGTGCACATGCTGACCCCTGTCCACTGCCAAAAACACCTACAGTGTGATAATGTGAGCATCAAAACTGGACCATGCTCTGATCAATCACATTTTCTTTTACATCATGTTGATGGCTGGGTGCATCTGAGTCACTTACCTGAGATGAAGATGGCACCAGGATGTACTATGGGAAGAAAGGAAGCTGGCAGAGGCAGTGTGATTCTGGGCAATGTTCTCCTGAAAAACCTTGGGTCCTGGTATTCATGTGGATGTTATTTTGACATATACTACCTACCTAAATATTGTGGCAGACCAAGTACAACCCTTCATGGCAACGGTATTCCCTAATGGCAGTGGCCTCTTTCAGCAGGATAATGCACCCTGCCACACTTCAAAAAATGTTCAGGAATGGTTTGAGGAACATGACAAAGAGTTCAAGGTGTTGACTTGGCCTCCAAATGCCCCAGATCTCAATCTATTCGAGCATGCATGGATTCTGATCCATGGAGGCCCTACCATGCAATTTACAGGATTTAAAGGATCTGCTGCTAGCATGTTGGTGCCAGATAACACAGCACACCTTCAGAGGTTTTGTGGAGTCCATGCCTTGACGAGTCAGATCTGTTTTGGTGGCACAAAGGGACCTACACGATATTAGGCAGGTGGTTTTATTGTTATGGCTGTTTGGTGTAAGCATAACTAACATCACACAAACAAAGTATTAATTAATAAAGCAAATAAAACTACACATCACTAAATATTGTTCTCTGAAAAGGGTTAAATGAAGAAAATTATAGAAAAGAAAGTTTAATTTCTAGTGAGTGCAGCTCTGACCACTGGTGAGGAAAGAGGGAGAATATCAAAGTGTCTAAGGTGTACGTTTTCAGGAATATGGGTGATTGAGTCAGTTCTGCAATGTACTGTTTGATTGTACGGTCAGGTCCATAAATATTGGGACATTGACACAATTCTAACATTTTTGGCTCTATACACCACCACAATGGATTTCAAA
>JAKKZN010000006.1:15487728-15501552 GCA_033441825.1 Pangasius elongatus | reverse complement strand
CGTGGTATTGAAGGTGGCAGAGAGCGCTGGTCATTCACTCCCCCCACCTACAATCCCTGCCGGACCCGAGACTCGAATCCATGACCTTTTCACCTTCGGGTTACAAGTCCGACTCTCAGACCATTAGGCCACGACTGCCCCCCACTACAACTGTGTCTCGACAGATTTAAAATTTTAAAAATTAAAACTTTAAACCTTAAAAACTTAAAAAAAAAAAAACTTTAAAAAACTGTACTGATACATTGCTGGATTTGTACTCGATCCCCGCATGGATTTACCTGACTAAGGACCCATTGGTTAACCAGGGTGTTGTGTCAGTGGAATCTCCAGTGATATTCAGGTGAGTAATATAGAGCTGGTTGGTTGGTTGTCCAGGGCTCTGATCGTCATTTAGCAGCATCTGTTGTGCTTGAGTCTAAGAATGCTCACTGGTTTCCAGGGTGTTTGGTGACTATTCATAGGTAATGAGCTTGTTAGCTAAGTGTCCCCATTGAGTGCTTTAATACCCCATTGGCTGACCAGGGGTCTCAGTTTATTATTATTAAGAATATGGCTGCGTGCTCCGTCTGCTCTGGGCCTATGGATTTAATGGATGTCACACCCATTGCCCTGCCTGTTTGGGTATTGTCCACCTCAGGGAGGTCCTGAGTAGAGTGTTATGCCCATGGAATTGAGACAACAGTGACTCGCAAGAGTGGGTCCTGAATTTCAAGGGTTTTCCCCTCAAAATGCTTTCTCAGCTTGACCACACAGCAGCATGCGGTCAGCAGGAAGGGCTGAGGGACCTCCAAAGAAGAAGCATGTATCTTCGGCTGTCCTTGCTCACCAGGTGGCTGAGCTTACAAGTACAGTTCAGAGCTTCTAGGCTTTACTGGCAGGTTCTTTCCCTGCCTCCAATAACGAAGTTGAGGAGGGTAAGGGGACAGGTATGTCTGCTCCTCCGTTACTGCTCCATGAACCATCAGTTAGTTTCTCTCAAGAGGATCTGGTACGGTCTCACTAGCTGCTTCGGATTCCTTGTTGAGCCTAAACAAGGCCACTGTTCCTTATTGGAGGAGCAATCAGTAGTTTTTTCATTGCAAGATACACTGAAGATGGCACTTGCCAGAATGAATCTGGACCCACCTTCCCCAGTTTTGGGTCCTTCAAACCTTCTGCACCGTTCAGTCTCTCAGCCAGAGGATTTCTTGAAGCTGATTTGTTCTGACTTTGTGGATGTAGTTGCTTCTGCCTTTCGTTCAGCTCCAGCAGCTAGACCAGACCGGGTGGCACGTACGTTGGTGGCAATTGCCGATGCACAGGAGATGGGTCTTGGGAACATGCCTTCAGTGGAGACATGTATATCTTCTTTGGTTGTGTCCCCTGATGAGACCCTCAAACAGAATCTTCAATGTCCCAACCCAGAATGCAGACGTATCGATGACCTGTTGGTCAGGGTTTATAATACAGTCTCAGGGTTGGGCCGGGTGGGGAACTCTTTAGCCCACCTGATGCTTGCACTTCATTCATCTATGATTAAGGGCCCTCTGGAGGGCACAGCATCAGAGCTGCTCGATGCTTCCCTGCAGGCTTTAGGGTCAATCATCTTTTCCACTGGGAAAGCCCTGGGGCTAATGACACAGGTGAGACGTCAGGTATGGCTGGTGCAATCCAGATTACTGGAGGCATGCTGCAGTAGCCTTCGTCAATTGCCACTGGTGCCTGGTCAGGTTTTTGGGCCAGCTGCTCAGGAGGCCCTGGAACGAAGAGCGTGTGCATTAGAGTCTCACTCGTGGCATTTTGAGCACAGGGGAGGCTATTCTGATCAGCCAGCACACCGGCCGACTGCTTATCAGACAGGCCGCAGCATGTACAGGGGCAGTCGCACAGACCATCACATCAGCCGACGCATCCTAGCACCTCCCTGTCAAGAGGTGGAGGGGCTCGTTCTTATTTCCGGCCACCCGCATGTCCTTCTAATACACATCATTGCCCCCTCAAGGATAAGGGAACCATCCCTCAACGCCATTGACAGCCCAGGGTCTGTGACTGGACATTTCTCAGTCCCTCAGTTACAACAGTGGAGGGCTATTACAAACAACAAGTGGCTCCTCAAGATACTGGACAAAGGATATCATCTTCAATTACGTTACAGACTCCCATCATGTACCCATGTCCAGCCTACAG
Organism: Pangasius elongatus; assembly: GCA_033441825.1. Classification (NCBI taxonomy): domain Eukaryota; kingdom Metazoa; phylum Chordata; class Actinopteri; order Siluriformes; family Pangasiidae; genus Pangasius; species Pangasius elongatus. The sequence continues at coordinate 15,499,386 of JAKKZN010000006.1, read as the reverse complement.
TGGATCGGGACCCTTACCAGAAGCTTGCCCTTGCTGCAGAGGTCTGGGAGCTGCTGAGGAAGAGGGCAATAGAACCTGTGGATACTCGAATCCACCCCAGGGTATTCTAAATTCTTCCTTGTTCAGAAAAAGGACAGCAGTTTCAGACCCATCCTTGACCTCAGACGTTTGAACAAGCAACTCAAACATCTTCCTTTCCACATGTTACTCGTGGTGGATGTCTTCCATGCTATCGAACCCGGCATGTGGTTCACCATGGTGGATTTAAAGGATGCGTATTTCCATATCCCTATTGCTGCCCATCACAGACAGTTTCTATGGTTTACATTCCAGGGCAGAACATACCATTACTGTGTCCTTCCAATCGGGCTGTCTCTCTCCCCACGCATGTTCACACGATGTATTCAGACAGCCCTGGATTCATTGCAGTGGGATGGCCTGTTGATCCTGCCATATGTAGACGACTGGCTGCTGTGTGCCAGGACGTCTCAGCAGGCGGTCAGCAACACTCTGCACCTACTGGAGCACGTTGCAGCCTTGGGATTGAGGGTAAACCTGCATAAAAGCTGTCTGGTGCCTCACCAGTCAGTCTGTTTTCTAGGCATGCGCCTGGATTCCAGGTCAATGAGGGTTACCCTCACAGTACACAGGAGGTAGGCTGTGCGCAGGACATTAGCAGGGTTCCAAACACAATGCAGGCTACCCTACATCAATTTTCTACTTCTGGCTGGGATGCTAACCGCAGTCTCATCTGTCATTCATCGAGGGCTTTTATACCTTTGGCCATTTCATCGCTGGCTAATAGCCAGATGGTTGTCACGACTTTACAGCAGATTAACCCTAGTTTGCATCACAGCCAGTTGTTCTGCCTCCCTGGCACTCTGGCGGCAGGAGTGGTTTCTTCAGAGAGGGGTGAGGATGGGGCCGTCTCCTGTGCACAGAGAGGTGCTAACCACAGATGCTTCTCTGTCAGGATGGGGAGGACTGTGGCAGCATCTTGGCATTCAAGGGAGGTGGAGCCCACAGCTAAGGGGATGCCATATCAACCTGTTGGAGATATGGGCAGTGTTTCTCACCCTGAGACATTTCAGGCAGGTACTGTTGGGGAGACAGGTATTGGTGCGAACAGACACAGGATGGCATCAGTGGAACTCTTTGCCGGCGTGGCAACAACACATTGTCCCCTGTCGTTTTCAATGGAGCACGAGCAGGGAGCATTACGTCAGGATTCCCTAGCCCACGAGTGGCCAGATCTCCTGCTATATGCTTATCCTCCTCTTCCACTTGTCTGGCCAGTCTTGAGATGTGTGCAGGAGAGACAGCACAGGTTAATACTAATAGCTCCCCATTGGCCAACGATACCATGGTTCAGTCTCCTGTTAACCCTTACAACTGCCCCACCTCGACTGTTGCCATTTCAGAAGGACCTACTGTCTCAGATGGACGGGAAGCTATGGCACCCATTCCCAGAGAGGTTGAAGTTGTGTGTCTGGCCCCTGGGGCTGAGCAGGTGCTCTCAATGTGTTCAACTGGAGTCAAGAAGGCTTGAATGCCAGGGCCCCATCAACACATATTGCATATGCTAGCAAATGGTGGCTGTTTACTTCCTGGTGTAAAGACAGAGCTCTTAATCCATGTGATTGCCCTGTTAGTTTGATATTGAATTATTTACAACACTTGCTGGACACAGGGCATACCCCAGCCACACTAAAGGTCTTTGTGGCAGCTATAGCAGGGGGGGGCAGTCAGTTGGTGCGGATAGGCTTATAGTGGCATTTCTTAGAGGAGTTGTGCGCCTTAACCCGCCAGTGCAGGGAACACACACTCAGTGGGATCTGAGGCTCATGCTTGATAGCTTTTGTCTGCACCTTATGAGCCCCTTGAACAAGCTCATATTAAGTATCTTTCTATGAAGACTGCCTTCCACTTGGCCATAACGTCAGCCAAAAGGGTCATTGAGTTGCAAGCCCTCTCAGTGAGTCCACAATGCCTTAGATAGGGCCCTGAAGATAATCATGTTATGCTTTGGCCAAATGCAGCTTTTCAGCCCAAAGTGTTATCAGCGCAGTTTGCTACACACCATTTCCAATGCTTACCACTTGGGTGGTTACCCAGTCCCAACATCTGTGATTAGCCACTCCACTCGTGCGGTTGCCACTTCTTGGGTGGCTCTACATGGTGTTTCCCTATCAGACGTATGTGCAGCAGCCACATGGGTATTACCTTAAACATTTACAAGATTCTACAGGCTGAATGTTGCTTCCCTACCTTCAGTTAGCTCTGCTGTATTTATGGACAGTGTTAGAGTTCAGTCCTTGTGACTTGGTGGTATACATCTTTCACCATGTTTAACCATCTCTGGTGGTCTGGAACTATGAAATAGAACACCAGTTATGCGTGTAACTGTTGTTCTATGAATAGTGGAAGACCACCAGAGTCTCTGGTCACTCAGACTGATGAGAATGACTGCAGAGACAGACCATGACATAAACGGAAGCTTATATAGACTCTGATACGTCATTGGTCAAGGTCACGTGTGACTGAATCAATACAAGATTCTCGTATCATACGTGAGTGCATGACAACCTTCCACCATGTTTAACCTTTACACCCATAACCAGCGTTCAGCGTGCTATTTCTGGATCAGTTCTATGGTTTAGCTTGAGTTTACTGTAGCTGATCTTGCATCAACAGTCTGTTATGAGAAATAAGGGGATCATTCAGAGGTTGGTAGTTTCATGATACATACATGATACTCCAAAACATTTACTTATGTAACTTTTTACAAAGGTCGTGGGTTCAAGTCTCAGGTCCGGTGGGACTTGCAGGTAGGTAGGGGAAGTGAATGACCAGCGCTCTCTTCCACCCTCAATACCACGACTGAGGCGAGACCCTTGAGCAAGGCACTGAACCCCCAACTGCTCCCTGGGCACTGCAGCAAAAAAGGCTGCCCACTGCTCCGGGTGTGTGTTCCCAGTGTGTTAACTACTGTGTGTGTGCACTTGGATGGGTTAAATGCAGAGCACAAATTCCGAGTATGGGTCACCATACTTGGCCACACGTCATTTCACTTCATTTCATTTGTGAGGTCAAAAATGTAGTTTTACTCCATTATTGCTGTCTACATTCCTCCCAATGGTACTGTAGCTGTTAACAAAGGTGGGCTTGGAAGTAGTACCACTGATTTCCTGCATGGCAGGACAGCAGTGGCTCAAACAGTGGATGACGTTATGGAAGGGGAGCACCCCTGGCCTCATGTTGAGGCAGTTCTTTCTCTGCAGACTGTTAAAACTAACAGTTATATCCTGCACTGCCTTCTCTGTCAGCCTAAAAATATGGACATTTCAGCATTCAAGAACTCAGCATCCAACTTGAGAAAACGTGTTGCGGTAAGTTGTGGTTATGGCTAATGGAGTGTGATGGAGCTAGCTAACCTGGCAGGTAGCTGACAAGTAAAGAATATTGATGTTGAATGTTAAAGAGTGATTTACTTTTAGTTAATAGTGTTAATAGTGAACATTGAGCATGAATGTATTTTATAATTTAATAGTTTGTGATGTTCACTTGTTGAGCTAGGTTTGCTTGCCAATGCATTGTCCACTTGGCTAAACTTTGTTTGTTTTTTTGTTTTTTTGTTTTTGGGAAACTCACTCCTAATTATTAAATATGACCCAATGGTGTAACTCACTATTTAGTACTTAAAGACTACCTAGTAGTCTTTTTACTAATTACTTTCTTACTTTCACTGAAGTTATAATTTAAATGATTACCCATTTAAATTTAATTCCCTGTGATATGTGTGTGAGAGGGGGGACACAGTGGTATAGCAGGTAATGTTGCCCAAGTCTCAGATTCAACTCTGAACTCAGGTTATTATTTTAGCTTGACAAAGCCAACATTCAGTTCTGCTGTTGAAGCTTATTATGAGGGGACCAAGCACTGAAGGTGCATAGGCACCCTATTGTTATTCTACCTTTTCTTCTTCTTCTTCTTGCTAGGGTGTTTATGGCAGCCCATTGAACCATCTGGTAAAAAGTTGTGAAACTTGGCAGACTGATTGGGGAGGATATAAGGAACATTCTGACCAAATTTGGGCCAAGTGCTGCCAACACTCTATTGCCGCCATTGGGTCAAAGTTGGGCCTAATTTGGAAGTACATTTATTATCATAACTTTTTAACCATGTGCCAAAAATTTAAAAGCTTTGGATTCTCTGGGTCAAGTGCTAGCAAATGCAAAAAACAGTATGTGAGGAATGCATCTACAGTGGATATAAAAAGTCTACACACCCCTGCTAATATGGCAGGTTTTTGTCATGTAAAAAATGAAACCAAGATAAATCATGTCAGATTTTTTTTCCACATGCAGTGGGAAATTACAGCATATGAAAATTAAGTGAAAAATAATCAGAAACATTTTAGGGAAAAATAGGAAAAATAAAAAAGTTACAATAACCTGGTTGCATAAGTGTGCACACCCTTTTATTCTGATTAACCCCAAATAAAGATCAGCTGTTTCTGTAGGCTTTTCTTGACATCTCCTTGGTTTCATCTGGCTCCTGAAGCCATGGTACTCAAATAGCTTACAAAGTATGTATGGTATCTCAATTTTCAAAAGGTATTAATCAGGAGAGGGGTATAAAAGAATTTCCAAAGCATTATATATACCATGGAACCCCAGGAAGAGAACCATCAACAAGTGGGGTATCACAGTGACCTTACTAAGAACAGGATGTCCCTTCAAAATTTACAAAAGGACAAAAAATTACCAGTGAGGCTACCAATAGACCTATAGCAACCTTAAAGGAGGTGCAAGAATACCTGACATGTACTGATTACTCTCTGTATGTGACAACAATCTCTCATATTCTTCACGTGTCTGGGCTATGAAGTAGGGTGGCTATATGGAAGCCCTTCTCACAAAAACATCCAAGCTCAAATAAATCTCACCAAACCATGTGATAAAATGTGTTATAATGTGATGAGACCAATTCCAAAAGGTATAATGATTCCATAAGTCCAAAATGTATGTTTGGTGCAAAAAAAAAAAAAAAAAAAAAAAAACCTTCACTAAAAGAACACCATACCCATGGTGCACCATGGTGCTGGCAGCATTATACTTTAGGGCTGCTTTTCTTCAGCCAGAACTGGTGGAAGGAATCATGAATAGATACAAATACCAGTTCATTTTAGTGCAAAGCCTTCAGGTGTCTGCTAGTAAGCTGAAGATGAAAAGGAATTTCACCTTTCAGCATGACAATGACCCAAAGCACATATCAAAATCAACAAAGGAATGGATTAATCAAAAAAAGATCAAAGTTTTTGCATGACCTAGCCAAAGCCCAAACCTGAATCCAACTAAAAATCTGTTTTTGCAAGAAAGAGTGGGAAAATATTGCCAAGTGAAGATGTGCCATGCTGATGGACTCTTACCCCAAAAAACTGCATGGTGTAATAAAATCAAAAAGTGCTTTAAAAATATTAGCATAGGGGTGTGCACACTTATGCAACCAAGTTATTGTAACTTTTTTCCCCTTATTTTTCCTAAAATGTTTCTGTTTGTTTTCACTTAATTTTTATACATTGTAATTTCACATTGAGGGTGGAAAAACTTCTGACATTATTTATCTTGGTTTCATTTTTTTACATCATAAAACTGACATTTTCCCTGGGATGTGTAGACTTTTTATATCCATTGTACGTATCATCATGAAACTTGATAAGTATCTTCCAATCAACACCAAATTTGGCACACATCATCTTCACACCAAGCTGGACAAAAAATATCAGAAGAATGGTTATATTTCCCATAATGTGCCAACAAATCTGACAGCAAAACTGCCAAACAGGCAGTGAGCCTGTATCTCAGCAATGACCTTGCACACTGACACAAATCTTGGTAGGTATCTTCAGGACCATGTCCAAATTTGCAACAAATTTCATGACACTTACTGGTCAAAACTGGTCAAAATGTTATTGCACCTAAGTGCCATTTTTGGTACTCCTCCTACAGATTTTCTCCAATCTTCAGCAAATTTGGCTTAGATGTTTTTAAATTGCAAGACAAAAAATATTTTCAAGTCAGAGCAATCATGACCACAGGTGAAAGTAGCAAAATACACCACCACAGGTCACAGCAGTAGTGGCAGCTGCAGCAGCAATGCCACACTGCTGCCCATTTGTTCATCTAGACCTTTCCTCCAGTCAGAGAATTCCACCACTGTCCATGGTAAAAACATACAAATCATGAGTGAAACTACAAATCTTGAATCCCTTTGCCTAAAGTTATGGCTCTGCTTTCCTGTGATTGATAGGCAACATCTGTGAATGTGTGGCTCACATTATTATTATTATTATTATTATTATTATTACTACATGCTTTTTTTGTGCTAAGGCTCAAATCAACCGGCTTATTGAGGAGAGGTGTCCTATGACTTTTATAAGCGATCAGACTTATGATGTTTGATCAGTGGACAAAAATTGTGCAAAAAAACCCCATAGACTTACACTGACAGAATGTTCAGAGCCTGGCTCGAAATGTTCAAGATTTCAAACTCCAACTGTCAAAACTCACACACACACACCTGTGTGCACATGGCCTGAAGCCCTTCTTCTCCCCCTCCCACTCAATGTACCTGTAACAGAGACTCTCACTTCATCTATCTCTCTATCAATGCCATACACTCTCTCATTTTTCTTTCTATCAATCTACCTATATTACTGTCTCAATCTTTATCATTCTACTAATAACATTCTCTCTCCAACCTGCATCACTCTCTCACTCCATCTGACTTTCTACTTATATGATTCATTTCTTGTATCACTCATATATCACACATTTGTCATCTATCTTTCTACCAGTAACTGTCTGTCTGACTGTCACTGTTTCTTTCTTTCTGTCTTTCAACTTTAAACTATTTTCAAAGTTATGAAAGCGTTTCAAACATTCAGACTGGCTTTGTCAAGCCAACATCAAAGTTTGTTGTAATGAACTTTACCTATCTAGTTGCCTATGCCATTTCCTGTGGGTTGTCTGGTTCCCTCCCACCCCCTCTGAAATATGCTGGTAGGAGGAACAACCATGCTAAAATGCCCCTAAATGTAAATATTAAATAAAGTTGATATTTTCATTTTTATGCTCTCCAATAATATCCATGTGTGTGTCTCTGTGGGCTCTGTCTATGTTAGCAAATGGCCCTAGGTTCTGGTGTTTGGTGGCATATAGGGGAAATTTTTGTATCTCATGGTAAGGAATATAAAGACATCCATGAAGTGCATTGTTACTCTACTCGCTGTGAGTGAGACAAGCATTTCTGGTGAATTATCTGATATATGCTTAGAGGGTTATGGGGACATTCATTCATTAATCTCCAGTAACTGCTTTATCCTAGTCAGTGTTGTAGTGTATCAAATCCCAGCCAATGTGGTGGAGCCAATCCCAGTAGTACTGGCCACAAGGTAGGAGAATTCACTCCACATCAGATGCCAGTCCATCATAGATCATCATGTGTGTGCACAGACAGACACACACACACACACACACACACACACACACACACACACACACACATACTTATGGGCAATTTAATGTAACCTACTCACCGTACTGCATGTTTATGGAAGGTGGGAGACAACCAGAAAATCCAGAGGAAATCCATACAAACACAGGGAGAAAACTGAACTCACACTCAAACCCAGGACCCTGGACCTGTGAAATGCCAATGCTACCCACTGCACCACTGTGCAACCTTTATAGGGGACAGATAACAAAAATTTATAATGTCAAATTATTTCAGCATGGTTATGTAAGATTCTATATATAGATTCTATAATTGTTCTCAATAGCCATGGTAATTTTGAATCTTAAATTTTACCAAAAATTAAGTAAAATGCAGATGAATAGATTAAAAAAGCAATATGAATTCATGAATGATGAAGTCCTCTTTTGATCCAGTTCATCAATTCAATTCAATTCACTTTTATTTATATAGTGCTTTTAACAATGGACATTGTCAGAAAGCTGATTTACAGAACTCCAGATTTATAACTGAACAAGCCAGAGGTGACAGTGTCAAGGAAAAAGTTCCTGAGAGGACAAATGAAAGACTGGAGTCAAGGTCTTTTACTGCTGCACATGATGTAAAAGAAAGGTCATCCAGAGTTTCTGTCTTATCAGAATTAAGTAGAAGGAAGTTACTAAGCATCCAGTGTCTAATGCTTTTTTTTTCTTTTTTTTGTGAACCCATTTATTTCTGTAAAGCTGCTTTGTGACAATGTCCATTGTTAAAAGCACTATACAAATAAAACTGAATTGAATTGAATTGAATTAATGTCTTTAACACATTGTTAAGCTGGTGTCTCTCATCTGGCTTTTCTGAAACATACAACTGAGTGTCATCAGCATAACAATGGAAGCTAATTCCCTGTTTACGAGTAATTGTACCCAGTGGTAGCATATATTGAGAAAAAAGCAGTGTGCCTAAAACAGAACCTTGTAGAATGCCAAACTTTAACTTAGTATGTATAGAGACCATTTACAACTATAAACTAATAATGATCAGTCAAATAAGTCCTGAGCCAGGAGAGGGCCATTTCTTTAACTCCAACAATATATTCTAGTCTATCAAGGAGATCAATATGATCAGTGATATCAAAAACTACACTAAGCAGAAGCAACACGGGGTCAAAAGCTGCACTACGGTGAAGCGAGGAGACACAACCCTGACCGGAGGCCAGTAGTAGGTCATTTACCACTTCAACTAGCACTGCTGCAGTGCTGTGATGAGGCCTAAATCCTGACTGAAAGATTTCATGAATATTATTCCTATGTAGGTATGAGCATAATTGCTGTGGTGCAACCTTTCCTAGGAAGGGGTATCGCTACTAAATACTTGGTCCTATTCTAAGTTGACCTTGCTACAGTATTAAATAAAAATCTAGGATTATTTTTGTTATCTTCTGTTAGTTCACCCTATAGTAAACGCCTGATCAGTAATATTTTCATTTACAATTTAGATGTAAGCGACCTAATACTGAAAAGTCCTAGCTAGCTATGCATTTGGTATGATCTAATTTTATGTTAATTCCACCCATCTATTTTCCACACCACTTATTCTACACAGGGTCATGGGGGAGCCTATCCCAGGGAACTTGGGCCACAAGGTGGGGGACACCCTAGACAGGGTGCCAACCCACCGCAGGGCATAATCACACACTACAGACAATTTGGAAATGCCAGTCAGCCTACAACATGCGTCTTTGGACTGGGGAGGAAACCAGATAAAACCCCTGAAGCACAGGGAGAACATGCAAGCTCTGCATACACACCACTGAGGTGGGATTTGAACCCCCAAGGCTTTGCAAGGCAAATGTGCTAACCACTAAGCCACCATGCCCACTTGTATGTCAATTATATTACTAAAACAAACTTTGAGTATTCCTACATTTTTGTTTAGCTTGGGGAACAGACACAGTCTACCAGATGGTTGGTTTAGCCTGCTTATCTGTTCCCTGGCCTTGGCTCTGGATTGCCACCAATTAACTAGGCCTGTTGTGAGACTATGAGCTATGCTGCAAGAAACTAGCACCTTCTGAGTGGAATGGATACCATCCCACCCTAACGAGTCAGCCTTGGCCTCAAATCTACTCCAATTATCAATAAAGCCCACATTGTATTCAGAGCACCACCTGGACATCCAGCAGTTCAGTGACCATAACCTGCTGTAAGCTACCGAACTGTCATCCATTTGCCCCGCTGTGGGTGACCTGGAGTTACCCGGAGTTGGGGTTTCGCTATCTCCATCTAAGGCATCCAGACTTTCTCCTACTGAAATTGTGCTGCTCTTGCTTTCGCTAACCTTCTCTAGCATCTGAATGTGCACCTATAATGGTGCAATCTTCTCCATCAGAGTGCTAACTAATATACACTTATCACAAATAAAGCTACTGCTAACAAAGGAGGAAGAATGACAAAACATTCTTCACTAAACACACTGAACAAGCTGAGTTTGTTTGTCATGTTAAATGTACTTTAGTTGAAGTGTTTTTGAGAGAATTTTTAGGTAGATCTAAAGTGGATGGCCTCCACTTTCCTGTCTTTTGATGAAAAAAAAAACAAGAAAATGTTCTTCAAGAAAATGAAAATGAGCTAGAAAGGGAGAGTGAAAAATATGACAAATAAAAATTATAGCTCAAAATTATTGATGAAAAATTAAAAAATGGTATAGTTTAATCAGCAACATAGGTGAGAAATTCCCAGCAAACAGTTAGAAAAACAGGAGTGGTAAATCAGAATGCTAATTTGTTAAAATTAGTTAGTTAATTAATTAATTAGAGTATCACATACAAAGAGTGAGATAAAAAAAACATTGCGGTCACATCTTGGGGTGCTACATTAATAGAAGAATTATTATATTTTCGTACTGTGCTTTTTCAGTGCAGCATGCAATCTTCTGCAAACACTATTTGCTTTTGTCACTGGTTTCTAACAAAATCAAACTCAGTGTTTCTGCAAATGCTGTTCATATGGCAGTGTAGAGATGTGACAAATTAAAGGAACAATGGGTGGTTCTGTTATGATATGAGGGCATTTTGTTGGCATATTTTGGGTCCACTTGTCCCCTTAGATGAAGCAGTCCCTACAAATCAATCCAAATTTATTGTGACTAATCATTTTTATACTATGATAAAACATTTCTATCCTGATGGGAGTAGACTCTCCCAGGATGACCCTGCCCTCATCCACAGGGCACAAGGGCTCACTGAATAGTTTGATGAAAATGAAATAAATTGGGGCTCCAGAGTGGTGCAACAGAAAATTGTTGACCCTATCGACAGTAGATTGTAAATCATAACTGTGCCACAGCCAACATTGGCTAGGAGTCCTAAAGAGCAAAACTGTCCATGGTCTGTGGGTGGGAGGTACGGCATTACTCACTCCTCTGTCAGTTAGAGCTACACTAACTAATGGTGGGCATCTGTGAGCTTATGTATGTGGAAGAGGGCAGATGGCACTTTCCACAGAGTGTGTTACATTGCACTGTGATCAGTTTGAAAAGATACAGTTGCTCTCTTCTCATGTCTCCAAGTGTTATGCTCCGCCCCTTTTCTGTGTGTGCGTTTGTGTCTGTGTTCCGTGTTTTGTCCTCTGTCCAGGTGCTGCTGCATTACTTCCAGGTTCCGGCTACGTCACCTCCCGCCGCCTGCAGGTGTGCTTACATCATCATTGTGACAGTAAAAGGGCGCCACTGGACAGACCTGTGATTTGCTTGTGTGATTTCCTCGTTGTCATTGTCTTTTGGTGTATGACCCTTTTGCTTGTGCAACTTCAAGATTAGCCTGTCTCTTTTATTTTTAGTATCTGTTCTGTATATAATTATATTTGTGTAAATTTTATAATATATTCCAAGTCAGTGGATGTAGGGCTTGGCTTTGGTTTAAGTGTGGGTTTTGTTTGTGTGTTTTGGTAAGTCAAGGAGTAAAGGAAACAGTTTGGTAGGTAAGGTAGCATCTGCTTGTAAAGTTAATGTCAGGGTTAGTTTGGCCTGATGATTTCCAATGACTGTAAATATCCATATTGCATAATTTATATACACTGCTCAAAAAAATTAAAGGAACACTTTTTAATCAGAGTATAGCATCAAGTCAGTTAAACTCCTGGG
>JAKKZN010000006.1:15476363-15487628 GCA_033441825.1 Pangasius elongatus | reverse complement strand
TCTTAATATTTTGTTCATGAGTGGTTATATATATATTTATATATATATATATATATATATATATATATATAATATATATATTTGATATCTCTGCCAAGGAAAGTCCATGGCCCTGCAGTGGTCTCCACTGGTCCCCCAACCGTGCTTGTGTCCAATGGGAAGCAAGCCTGACTTTGATGTCAGCCGTCATGTAGCCTTAGTCTCTGTGTATAGAGAAGATGAGGTTGATGCTTATTTCCCTGTTTTTGAGAGGAACACTATGACTTTGAATGGGCCTAAAACCTTACAGTCATTGTTATTACAATGTATATTAATTGGAAAGGCCCGAGAAGTGAAACTATAGCTTTCACTTTGGTGGATGAGGCTGTCTTAACGCACAAGACTATTTTTATGCCACCATCTCCTCACAGAGATCCACACTCCCGCTCCACAGTGTTCTGCTAGCACCCCACAAAATAGCCCATCCGCTCTCAGACTGTGACTCTCAGACACAAATGCTTTTACTGTTTTTACTATTTTAAAGCATAAAAATGTTAAACAGCAGAGAAGGTTAAAGGCTGTGAATATGATACCAGACTGTCCTCTTGCACTCCTTGCTGTCAAACCAATTTTCCAGTCATTTTTATCTGGTTAACAAACAGCCTGAAACAACCTGGTAAGATATTGTGCAATTCTGGTGCTGCTCAGCCGTTTATTTTAGAAAGTGTTCTGCTCTTCTCTGATCATTCATATACAGGTCGTGATGTGTTAATTCAAGGTATATTGGTTAATGATTTGGCAGGGAGTAAAGTGCATTCTCTTCCTTAAGTTGTCAATGACCCTAGTAAAAGGGTCCTCACCCAGCAGTATCCCTTTGTTTTCTGCACTTCTGTGCTCACCCATGCTCAGAGTTAAAAATTCAGAGATGTAGATGATTTATCAGATTCATTTCTGCATAGGGAAGGGTCATGTGAAGAGCCTGAACTTGAACTTGGTATGCTGGTTAAGCAGGAGAAGCTTGTGTTAAGTAATGCCGCTGAGTCCTTGATTTTTTGTTGTGAAAGTGCCCAGAAGGAGGACACCAGCTTGGCCCACTCTTTACAGTCTTTTGTGGAGAAGTCCTATCTAGGAAAACACACCATTTTTTACTTTATTGAGGATCTTGTTTTAATGAGGAAGTGGACTTTGCCCTCTACTCAGAATGGGTGGAAGGAAGTGGTTCAGGTTGTTGTTCCTTGTGAATATTAGGGTCACGTTTTGTCTTAGGTGCGTGATCATCCTTGCTCAGGTCATGCAGGGTTGGTAAAACATATCTGTGTGTTTGCTATAGTCGCACATACTATATTTGTCAAGTTGTGGGAAAACCCAGTCAGGTGATTCCAGCTGCTCCACTCCACCTGATTCCAGGTTTGAGCAAACCTTTTGAACATATTTTAAATGATCGCTTTGGCTCACTACCTAATACTCTCTTGGAAAAATTGCTATTTGTTAACACTGATGTGTGCAGCCACTCGATTTCTGGAAGCAATTCCCATACACACTCTTAAGTCAAGGACAGTTGTTAAGATGCTTATTAAATTTTCACCCCCTTTGGGTTACTCAGGTTTGTCCAGTCAGATCAAGGCTTGAGCTTTATGTCCCAGCTGTTTTAACAAGTCATTTGTGAAATGAATATCAAGCACCAGCACTTTCATCAGATCTTTAAAAATATGCCGTGGACATACTACTTGGGCCTAGGGAAAGATTGGGGTGAAGGAGTACCCTTCATTTTATTTGCAGTTCGCGATGCCGTACAGGAATCCACTGGTTTTAGACATTCTGAGAATATTTTCGGACACTCCGTTCTCAAGCCATTGCAGGAGCAGCCTGCTCCACTGTCACAAAGAAAGTCTGCTTGATTATGGCCATTCCTTCAGGGAGCATTTGTGTCTTGCACGTAGCATACCCAAACCATCTTTGAGTTTATCACAGGAAGGGATGAAAATGCAGTATGATCAAAAGGCTGTGGAGTGTTCATTTTGTGTTGGAGACCAGGTTCTAGCATTATTGCCATTGGTGGGGTCCTCACTACAAAGCATGTTCACTGGTCCTTATGAGATTAAGGAAAAACTCAGTCCTACTATTAATGTCTTTAACACTCCGGGTCAAAAATGCAAAACTCACATAACATTAATCTTTTGAAAAGTATCATGCTTGCACCCCCTCCCCTGAGTCAGCAGCTCCCTTGGCTGTTTTGTCTGTAGGTATTAATTTAATGTGCTGCCTGCTAATTACTCACCTGATTTTGATGGTTTCATTTAGGAAGAAATTGTGTTCCTTGCACATACACTATATTGCCAAAGCTTTTGGGACGTCTGCCTTTACTTGCACATGAACTTTAATGACATCCCATTCTTAATATGGGGTTGGCCCACCCTTTGAAGCTAGAACAGCTTCAACTCTTCTGGGAAGGCTTTCTACAAGGATTAGGAGTGTGTTTATGGGAATTTTTGACCATTCTTCTAGAAGTACATTTGTGAGGTCAGGCACTGATGCTGGAAGAGAAGGTCTGGCTCGCAGTCTCCGCTCTAATTCATCCCAAAGGTGTTCTATGAGGTTGAGGTCAGGACTCTGTGCAGGCCAGTCAAGTTCCTCCACACCAAAGTCGCTCATCCATGTCTTCATGGACCTTGCTTTGTGCACTGGTGTGCAGTCATGTTGGAACAGAAAGGGGCCATCCCCAAACTGTTCCCACAAAGTTGGGAGCATGAAATTGTCCAAAATGTCTTGGTATGCTGAAGCATTAAGAGTTCCTTTCACTGGAACTAAGGGGCCAAGCCCAACGCCTGAAAAACAACCCCACACCATAATCCCCCCTCCACCAAACTTTACATTTGGCACAATGCAGACAGGCAAGTACCATTCTCCTGGCAACTGCCAAACCCACACTCATCCATCAGATTGCCAGACAGAGAAGCGTGATTCATCACTCCAGATAACACGTCTCCACTGCTCTAGAGTCCAGTGTTGGTGTGCTGTACACCACTGCATCTGACACTTTGAATTGCATTTGGTGATGTACGGCTTGGATGCAGCTGCTTGGCCATGGAAACCCATTCCATGAAGCTCTCTACGCACTGTTCTTGAGCTAATCTGAAGGCCACATGAAGTTTGGAGTTATGTAGTTATTGACTCTGCAGAAAGTTGGCGACTTCTGCGCACTGTGTGCCTCAGCATGCACTGACCCTGCTCTGTGTTTTTACATGGCCTACCACTTTCTGGCTGAGATCGTGGAATATTTAGTAGTGAGGAAATTTCACGAAATTGACTTTTTTATTTCACAGGTGGCAACCTATCATGGTACAGCGCTTGAATTCATTGAGCTCCTGAGAGTGACCCATTCTTTCACAAATGTTTGTAGAAGTAGTCTGCATTCCTTGATTGCTTGCTTGATTTTATACATTTTATACACCTGTGGCCATGGAAGTGATAGGAACATCTGAATTCAATGATATGGAGGGGTGTCCCAGAACTTTTGGCAATATAGTGTACCTCACAAATTCCGAACTGCTAAGGCAATTGCTAAGCAGATACATGAAAAGCTCATTCATTTGACCTCAGATTGAGCAAGTTCTCACAGCATTAATTATGAGATTTCTGTCAGAGGCAGAGTGTGTAGTGTTCTCTGTGTTTGTTGTGCCAATTCGTCATCCAACTTTTGTAACAATTATAGGAATGTTAGTCCTGTCACTAAGCCTGACTTGTTTTCCCTTCACTGCATTGAAGACTGTGTAGACTGTGTAGTCTTTGCTAATTTTGTCACTAAACAAGATCTGCTTAAAGAACATTGGCAAGTTTTCCCCACATGTCTCTGAGACTTCCGCTTTCACCTCTTTGCTACTCACTAATCTTTTGCACCAGAACATGTTCTCTCTGTCATAGCCAGTTCCTACTTTCTTGTCTGACCTGATTTCAGTAAGCCTTTTGAATTAGAGGTGGATGCCAGCAGAACAAGGGCGGTGTCTGGGTAGCGCTAAAAGGATGCTAAACTATACTTCCCATCAGCCCCAACATATCACATGATACTAATCACTCACTCCTGTTTCCCGTTTTACCCTAATTTGCACCACTATTTACGACCAACTCATAGCCCGATGTCAGGTGCCTCCATGGGGAATTGTTTTTGGGGAATGGGGCCCCCCTCCTGTCCCATCTCCTGCCCCACTTTGGACATCACTCTACCTTCTTGCTCCTCTGAGGTCATTGCTCTGCGCCCTGTACCATTGAGGACATCGCTCTGTCTCCCTGCTCCACTGAGGGCATTCTGCTTCCCCTCTGCCCCACAGAGGACACCATTGCAGATCTCAGCCTTGCCATGGGCATCACTCCTTCTCCCTGCTCCTCCTCGGACATCACTACACCACCTGGCTCCACTCAGACATCGCTCTTCCTTCCTACACTGTTGAGGACATTGCTCCATCTCCTTGCTTTGTGGTGTATGTTGCACTGCACTCTTACTACGTGGAGATTGTTGCGCCTCCTTCTTGCTATCTCCATCTGGCCTTATGGAGTTCATTGATCCCCTCTCTGGCTCCACATTTCAAATTTCACTGGATTTGAGGTGGCCATCGCTCCATTTTTATGCTCTGCCTTGGATGTTGCGCCACTCCTTAGCTATGCAGAAGAGATCACGCTACCTTACTGATGTAACACTTCCTTCCAGCCATGCTAATGGTATTGTTTCTGGGACACTTTGTTGGCCTAAGCGCCCTTGTCTTTTCTCGCATGAGTGTCCAGGCCCCCCTCATGACTGTGTTTTGCACATCGGGAGCCATGTGTTAAGCGGGGGCTCTGTCAGGGTTGCACTAAAGGGATGCTAAACTACACTTCCCATCAGCCCCAGGACATCAAATGGCATTAATCACTCACTCCTGTTTCCTGTTTCACTCTGATTTGATTCATACTTCTGTTTATGTCATGTCTGTTTGTTTCTCTGCCTGCTGTAGTCTTGCTCATAGTCTGTTTTATGTTGTATGTTTTATTTATGTATGTTTTGCTGTTTTATGTATACTCACCACTTTAGTTATTTTCACACCCTGCACAATAAATGTCTGCAGTTGCATCAGTTGCCTCTGAGAACTAATGACATGAGGGGGCCATTCTCCTGCAGAAGGATGGTCAGGGGATTGATATTCCCATTACTTATTTTTCTAAGAATTTTTTGAAACACCAATTTAATTACAGCATGGTAGAGAAAGAAGTACTTGCTTTACTTGGCAGGTAACTGAGTGTCTGTCTCTACAGTTAGTGTTGGGTTTGGTTTGTTATATTGGCTTTGGCCAGCCTGTCAATTTCCGGTGACTGTAACTGTCCATATTGCATAATATATACTTTACATTTCATAAACCAAAATATTCTTGTCAGCATAATTTTTTCTATCCAACTTTTTTCCCAGTTATAATTTTTTTTATTGTCCCCAGCCCTAGACTGGTGCATCACAGGGAAGCATGTGTTTGGTCTAACCCTTCCTGGCTGGTAGCTGTGGTGTAGGAGATGAGAGAGCTAGCTAATGGGTGGGAATTGGCAAGTGACCAACTGTGGGAGAAAATGGGGACCACCATCATCAAAAAACAGTCCAGGGACTATCTTATGGTGTTGCATTCCCCCAGTACATTTCCAGAGACTTCAAGATTCTATGCTGAAGAACACTGAAACTGTTCTGACAGCTTCTGGTGGCCCAACATCTTACTGACAACTTTATGGTGTTTCTTCCTTTAAATTGTCACTCATCTAAGTTCCATAATAACTTTTGCTTAATATAAAGTGATTTCAATTTGAACAGCTGAACAGCTCCCCACTACAACTTTGTGTTTGCTGCATGCTTGGCACTTATAAAAATTCTCAGTAGACATTTGTGAATATTTTTATCAGCAACCTCCCATCTCTCTCTCTCTCTCTCTCTCTCTCTCTCTCTCTCTCTCTCTGATTGTACAGCTCTTTAGAGCTGTTCTTCGCCAGCAGCCAGAATACTAAGCTGCTTTATGGTGAACCACCCAAGTCACCCCGTGCCAGCCGTAAGTTCTCCTCACCTCCCCCACTGGCCCTTGGCAAGACGTCTTCTCCAAACAGGCGCCGCAAGCTCTCACTCAACATCCCCATCATCACAGGTGGCAAGGCACTGGACCTTGCTGCACTTACTTGTTCCTCCAATGGATACGCCAGCATGTACTCAGCCATTACACCATTCAGCAAGACCACACTGGATATCAACAAGCTGTATGTGTCCAGCCCTGTCACCAGCAAGATCAATGATGAGGCTGAGGGCAAACCTGAGCGAGCAGAGGAGCCCTCCCTTGGTAAACAGGGTGAGTGTGTGTGCCAGGGCAAATTTCACTGGCTTTTTACTTAAAGATTAATTACCTATTGTGTTCTCTCTATTTATTGTATTGTACTGAACATGTATTTAAATGCTAGTTTTTTCAATTGCTTTTTCCTATGCCACACATCTTGTATATGAGTAAGATGATAGTCAAAATTGGTTTCATTTGATTTGTACTAAAGCAAACAAACCTTATTGTAATAAAGAAGAAAAAAAATCTCAAATTTCAAATCTCACACAAAAGCTTCTGAAGAATTTATCTTTCTAAATCTTTTTTTCCACTTAAGCGATTATTATGTAAACTGCATAGAAATGCATACACTTTCACTTTCTTTACTGCAAAAAATGGCAGAAAAAAACAACATACGAATCAAAATTACATGTATTTATGCTAAAGTTACACAACAAAGACCACAAAAGATTTAGAAGTGAGTAGTTTTTTGAGATATATACAATCATATTGTAAATCACTTTCACAAAGCATCCCGCAACTGTTGTATACCATCATGTTGTTATATTGTCTGGTTATATTGTCCTTGGTAGTGGTGTTGGTAATCCAGTATATCCTGGTGGAGGCACTCGCTTTGCTCCTCTGAGTACACTCCCATGAGCATCAAGAATATGGACATCCTGCAGCCCATTGTGCTCTAGCACATCACCAGAGTCTCAACCAGCTCCACATAGTTTTCAGCTTTGTGGTTGCCCCAGAAGCTCTGAACCACTGCAACAAGGCTATTCCAAGCAGTTGATGTGCCAGGTGAGATGACAGCTGCTCCACAGACTGCGGGCTGAGCGGCCACTCATGACCGCTCCCCATCCGGTGAGAGATGCATCCGTCGCTAGCGTTATGCAGCGACAAGGAGCTCCCAGCACCGGGCTCTGGGACAAGAACCAAGGTTCTCTCCACATGTCTAAGGCACGTAGGCACCGCAGTGTGACCTTGATCATGCGGAGTGGGTTTTCCCTCAGGGAGAACCCCCTGGTCTTGAGCCACCACTGTAGGGATCTCATGTACAGCAGGCCAAAAGATGTCGCGTTGGACGCAGCTGCCATCAGACCCAGCAGTTTCTGGAACTGCTTTACAGTGAGTGACCGGCCTTCTCTCACTCTCGCGACTGCTGTGAGGATCGACTCGATCCGAGCAGGAGACAGACGTGCCTGCATCGTGGTCAAATCCCACATCACGCCCAGATAAGCGATTCTCTGTACTGAAGAAAGCACACTTTTCTCGGCGTTCAGTCTTAACCCCAGCTCTTTCATATGGGCGAGAACGATATCTTGATGCCGAACTGCCACCTGCTCCGATCGAGCTAATATCAACCAATCGTTGATATAGTTCAGTATGCGGATGCCCTGGAGTTGCATAGGAGCCAGAGCAGCATCCACACACTTCGTGAAAGTGGGGGGTGAGAGTGCCAAGCCGAACGGAAGAACCCGATATTGGTAAGCTTTGCCCCCCGAAAGCAAACCTCAGGAATTTCCTGTGTTGGGGAAGGATGGAGATATGGAAATACGTGTCTTTTAGATTGATCATGACAAACCAGTCCTCGGAGCTGATCTGAGACATGACCTGTTTGATCATGAGCATCTTGAACTTCAGTCACATGACTGAGCGGTTCAAATGACGCAGATCCAAAATGAGACACAGCCCTCCACCCTTCTTCGGAACGATGAAGTACCGGCTGTGGAACCCGGACTCTCTGTCATAAGGAGGGAACATCTCCTTCCTCAGGAGAGTGTGCACTTCCTGTTCCATTACCAGAGCCTGCTTGGGGCTTACCAGAGTGGGAAGAACCCTGGAAAACGAGGTACTGGAGAACCGAATTGGATTCGGTAGCCTCTGTCTACAGTATGCAGGACCCACTGAGACACATTTGACAGAAGTTCCACGCTGCCAAATAGTCTACTGAGGGAATCAGTCTCTCAAGACTGACCTCTGGAGTAATGAGAGTGGCTAGCTGCTCTGGAGACCTCCGAAGAGGTAATGAGCCTCTAAGTTCCGCTACGTCCCCGGGCAGAAACTGAGAGAAGCGTTTGCCGGAGATCGCTGCGCCATGAAACACAATAGGTGGCAGGGTTGGCAGATCGATCTCCTGAGGGCACCAGCAGTATGAGGCACTGGTACGCGGAGGGGGCTGCTCCCGCTTGGCAGCCCCAAGAGCTAGAAAGCAGCGGGGGAGGAACCGCCGGCTCATCTGAGCTCGGAACGATGAAGTACTGGCTGTAGAACCCGGACTGTTTATCGTGAAGAGGGACTACCTCAATGGCCTCCTTCCTCAGGAGAGCGTTTACTTCTTTTTCCATTACCAGAGCCTGCTCAGGCCCACCAAAGTAGGAAGAACCCCGCAAAAATGAGGCGCTAGAGAACCGAATGGATTCGGTAGCCTCTCTCTACAGTACACAGGACCCATTGAGACACATTCGGCAGAAGTTCCACACTGCCAAATAGTCTACTAAGGGAATCAGTCCCTCGAGACTGACCTCTGGTGTAATGAGAGCGGCTAGCTCGGTGCCCTGAAGTGGCAGACCGGCAGGGGACAGCCAAACTATCTGCTCTGGAAACCTCGGAAGAGGTAGCGAGCCTCCCATTACCGCTACATTCCCAGGCGGAAACTGAGAGAAACGCTCGCCGGAGACCACTGCGCCCTGAAGCACCATGGGTGGCAGGGTTGGCAGAACAATCTCCTGAGTCTAGAAAGGCCTCCCCCACGACCTCGAGGAAAAAAAAAAGGTAGGATCCGGCATGGAGGTGGCCTTCCGGGAGCGAAGCACACGCAGCGGCAAATGCACGCAATGCGGGCTCCGCCCCTAAACAGATAACACACAGACCGTGTGTATCCCCACCTGTAATACAGCGCAGGCAGGGAGAAACACCTGTTTTCCCCTCATGTTTCGTCTTTTCGCGAGCCTTAGGCAAGCAGCGGTGAAAGCGAAAGTGAAACCACATAAAAGGGGGCGAATTATCATCGGTGCCCTCCACGTCAACCTCCTTGGAGGAAGACAGGCAGAGGGCCGAGCCCACTCCCGGGGGGAAGAAACCGCAAAGCGGGCTTCCGATCTCAGAGAGTGGGCTGTGGATCTGGTGGGTGAGGAAGAACAAAGGGACTTGCCCGTCTCCATTCTCTCCACCAAATCCATTGGCAAACCCCATGAGTGTGACCGCCACTCTGCCTCAGCAGAAGCGGGGCCAGCACTGCGAGGAACGCGTGTGGAGGCTCCGTCCTTGAAGAGAGCCCTCCGGGAGCGAAACGCACGCAGCGGCAAATGCTCGCAATGTGAGCAGCCGGCTCCCTCGTGAGCCGACTCTGCGTGCTCCGCTCCCAAGCAGACAACGCACAGACTATGTGTAGCCTCACCCGTAATATAGCGCAGGCAGGGAGGAACACACAGCCTGAAACACTCCTCGTTCTCGCCCTTATGTTTTGTTTTGTCTTTTGCTTTAGGCATCGCTAGACAGACAATACAAAATAGACAGACAATACACACAGAGTGCTTGCTGAATGACAGAAGGCTGCTGCGGTGCCCACCGTTCCTGCTTTTAAGCTTCTTCATTGGACTGATTACACACGTGATTCAGAGCGCAGTCACGCTGAAGGTGTTCCCATAGCGTTTAGACACAGCTTGAGTTCCTGAGGGGAAACTAGTGATACCTACCTTTGTAATATGGCTGAAAGGCACTGAATATTTAGCCTGTATCTAAACATTATGCAAGGCAAAATGCCTAATGTGGCAATACACCTGACATATCTCAAGACATAGTGGACCCAGGGTGTGCAAAAACATGAGCTTTTATTATTTACAAGGGAAGTAAAAACAACCAAAGACTTGGCTGTTTTCCAGTGGTATCTGTTCAGCTCTCTTTTCTCACACACACAGCTCACTAACAGAGAGAAACAATTCAATTCAATTGAATTTTATTTGTATAGAGCTTTTAACAAAGGACATTATTACAAAGCAGCTTTACAGAAATAAAGGGTTTGACTAAACAAACATGTTTGCAGCCTAGATTTAAATACTGAGACTGTGTCTCAGCCCTGAACACTAATTGGAAGGCTGTTCCATAACTGTGGGGCTTTGGAAGAGAAAACTCTACCTCCTGCTGATGCCTTCACTATTCGAGGTACCAACAAATAACCTGCATCTTTTAATCGAAGTAGGAATGGTGGATCATAAAAGTCCAAAATTTCGCTCAGGTACTGAGGTGCGAGACCAGTGCTTTATAGGTCACTAGTAGTATTTTATGATCAATACGAAATTTGATTGGGAGCCAATGCAGTGTGGAGAAGATAGGGGTGATGTGGTCGTATCTTCTGGTTCTAGTAAGGACTCTCGCTGCTGCATTCTGTACTAACATCCAGACAGCAAGGCATTACAACAATCCAACCTAGAGGGAACGAAAGCTTGGACTAATTTTTTCTGCATTGTGTAGTCACATTATATTTCTTATCTTAGCAATATTTCTGAGATGAAACAAAGCAATCCGAGTAATATTATCTACATGAGCTTCAAACGAAAGGCTAGAGTCGATAACCACACCAAGGTCTTTTACTGCTGCACTTGGTGAAGCAGATAGGCATCCAGAGTTATTATGTAATCAGAAAGCTTACTTCTAACTGCATGTGGTCCTAGTACAATTAAGTTTCAATTAAGTAAAAGAAAGTTAATACGCATCCAGTGTCTAATGTCCTTTACACATTCCTAACTTTATTAAGCTGGTGTATGTCTGTAAGCTGCTTTGCTGGAAAGCTAATGCCATGTTTAGCTTGCCCAGAGGTAGCATATACACTGTGTGCACAATTATTAGGCAAGTCAGTATTTTGACCATATCATTTTATCCATAATTTCCAACTGCAAGCTGTATAAACTTGAATGCTTATTGGAATTAATGCATATCAGGTGATAGTATTTGTTTGTAGGGTGTAGGGTGT
>JAKKZN010000006.1:15458569-15469455 GCA_033441825.1 Pangasius elongatus | reverse complement strand
GCAATAAAGAAGTTTGCTTTTTCTCATCTAATGTCTGAAGATTCTTAATTGAACTTATTTTGATTAATTGGAAATATGGGTAATTGGGGGACCTGTTGACCCACCCGTGAATGTGTCCACTCAGACGGGGGTTCTGAGTTCCGACACCGCGTGGATCTGGCCCAGCATATTGATCTGGAAGGGGAATGGGAGGTCGCCTTGACGGAGATTTCCTATCCTCATACGTGGTATACCGTACCCGAAGAACAAGCATACTATGAATATAAGTTTAAACCAGAAACCCCGGAGACAAAGAGCAAGGTGCGTCATCACAAATTCCCGATGGGGGTTTTCGCTAACCTGGGACAGTTCAAAACGGAGATGGAGGCTTCGTTTAGAAAAATCAACTCCGGTATTTACCTGTCTTACAACAGTTATCTGAGGAAATTCGATTTCCAAGCAGGCGGTCAGACTCATGTGCGGTTTTACCCGCTGCTCGCTTACATTATGGGCGTGAGACCTGGAGAATGGGTTGAATTTGACAGGAAGATGGCCGATTACCCCGCTGATCTACGAGCAGGATTTTATCACATATTCTATTACTGCGACGCCGTTCGCCCTCAGCTGATAGGCGACGCTTACGCCCCACTGATGAAGGTGGTCGATGTACGCGGTGCGTACGGGGACGTAGTCACATTGCGTTTCGACCTGCCGTATTATTTACCAGTGAGCAAACAGCACATCGAGAACATAAAGGTCGAGATAAAAACGGATCAGAACCAAGAGGTAGAATTCACTTATGGCAAGGTCATTGTGACGCTTCACTTTAGACCGAAAACATACAGTGTATAAATATATACATAAATCCCATCCTTTAATGCGTCCATCATTCAATCTCAGGCCAGAGAGGACGAAGCTACGTTCGGGGTATCGCTACTAATGTAGTCGGTAGAGTCATGGGGAAAATGTCAAGCTTCGACGATTGGAAAAAACAAGAGGGGTCAGGGGGCATCGTGGTTTTGTCGCAAAGGGTGAGGAGATGACCTCCAGGGGATTGCCTCTTGGTTCTAATAAACGTTTGATGGGTAAGAAGAAGAAAACAGTCGGCAGAAGCGGTCGCATGAAGAGGAAACCCTCCTAGAGCTCCGATATATTTTAACCAACGTAGGGGAAATTCAAACAAAAAACATGGCTCTCTTGCATCAGAAATTCCCCGAGTGCACGCTGCGCGAGTTGGATCTATTTTCTGCACCTATGACTCAGCTTTTGATCGAAGATACAATATACAACAAAATCTCCCCCGTATCAGCCATCACAGACATGAGACCCATCGAATTTTTCATCCCTGGAGATGTTGAAAAGTATCTGGATCTGAAGGACACCATGTTGCATCTCCACATGAAAATCACCAAGGGGATGGTACGGACCTGGCCAACGTGGCGGTGGTAGGGCTCATCAATTACCCTCTGAATATGATATTCAGTCAATGCGACGTCATTCTGGGGGATTGTTTAATCTCGCAATCGAGCACCACACATCCCTACCGTGCCATGATCGAGACTCTGCTCAACTTTTCACTGGATACCCTCGGGGGTCAATTCACCACCGTTTTTTTTTTACAAAGACACAGCAGGAGCCATGGACACTGTAGCGATCGCCAACGGTCCTAACAGAGGATTAAATAAGAGAGCCGAATTCTAGAGAAGTGCCCCTACTCGGCCCTCTCCACGGGGACATATTTTTCTTCGAGAGACTTTTGCTGAACTTGGTCAACCTGAGGGTCAAACTGACACGCGCCGGCAACGCGTTCTGTCTCATGGGAGAGCACAACTCGGGATTCCAGCTGAACATGCCGGGAGCGTCTCTCTTTGTGAAAAAAATGACCGTAGCCCCTGCTGTGCGGCCCTGATGAAAGCCAATTCTCTCTATCCCCTCTCACACATTATTGTGAGAACCTATTCCATCCCAGCAAACTATGTAACCAGGAGAATCTATTTCTCGGAACCACTCCTAAATACGTGGTTTTAGGTATGGTGCACCACGAAGCATTCACAGGGAGAAGAGACCTGTACCCATTTAACTTTGTAGATAACAACGTAGAATACCTGGCTCTCTGTCAGGACGGCAGACAGATCCCCGCCAAGGCTTTCCAACACCAATTTAACAACAGACAAGCCGTCAGAGAGTTTTACAACATGTTTATGGCTACAGGGAGACATCTGAAAGATTTACCTCTGAGTATTAACTGCGACGAATTTATCGAAAGATACTCCCTGTTCGCTTTTAATCTCAACCCAGCCGACGACAACGATGCGTTGTCGGTTGTATCGAGCGGTAATTTGAGACTGGAGATGAGATTCAGAGTGCCTCTACCGAACACGACCATGCTTAGATTCAATGCTTGTTACGATTCTATTCTAGAGATTGATTCTAAAAGACAGGTGTTGGTGGATTATTACTAAACATAGATAATCTTCAGCTAGAGAGTCTTTTACGTCATCTTCCAGGAAAAGTGTTTTGCGGTGTGTGGGCTTCCGATCACTTACCCTCTCTAAATCATACTCCGGCTTATTTCGTGGTAAACACTCATCCCTCTCACATGCCTGGGGAACACTGGTTGGCTTTAACCCTGGAAAAAGAGGGGGAAGCTACCTTTTTTGATGCTTACGGATTTCCCCCGGACTTTGCTCATTACCCTTCGAGCATCCTGCAGTTTTTGGACTCTCCAAAAACATCAAGTACCACACGGGTCAATTGCAACATCAGCTGTCTACTGTATGCAGTCATCACTACATCTATTATCTTTACCACCGCGCCAGAGGCTTATCTTTTGAATGAGTATTTTCTCTGTACGACAAGAACTTGATAAAAAACGATCTTATGGTGTATGACTTTGTGAAAAAATGTGGGGTTAAAAATAAAAGCAGTTACTGTGGGGGACAGGGCTGTTGTTCTTTATCTGCTTATGAATTCAAGTTGTAAAAAATGAAAGACTGTAATGATTCGATTAATTAAACTCTTTATTGACAAAATAATTGTCTCAGACATTTATTATTATTGCGAATACTCGATCCATCAAGGGGACAGAACAATTCGTTTATTGCTCCTGAGCTTCTTAGAAGTGAGAGGTGCCGAGGGTGTGATCCAGCATGGGGATAACAATGCAGAGGTGCTTTTAGGATGTTATTTTAAACCGGTAACGGTACCCTCCTTCAGGGAACGGTATTGTTCACGAACGTGCAGGTTATTTACCAAAGATAAAGGGATGTTCAGTTCCGATAGAGTATTCTGAAATTGCGTCCAACCGGTGGGAGGGGGTGTTTTTTTCTTATAGAAGAGAGAAAGATGTTTGAACAAATTGATCATATGAGACACTTTCTCCATCTCACCCTTATAAACAAATTCCCCCTTCGAATTCCATCCCCCACTGCTCTCCTTTAATTTCTCGACGATGTACGCAGCGTTCTTTTCAAAATCTCATCGCCTGTATGGTCGAAATCGGCCCCGTCGGACGCACACGCGGTTTGAGCGGGAGAAGAGGTGATGTCTGGGTCTCCCACACCAGCGGGGGCCCGAGCCCTCTCCTCCTCGTCAACCTCCCCACCCTCTCCATCCTCGGTTCGCTCCCGTAACGTCAGAGTGACTCTACGCTCATCTCGCCGATCCTGCTTCAGCAAAGTCAAATATCTCTGCAACAAAGCGTTGTATTTTTTTTATTTTTTCATAAGAACTCAGCCCCGGTTCGTTTTAACACCTCCCTCATTTTATAGTTCAAATTGTCTTCAG
This sequence comes from Pangasius elongatus, assembly GCA_033441825.1. Taxonomy (NCBI): domain Eukaryota; kingdom Metazoa; phylum Chordata; class Actinopteri; order Siluriformes; family Pangasiidae; genus Pangasius; species Pangasius elongatus. The sequence continues at coordinate 15,465,690 of JAKKZN010000006.1, read as the reverse complement.
CCGTTTCTCTGACCGTAGGCCGAGTCAGTCCGCTTAAACGATGGGGTGAGACGAGAAACATTTTCTGAGCTTTCTTCAAAGTCATTTTATTTTTTACTATCTACTAGAGAGCCCACCGATAAGATTCCCGATCAGAGGTATGACGGTCGAGAGCAAAGGTAAAAGAAACCCACCAGTCTGTTTCTTCAGAACCCTATGTTTGCTCTTTAAACAGGTTTTTTCATCTGCCAACAGCCTGATAACTTTTCTCCACTTTTTGAGTTTTTTGTATTGCAAAGGTGTTAAGGGGATGTTACCCTTGAGAAGGTTTAAAGAGATCTCGCACAGGGTTCTGACGAAGTCAGAAGAGCAGTATTCAAGAGTACTCTTTACGTTTCCGGGGAGCGGCGTAGTGCAGAGCCGCGAGCAAGGGAGCATTCCTTTTTATATGAGCTGTCATGAAGTTTTTGGGACATACATGGTCAAGCTCTGGTGAGGAAGCAGACCGCTCCTCAATCTGTGTATGTCTGGGCACCCTGGGGTGAGGTCAATGAATAAATAGCCATGAGGATCTCTGGTGGCGTCTTTGAAACAATCCAAGAAATAACCATTTTTGCAAGGGAAAGATCTGATGGGCTAATACGCTCACCTGTAGTTTATCCCGTGGGTTTTTAAACAATACTGGATAATTACTGTTCAAGCTGATGGTATGCTTGTGTTTACCTCGCTGAAACATATTTTGAGTCAGCATCATGACACTCATGTTTCTGTGGTGTCTGTACTGAGTGAAAATTTTAACTACTTCAGGATGTTCGGATGCTTGAAAGATAACGTCATCCAGAATGATCAAATGGTTTACGTCCTGAGGAAACAGGTTTTCATCTTCGAAAGAATCAGGAAGCCCTAGCTTTTTATTCGTCTTCTGCAATTCATCGTATATAGGCTGGTAAGAAGTGTACACCCATACAATGTTTTCGGGTACGACATTCATGACACATTCAGAACATTCCAGTACACTCTTTACAAAACAGGTTTTCCCACAGCCACTAGGGCCCGCTATTATACAAGAGAAAGGACGGTGAACCTGTGGTCAAAATCATTTTTTTTCTATAACCTCAAGATGTGACATTTTATTTATTTGCCCTTCCAAAAAAATATAGATTAATATCCGAACAGCACGAACGGAGTAGTACCGTCTGGAAAGAGTTGTCTTTTGTTGTATACAACCCGAAACTTTTTCTGAAATGTCGAGTTTTTTAACGAGAAACCCTTTTTATCACGAGTTATTCCGTGCTGAGGGATCTCGATAGTGCCCGCCACCCCTCCCTCCCTGGAGATCCTTAGGTAATCCTCCACCAGATCTCTGACGCTGTCAAAGTTGACCCTCTTGCAATATTCTACAGTCTGTGTGATGCCTTTGATGCGCATCACCACTTTTTTTTAATTCTTTGTCTGATAGGAGTAACTCTTGGGCCCCGCTGCCGCAAACTCCTGTATGCTATCCCCGTCCAATTCATCTGTCAGCTCGCCTAGGTAATTACCCAATTCTAAAGGATTCTCCCCCTCCTTCACCACATAAATTAAACTATCCGTGTCTGTGTAAAAAACTCCCTCAACCTTTCCAGGAAGCCGTACAGTTTGAGATGCATGTTGGTGGTGGTGAACGCTGCTATGAACACATTACTCCTTTTGCCCGGGGGCTGAACGCAGCGGTCGCCGAATCTCCACCTGATCAACGCTCTCTGGTCGTCCAGAACATCAAAGAACTTTTCTGAATCCGATACTATCTCGGTGCGGAGCAGATCGTCTCTCTGAGCAAACTTCCCCCAAAGACTATTGAGAGAGAGTTTAGCCACCTGTCTCTTAGCCGGATTCGCCTCTATCTTTTCAGGGTCTAATCGGACCCCCTGACACTCTAGATACTCACCGACGTACCTCTCCCTGCTGACCTGATCCTTAGCTTTGGGCGGGTAACCAGACGCTTCCTGCTTTCCTGTTAAAAATGCGTGTACATAGCCCGTGAACACAGAGTCGCTGTTTTTATCGACGTGCCATACCTCCATGATTTTAGCCACTCTGTAGCCCTTCTCCAAGGCTTTGTTAAATTCTACAGTGGCCCACACACCTGTTATCATCTTGCGAGCAAGGGTCTCTCTGCATACATGATTCTGCGCATGTGCGACACAGAGGAAAGAGTAATTTACCGTTTTTGCTTTTGTGTGGTAAAACAGGGAAAAAGAGCCCACGAGGCGGGTAGACCGTGGCTCTGATGAGACCGAAGTAATTTCTAGGGTCTCAGAAATCTTTATATATGATCGTAGGGTGATCTAAGGGGTAAGAGCATGAGTTGTTAATGTATGGATACAGAGAGGTGACGTCTACGCAGAGCACCCTTTCCCCGGGTCCCGCTGTGTGTCTCAGCTTAAGAGCGCTCGTTCGACCTCCGTAAAGGGTGGTACGAGGGACCAGAGGCTCTGGAGGATTAAATGTATGGAGAAACTCTTTGACATGCTTGCAAGATTTTTTCATCTCGACCCACTCGTGTTCTCTCACCACCATCACGCGGATGCTGTGTTCGGACTCTAACGTCCTCACTCCTCGCTGTTCAACCGCAATTCGCTGAAACTGGCACGTCTCTCAATGGGCACGTCTCTGCCGGGTCGAAACATGATGGACAGCCGTGGTAAAAACACCTGTGATATTCCCACTCGTACTTTTTTTCGTCGATCTCAGCATAACCGTCTACAAAAAAAAGGACCGATCTGCTTTTCCCCCATATTTAGAGCGAGCTGAATAAAGATTTTTTCTTTCGCCATGACCCATTCTAACCATTGGATGGATGCATGCGAGAACCTTTTATGCACCTGGGCATAACCGTAGAGGCATGGTATGGCCAACGTCTTAAGAGTCATAATTTGTGATAAACACTTTCATGCAGGCCAACGTTATGGTGACCGAATCGAACAGGTCCACCTCCATCTCTCCAAGAAACTGATCTCTGAATTTGATGCAACCCTGGGAAAGTATAATCAAGTTGTTTTTACAATAACGCAGAGCTTCCTTCCTAAAGTTAAAAACGACCCGCACAGCCATGGCGTACCATTTGTGAAAATCTTGACGCTCCCACTCTGACATGTGTTCTACTCCATAATCAGAGGCGGGTGGGTAGGGTCCTATGTACTCGAGACATCTGGCTGAGCTGAATTTATGAGAAAAATACCCCTTGGTCTGATCGGCGAAACCTAAGGCTTTTGGGAAATCGCTAAGACGCATGGGTACGAAAGACAGAGAATCTATGAATTTTAGCTCATAATAAGGGTCTTCAAAACTGAGGATTTTACTCCCCGCCATGAGAATATGCTGAGGCGATAACCCCTCTTTCAGCATACCTTTCAAAACCAGATAGCTGTCGAACCCTTTGGCGTTGTAAGCAATAAACATTTCTTACGTCTGTAGCGCTCATTTCTGAAATACATAAGAAAATGTTTAACGCACCCATGACTGTAAAACCACTTCTCTTTCAATGTTTTCGCATACACCAGAAAAGGTACGTGCACGCCGTACTCAGCGGCAAACGTTTCAAAGTCATAAAAAATCAAATTGGGACAGTCGGCGCTCACGGGGAGAGGCCGAATGTAACACCTGTGGTTGGTTTCTGGCTCCCTCGTTAACTTCTCCCCACAGATTCTACATTTCGGCTTAGCACAACAATGACCATTTCCTACATGGGTGTTTGCTCCTGTGTTGTAACACCAGCCGCATCTAGCACATTTTTTAACGAGCTCGCAGAGACTGACCGACCTACCCGTTACAAAGTTCCTTTTACTCCCCTTCGTTGCATATGTGACAATAGCCTCGACAACTATGCGCATAGGAGCAATTAAAACCCTTGTAACAATAATTACAGACAAATCGCGTTCCTATAAAGGCTTTGAGGTTTTTTATACTGTAATAATGGTTATCCAGTAAAAACAAAAACAAAATTCGGGAATGTTCGGGGAAATCTGTTTCCAAATGCGAGTGGGTGCTAGACGTTTTGTAAAACACTACGATTTTACATTCTAAAATGTCTTTGAATTTCCTCACGTCGCTAAAGGTGACGGGTGTCTGCTCTTTCAGACAGATGGCTCGCTGCCACTCTCTAGCCTGTCTCTCGCACTGCCCTTCTGTGAAACTATTGTTACACACGTGAGCTAGACCGACGGCGAAGCAGAGCTGATCTCCGCGGTCCTCTGTAACGTACAGGTGACGTCTTTTTTTGTGTATGATTTCACAGTCTAAAGTTTTCTCCAACTTACATTTTCCACCGCCTCTAGGGTTCCGCACCACCTGAACAATCAGATCCACTCCTTCGCTCGCCGCAACCCCCGTGTTCGACTGTACTATCCAATCAAGCATATCTTCAAAAACAGGTAGAATATTTTCATCCATGCCATCGGCTACTACCGACGTCTGAACTCTTACATTTCCGCCCTCTACAGTTAACTGTACCAAGTCGCCCCTCCCCGCTACGACTCTCGCGTCGTCGACCAATTCCCGAATGTGACAGATCACATTTTGATAAAACGTAGTGATATCAAGCTCATCCCCTGATGGAGGGATTGTTAACATGCATCTCATTTTTACGGCATTAAAATTCTTGTGCGTCGTGACATCGATTTCTCTTTCATCAGCATCATGTTCTTCCTCATCTTCGACCATCATGCATCCTCCTCCCACCTGCGTCTCTTCTCTATCTGCTCTGCTCCCAACCCCTCTGCCCCCTCCTTCCCCCAATTCTACCCCTTCGTCCATGACCCATCCTTCTGGTCCTTCTTCTTCTATTCCCTCCCTCTCACCCACTGCACCTCCTTCTACCCCCTCCTCATCATACGACCCTCTTTCTCCCTCTTCTGTGTTTAAAGAACGAATAGCGGCCTCGATTTCCAGAAATGGATCATTGTGCCTATTTAGACCGAGGATTGCATTTTCTTATGCCTGTAGAGGATCTTGCTGAATCACTGAGGTGTTATCGTATATGTCTATGCAAAAGGAGGGGCGGATAAGCTGTAGCCCTTCTACGCTTAACCTTAATTCAGCAAGGACCCGCTCTAAAATTTAAAAATGATATATGTATTTTTAAAATGATATATGTATTTTATATATACAACCCCTGGCAAAAATTATGGAATCACCACACTTAGAGGATGTTCACCTATGGCAGCCTCCAAGGCCTTGTCAGTAGGCGTGGCCCTTTGGGATATTTGTGCTGCGGCAGGCTGGTCCTCTCCGCACACATTTGTCAGTTTATACGATTTGGACCTGACACCTACCCCATGGTCCCAAGTTCTCTCGTCTTGATGTGCTCGCCAGATACACATAGACAGGTACTTGCTCGTATGGTGCAGTGGGTATTATCATTCCCAAAGCGTTTCGACGCAGCTCGAGTTCCTGACGGGGAACATCTCTAGGTTACCATGGTACCCCGAAGGGAACGAGACGCTGTGTCTCTCTGCCATACGCCCTGCATCCCTGCAGGCGCTCGCTTCAGCAGACGCTAACACGTGCGTTTGCGGGATGCGCTTTATGCTTCCTGGTTGCTCACGTCACCCTGCTCATGCCATCTCGCTTCTCCATTGGATTGATTTCACATGTGCTTCAGAACGTGGTCTTGCCAGGGGCGTTCCCAAAACGTTTCAACGCAGTGTCTCATTCCCTTCAGGGAACCATGGTTACATACGTAACCTAGAGACGTTCTCACTGTAAAGGGACTGGGAAGAGCAGTATAGCTGTGCATTCTAGACAGTAAAACAGTGCTATATGATAATATTAAGTAGAAAAATCTGCAAATGAAGACAGCTGGAAAGTTTATGTGTTGATTTCTGAGGTAAGTGGAAAAACAGTACAAACAGAAGTGTTTGCATTTGGCACAGCCCGCACAAAGCCCAGTCATGCGGAAACTCTCTCACTAGTAGAGAAAGAAAGAGATGGGAATTTATAGGGAGTTAACTGAGAAGAAAGTGGACCTTCAGGTGTGGGCTTTCTCCTAAACTTCAGTTATTTCATAATATCATTAAAACCCACTCAGACATGCTGTTTCAGGAAAATAGTTAACAATGGAACAGTATGTTGTGACCTGAATCAAATCAGAGGGCCATTACCACCCTGCAGTTGATTATCTTCTTATAACAGCACATCCCAAAGTCTTTTATTGCTGTATTTTTTAAAGAAAACACATCTTATCTTTTATTTTTATAGCTACATGTAACAACTGAGGCTGACATCCATTCAGCCGTCTGGATCTCGTCCTTTACATTATTGTTTTGTTTTGTTTGCTTGGTTGGACTGCCTTTCCTGTTACCAGACTTTTGCCTGACTCAACAACCACGCCTCTTTGCCTCACTGGAGTTATTTGCTGCTTCTACCAACCTACGCAAATGCAGAGAGAACAAATTCAGAAACTTGAATTGAATTGAACTTGAACTGCTCAGACAGTAACCTGAACCATGGACCCTGGAGCTGTGAAATTCCACCATGTGAAGCACCCTTGTTTAAACTGTGCCCTTAAAATAAACCAAAACAACATAGCAAATATTATTTATGGAGCAGAGCAATCTAACAAATCTAACAAGTGACATAAATGACAACAGAAAACAAATACATATACACCAAAGACCAGTGTAGCTGACATGGTTTGGGGAAAATTACGCTCCACTGCACTGGTCATTGGTCTTTATCTATCTGTTTGTTTTCTGTTGTCATTCATATCTTTTGTTACATTCAAGGCAAACCTTATCACTAACAATAATTCAAAAACAAACATGTGAGAGCACTTAATATAATTTTAAATAATTTTCCTTAAATGTGTGAGAAAAATGTTACTCTGAAAGCGTGAATGTCAAAGGTAAATTGTACCTCTTGTGTGCGAGATAAAGCAAATTGTGACCTTAGTATTATAAGATTTCTTCTGCCATCCATTCTTCATCCAGATAGAAATGTTAAAACATTTTGTGTGTATTTTAGAGGTATAGTGGTAAGGCTAAGAACTTTTTTGTATTTGTATGTATCTGCCACCTAAATTGTACTAAATTGTAGTTTATTTAATATATATATATATATATATATATATATATATATATATATAAGATAGGAAGAGAACACAA
>JAKKZN010000006.1:15437665-15458469 GCA_033441825.1 Pangasius elongatus | reverse complement strand
CTCCCTGCCCGCGCTACATTACGGGCAGTGATACACACAGTCTTTGCGTTGTCTGCTTGGGAGCGGAGCATGCGGAGCCGGCTGCTTGCATTGCGAGCGCTTGCTGCTGTGCATGCTTCACTCCCGGAAGGCTCTCTTTGAGGAGGGAGCCATCACTCACGTGCCTCTCAGTGCCGGCCCCACTTCTGCCAAGGCAGAGCAGCGGTTGCACTCGTGGGGCTTGCAGTTGGTTCTGGTGGAGGGATTGGAGACAGGTGAGTCCCTATCTCCTTCCTCACCCTCCAGATCCTCTGTCCACTCTCCGGGTTTGGAAGCCCGCTCTGCGGTTTCTTGCCCCCGGGAAGCGGGTCTGGTGCTCCTTCTCTCTTCCTCCGAGGAGGCTGACGTGGAGGGCACTGGCTCTGATTTGCCACAGTCTCCTCAGTATGAGGAGCTGCTGGAGGTGGTTTCGTGGGCTGTTGCTAAGCTTAGCATCGACTGGCCCGCTGAAACACAGGTTGAACCGCAGGGGTCGAAGCTAGATGAGTGTTTCCTGCGCAGTGAGAGGAGTTCCTTTTTTCCATGACCTCCACACTGAGGTGTCGAGGTTGTGGAAGAGGCCATTTTTGTCCCGTTTATTCAGTCCCGCCTCCTCTTACTATGCTAACGCGGCAGGGCTGGACAGTGCTGGCTACAGGGCAATGCCCAGGGTTGAACAGACGATAGCTAGCTATCTGTCCCCTGGTGCAGCGTCATCCCTAAAGGCCCCGGCACTGCCCACCAAGCCCCTGCGGTCCACCTCAGTGCTGGTGGGCAAGGCGTACACGGCAGTAGGTCAGGCTGGTGCGTGTCTGCACACCATGGCGGTGTTACAGGCGTACCAGGCCGACCTGCTCATGGAGCTCCACAAGCATGGGGAGGCTTCATCTGAGCACGTGGCTGAGCTCAGGTGGGCCGCTGATCTGTCTCTCCATGCCACCAAGGAGACCACCCGTGCTATCGGCTGGTCCATGGCAGTTCTGGTGGCGGTAGAGAGGCACCTCTGGTTGACCCTGTCCGACATGTCTGTTCTTCTGTCTAGGAGGGCCGGGGCTAAGAAGCCCTGATGCCTTGGGCCCGGGGCTTCTGAGGGCGGGCCCCTCTGGGGTGGGACGGCATATGCCTCATCATACGGTTCCCGTCTTGCCTCAGTGCTCTCGGGAGGTCGTGCTGCCAACCCTGCCACCTATGGTGCTTCAGGGCATGGCGACCTTCCCGCCCGGGGATGTAGCGGGTCTGGGAGGCTCGCAGCCTCTCTCGAAGCCTGTTGAGCAGCTGGTTCGGTTGTCCCCTGTCGGTTTGCAGATCCAGGGCACCAGCCTAGCTGCTCTCACTGTACCAGAGGTCAGTCTCGAAAGGCTGATCCCCTTAGTGAGCTATTTGGCAGCGTGAAAACTTCTGCCAAATGTGTCTCAATGGGTCCTGCGCACTGTAGAGAGAGGCTACCAAATTCAATTCGGCTCTCCTCCACCTCGCTTTTCCGGGGTTCTTCCAACTTTGGTGGGTACTGAGCAGGTTCTGGTAATGGAATTGGAAGTACACACTCTCCTGAGGAAGAAGGCCATCGAGGTGGTTCCTCCTCACGACAGAGAATCTGGGTTCTAAAGCTGGTACTTCATTGTTCCCAAGAAGGATGGAGGGCTGCGTCCCATTTTGGACTTGCGGCAGTAGGAAGTTCGACTGAAGTTCAAGATGCTCATGACAACTCAGGTCGTGTCTCAGATCAGCTCTGAGGACTGGTTTGTCACGATCAACCTAAGAGATGCATATTTCCATATCTCCATCCTTCCTCAACACAGAAAGTTCCTGAGGTTCGCTTTTGGGAGAGAAGCTTACCAATATCGGGTTCTTCTGTTCGGCCTAGCACTCTCACCCCACACCTTCACGAAGTGTGTGGATGCTGCTCTGGCTCCTATGCGACTCCGGGGCATCCGCATACTGAATTATATCGACGACTGGTTGATATTAGCTTGATCAGAGCAGATGGCGGTTCGGCATCGAGATGTCGTTCTCGCCCATATGAAAGAGCTGGGGTTAAGACTAAACGCCGAGAAAAGTGTGCTTTCTCCAGTACAGAGAATCACTTATCTGGGCGTGGTGTGGGATTTGACCATGATGCAGGCACGCCTGTCTCCTGCTCAGATCAAGTCGATCCTCACAGCAGTCATGAGAGTGAGAGAAGGTCGGTCACTCACGGTGAAGCAGTTTTGGAGACTGCTGGGTCTGATGTCAGCTGCATCCAACGTGATATCTTTTGGCCTGCTGTACATGAGACCCCTACAGTGGTGGCTCAAGACCAGGGGGTTCTCCCTGAGGGGAAACTCGCTCCACATGATCAAGGTCACGCGGCTGTGCCTACGTGCCTTAGACATGTGGAGGGAACTTGGGTTCTTGTTTCAGGGCCCGGTGCTGGGAGCTCATTGTCGCCGCATAACACTAGCGACAGATGCATCTCTCATCAGATGGGGAGCGGTCATGAGTGGCCGCCCTGCCTGTGGTCTGTGGAGAGGCTGCCATCTCACTTGGCACATCAACTGCCTGGAGATGCTGGCCGTGTTACTAGCACTGAAACACTTTCTCCCGGACCTAAGAGGTCACCACGTGTTGGTGCGCACCGACAACATAGCAGTGGTCTCTTATATCGACCACCAGGGAGGCCTGAGCTCGTGCCTCCTTTACAGGCTGGCGCTCCAGATCCTTGTGTGGTCCCAGGGGAAACTCCTCTCACTGAGAGCAGTTTATATCCCTGGCCGTCTCAATATGGGAACAGATGCCCTGTTGAGGCAGGGGCCGATGCCCGGGGAATGGAGGCTCCACCCCGAGGTGGTGGAGCAGATATGGCGTATGTTTGGCCGAGCTCAGGTGGATCTGTTTGCGACTCAGGAGACATCACACTGTCCCCTCTGGTTCTCTCTGACTCATCCAGCTCCCCTAGGACTGGATGCTATTGTACAGACGTGGCCGAGGCTGCGTCTGTACGCCTTTCTGGAGATAGTGCACCGGGATGGGGTCCGCTTGCTACTAGTAGCCCCGTTCTGGCCAGGCTGAGTATGGTTCTCGGTATGGTTCTCGGCTCTCCATGGGAGATTCCCGTCAGGAGGGACCTCCTCTCACAAGCGGGTGGCAACATCCTTCACCCCTGCCCAGAGTTGTGGAAGCTGTGGGTTTGGCCTCTGAGGGGGCACAACTCAGAGCTTCTGGTCTCTCAACCGAGGTTGTTGAGACCATCCTCCAGTCCAGAGCTCCCTCAATGAGGAAACTGTACGCCCTGAAGTGGAAACTTTTCACTTCCTGGTGCGGAGACCTCTGTCTCGCCCCTGTTCACTGCCCAGTTGGTACACTGCTGGAGTTCCTGCAGGCCCATCTCTCCACAGGGCTGACCCACTCCACCCTGAAGGTCTACCTGGCGTCTATTGTGGCCTACCACACCCCTCTCGGTGGTCAGTCAGTGGGCAGGCACCCCCTGGTTACACATTTCCTCCGCGGTGCGCTGAGGCTCAGACCTTCAGTGTGATCTCGGGTCCCTCCATGGGACCTGGCCTTGGTTTTAGAGGCTCTCTGTAAACCCCTCTTCAAGTCTATAGAGGAGATTTCGGACCATCTTTTGATGTTGAAAACTGCTTTTCTCTTGGCTATTTCCTCTCTTAGGAGAGCGGGGGATCTTCAGGCCCTCTCTGTGGCCCCTTCTTACTTAGACTTTGCACCCTGTCTGGCCAAAGCTTTCTTGTACCCCCGAGTGGGGTACATACTGAAACTTCCCTCCTCAGCACCACGGCCGGTCGTGCTACAGGCCTTCTGTCCTCCTCCCTTTTGGGAGCCCGACCATCTGAAGCTTAACTGTACATGTCCAGTGCGAGCACTGGATGTGTACGTCCACAGAGCTGCCCTGTGGAGGAGGGTGGAGCAATTGTTTGTATGCTTTGGTCCCCCAAAGAGGATTGTGGAGGCCATTTCTCTGGCTTATGAGTCCTCTGGTCTCCCCTCACCCTTGGGGGTCAAGGCTCACTCTTCCCGAGGTGTGGCGGCCTCGAAGGCCTTTCCGTGGGCATACTCGTTCCCATAGCGTTTTGACACAGCTCGAGTTCCTGAAGGGGAACGTCTCCAGGTTACGCATGTAACCATGGTTTCCCGAGGGAATGACACGCTGTGTCTAAGTGCCACACTTCCGGAATCCCTGCCGCACTTGCCTTACAAATCCCTGCCCAGTGTGGAAGAGGCACAGCTAGGGCAAGAGGACAGAAGAGCCAGGAGTGGCTCGCACATCCAGGCTGTAAAACCTGGTAAAAGTGAGGAGCGTGGACCAGCCCGCCACGTTGCAGATGTCCTGCATGGGCACACTCACGAGAAAGACCTTAGAGGCCGCCACACCTCAGATCAAGTGAGCCTTGACTCCCAAGGGCGAGGGGAGACCAGAGGACTTGTAAGTCAGGGAAATGACCTGCACAATCCACCGGCTGAGGGTCTGCTTGGTAGCAAGGAAACCCCACTTAGGGGGACCAAAGCACACAAATATCTGGTCCGCCCTCCTCCACAGGGCAGTTCTGTGGACGTATGCGTCCAGTGTGCACACTGGACATGTACAGTTAAGCTTCCGATCGTCGGGCTCCCGAAAGGGAGGAGGACAGAAGGCCTGCAGCACAACCGGCCGTGGTGCCGAGGAGGGAACTTTTGGTAAGTACCCCGCTCGGGGGTACAAGAATGCTTTGTCCAGACCGGGCACAAAGTCTAGATAGGAAGGGGCCACCGAGAGGGCCTGAAGATCTCCCACTCTCCTAAGAGAGGAAATAGCCAAAAGAAAGGCCGTTTTCAATGTCAGAAGATGGTCTCCTCCACAGACTCAAAGGGGGGTTTTGAGAGAGCCTCTAAAACCATGACCAGGTCCCATGGAGGGACCCGAGATCGCACTGGAGGGCTGAACCTCAGCGCACCATGGAGTAAACGTGTAACCAGGGGGTGCCTGCCCACTGACTGGCCACCAAGAGGGGTGTGGGAGGCTGAAACAGCCGCCACGTAGACCTTCTGGGTGGAGTGGGTCAGTCCTGCAGAGAGACAGGCCTGCAGGAACTCCAGAACTGTACCAACTGGGCAGAGAACAGGGTCAAGCCGGCGGTCTCCGCACCAGGTCTCCGTACCATGTAGAGGGCGCTCTGGACTAGAAAATGATTTCAACAACCTCGGCTGAGAGACCAGAAGCTCTGAGTTGTGCCCTCTCAGAGGCCACACCCACAGCTTCCACAACTTCGGGCGGGGGTGAAGGATGTCGCCCCCCCCGCCTGTGAGAGGAGGTCCCTCCTGACAGGAATCTCCCATGCAGAGCCGTCGAGAAGGAAAATCAGGTCCGAGAACCACACTTGGCCCGGCCAGAACGGGGCAACTAGCAGCAAGCGGACCCCATCCCGGGGTCTCGGCCACGTCTGCGCCATAGCATCCAGTCCCAGGGGAGCTGGATGAGTCAGAGAGAACCAAAGGGGACAGTGCAATGTCTCCTGAGTCGCAAACAGATCCACCTGAGCTCGGCCAAACATAAGCTATATCTGCTCCACCACCTCGGGTCTTCAGACACGCACCAGCCCTGTAGCCAGTATGGTCCAGCCCCGCACGTTAGCATAGTAAGGGGAGGCAGGACTGAATAAACAGGCCGAAAAAGGCCTCCTCCATGACCTCGACACGTCGGTGTGTAGATCGGAGAAAAAAGGCACGCTCTGGCGTGGAGGTGGCTGTTTCCTGCGCAGGAAGTGCTCATCTAGCTTAGACCCCTGCGGTTCAACCCGAGTTTCAGCAGGCCAGTCAATGCTAAGTTTATCAACGGCCCCTGAAACCACCTCCAGCAGCTCCTCATATTGAGGAGACTGCGGCAAATCAGAGTGAGCGCCCTCCACGTCAAGCTCCTCGGAGGAAGACAAACCCAGAGAGCGGACAGTGGATCTGGAGGGTGAGGAAGGAGAAAGGGACTCGCCTGTCTCCATTCCCTCCGCCAGATCCATCTGCGAGCCCCACGAGCACAACCACCGCTCTGCCTTGGCAGAAGTGGGGCCGGCACCGCGAGGCACGCAAATGAAGGCTCCCTCTTCAAAGAGAGCCTTCCGGGAGTGAAGCGCGCTTGCCCAGCAGCAAACACTCGCAATACGAGCAGCCAACTCCCTCAAGAGCCGACTCTGCGTGCTCCGCTCCCAAGCAGACTGTGTGTATCCCCGCCTGTAATATAACGCGGGCAGGGAGGAACACACAGCCTAAAATGCTGTCCGCTCTCATGCTTATGTTTGGATTTGTCCTTGGCCTTGTGCAATGGCATGCTTCAGACAACACAAAATAGACAAATCAAGGACAAACAATATTACATAGAGCGCTTGCTGAATTACAGAAAGCTAGCGCGGCGCTTGCCGCTCGGGCTTATATGCTTCTGGGTCGCTATGTCACCCCGCCCGTGACGTCTCGCCCATCCATTGGACTGATTACACACATGATTCAGAGCACGGTCACGCTGAAGGTGTTTCCATAGCGTTTCGACGCAGCTCGAGTTCCTGAAGGGGAACTAAGGAGATAATAAATGAAAATAATGACTTGGTAAGCCATAATAATGACATAGCATTTGAAAAACAAAATTCACACAAATCCAATTGCTCTCTTGTGTTGCTCCTCACTGGTTTAAATATTGTGTGAACTGTTTGGTGATATTTGAGAGATATTTGTGACATTTATGTAGGTCATCATTGAAAGCTCATGCACTGCCATAATAATGTTTCTGCTTAGGCAAACATTGACTTGTGTGTGTCAGGAATGGAAAATGAGTTGGATGCAAGTGCAGGAAAACGTTTATTTACAGTCAGATATGTTAAATGCAAAGACTATGAAACATGAGATACAATGAGGCTAGACAACAATGTAAACATGTTATGCATGTTATGGTTACAACAAATAAAGACTGCTTTAGAGTGCTATACAGTATGTGAAAAATACCTGTGAAAATTATACAATAACATGATTCAGGTGGTTGTGTAACATGGTGCCTGTAGAGAACATTTGACATGTAATGGCTTGTGGGTGCTGTAGTCCAGCTACCGTGACAATATGACAGCTGCTGGTTTTTAAATGAGAAGATCTTCCATTTAATATCCGATTATAGGTTATAGGTGGTTATGTATATCATATATTTCATCCATCCATGTAGATGATGAAGTTAATTTGGGTTAATTTTGATGAACTGACCAGTTGCAATGTCAATGCAGGAATTACATTCAACTACACTCCCCAGAGTATTACATGGCCTACAAACATGGCCACTACAGACTACAACACCCAGCAACAACAGAGACTGTCACATTCAAAGTCTTACTGATTACACACTCCTGTTCACAATTACAGACCACAGTATGAACGGATTGTGATCACTCTTAGATTCTCTCCAGTTTGCTACCAAGCCTTTGTATTGCCATAGTCTGCTCGGTTATAGATCTTGTATTACGTTTCATGTTTTGCCTTAAGCATTGCCTAGTTCACATTGTTTGCTAATTGCTTGACCTCTGCCTGTTGTTTTAACTATGCTTCTGTCTTACGTTTTGGAATGCGTTGTCTGCCTGTGTCTTCAGTAAAGCTGCTGTTTACCTGCATTTGTATCCGCTTTTGCCTCGTGACACCAATTTGTGAATAAATGTTAATTATTTGTTCTGAATATTGAATAATTTATTAAATTGCTTATCATTGTATATCCTTCTAGATAAGTTCTGCTGAAGGTTTCAACAACTGAGCAACCTGCAACCCTCTAATAAAATAAACCACAAAAAAGCAATCCCTAGAATTTATAATTAATATAAAAGAAAAAAATAATAAATGCATACTATAATCCCCTTGTGCCTAACCTCACACTATTTCAATAGGACACATGCAGATACCTAGTTCTGATTATTGATGATGCATTCCCTGAAAGACGGCGTATGGGAAACTCTAGAAGAACAATACATTCCGGTTAATTTTTTTGTTCAGTATTTGATACTGTATCATCTTTAGTAATTAATATGTATGTTCTAAATCTGGTATATAAACATGTCTGGTCCCCTGTAATAACATTAAGCTGCAGTAAGATATTATTTTGCTCTACCTTTGTGTAGATTTCTCCCTGTTCTCATACAATAATGGCATGATGATGTCATCTTGCCGAGAAATAGACAACAACCGCAGTGCACTTTCGGCAGCATCTGCTTTTGCTATTGCCACAGCTGGTGCCAACGAGGGCACGCCAACCAAAGAGAAGTACCGCCGCATGTCCTTGGCTAGCACAGGTAACAATTATTATGTTCAGATCGTAACAGTGATATGTAATAACATTATTAAAGGCAGGCATTAGTTTCTGGGCAGAAAACAGTCAACAAGAATTATGATTGGTTACCAGGATTCCCTACAGACCAGAGGAATGGAGATAAGGAGTTTGTGATTCGCCGGGCAGCAACTAACCGAGTACTTAATGTTCTAAGGCACTGGGTGTCCAAACATTCCCAGGTGAAAAATCACATAGCATGCTCTCATTTAACCTTCTGTCCACTACTTAGCAGTGGATGTCCTGTTGACCCAGCCTATTGACTCATCTCCTTTAAGTTTATACCAATAATTTTTTTGTTATCTAAAAAATTTACAGAGTTGGGTGTAATTTGACTGGGACTACAACCACTTTTTGCACTCATATTTAGAAATACCAGTGATTTTTTATGTATGGTTATAATAAATATATAAAACTTTTTTCAGGATTTTTGAAAGGAAATTAAGCCATACCTAAGCCATACATACAATGTTTTCTATTGGGAAAAAATTATCAAACATAGAACTGTTGGAGAGTTGTTAGTACTTGCAGCTGTTGAAAATTAAATATGCTCTCTCTCAGTTTCTCACTCCTCCTACCTCCATGCATGTCTAGGACTTTGAGACCAACACAGAATTAAAAATGAATGTGATCTGCTTCTTGGAGGAAGTTATGCATGACCCTGAGCTGCTGACTCAGGAAAGAAAAGCAGCAGCCAACATCATAAGGTGGAGCATTACTACAGCACACCCAAATATCTGGAATACTCCACACATCAGCTGCAACACCATCCTATTCCAATTCATCTTCTCAAACATTATTTTTAACATAAATTAAATAACAGTGGAATTATATCAAGGTGTAGATATACCATTCAATATATAAGTAACCTTTAATATACTATGCTGTATTTTAATCATATCTTACAATCTCTTTTGTCTACATCCTTTTCTATACCCTTTTTAATAATACTCTTATAGTGACAGGTTTTTTTCTATAATTGTATATTATCCCCTAACTGGCTGATTTTAATGTAAATTCTAAGCCCTTAAGATGAACAAAGACTGTTAATCATTCATCTGATAGGACGCTTACACAGGAGGACCCTGGTGACAATCAGATTGCTCTGGAAGATGTACTAAAGATGGTGAGTGAGATGCTATTGGGTCACATTCAAAGCATCAATTATTAACATTTTTAATTAACTAAAATGGAATTTTTGTGTAAATGTTTTATGTATGTGTGTTTGACAGGCTGAGGGTGGGAAAGCAGAACCCTTTGAGAACCACTCGGCTTTGGAGATTGCCGAACAGCTCACCCTGCTGGACCACCTGGTTTTCAAAGTCATCCCATATGAGTGAGTATATGTTCGATATTTTAAGCATTCAGTCAAGTTCAAATTTAGAGTAAGAACCTCTGTTAGAGTTCAGTTAATATTGAACATATTTTATAGATAAGGTACATGTAATTAGGGTTGCCTCATTGCATTCATAGCTATATAAATATCATTAAAATGTGCGTCAAAACCAATTCTTGGACATACAGCATCGAAACATATTTGCTGTAATAGCAGCTACAAAGTTTTTCTAAATCAAATTTTTCTAAGACATCAAAGGTCGGTAGATATATGAGTCTTGTTATTAGACCTCATCTAAGAATTATGGTTGTTGCTGTGTACTGTGCTAGTATTAATCATTTACTGAGTGACGACATACAGTTGAGGCAAAAATTTTAATACACCTAGGCCAAAGACATTCAAACTATTTTTTTTTTCACATCTTCAAACATTTTATGTTGCCAGACATTTCTATTTCTATTCCAGCCATCTATTTTTGAAGTGCACCAGTTCCATTTCCAACAAAACACCCTCATGCCATGATGCTTCCACCCCAATGATTCACAGTTAGGATGATGTTCTTCAGATTAAAAGCCTCACTCTTTTTCCTCCATACATCATGATGATCATTATGGGCAAACAGTTCAATTTTTGTTTCATCTAACTAGAGAACACTCATGGTGATCACCTACAAACTTTAGTTTGGCTTTTTTTTTTTTGCCGGTCTTAGAGGTCTTAGGGGCTTCTTCCTCTGCACAACAACCTTTCAGGATATGGTGATGTAGGAGTCTTTTAACAGTAGATATACATGCATTGATACCTTTGGTGCCTCCAACTACTTTACCAGCTCCTTTGTTGTTGTCTTGGGCTTCAGTTGAACCTTTCAGATCAACATTTGTTCATCCCTGGGTGTTAATTTGTGCCTCCTTCCTGAATGATGCAATGTTTTTTCAGGTCCCAAGATTTTTAGATTTGCGTACAGTTGCATACAATCAGTTTCTAAGTCATTGCATCAATTTCTGGAATCTTCCAGGCTGTTTAAAGGGATAGTCAACCTGGTGTTTATAAAACTTTGACCCACTGGAATTTTGATATAGTGAATTAAATCTGAAACAGATCTCTCTCTATTCAACTGCTTTTAAACGACCTCTAATATGAACAAAGTAGATACCCTAATTGACTTACCAAAAGAAATGTATGATAACATTAAATGTGTGGAGCTGGTAACAATACTGTTCAACAACTTATCGGTAACTATGCAGGAATGAATGAGTAGTTCTTCATTAACACATTCCTATTAACTACTAAGAACTACTATTTATTTACTCAGTATGTTAGTAGGAGTTTACCATTAACTAAGCAGTAATTACTGCGTCTTAAGCAGTAATTGCTGAGTCTTATATTTCTTCTCCAAAACTACTCGCTAACTATGGCCCTTTTATAATAACTACTGATTAATTACTGACCACATCAACATTAATTCCCCACTAAACAACTTCTGCAATTTTCACCCACACACACCTACCTGTGCACATGTACACCCCTACATATGTACAATCAGGGACAAACTAACAGTCAATAATAATATGATTATTTTTAATACTTGGTGCAAATACAATCACTTTGCATATACAAATACGTATGGACCTGACAATATGCATAAACACACCCAAGTGTCCCCTATTCCCTCGCCCTCCACTTTTTCTCCATCATATATATCTTACCAATAGAATCACTAAAAATAAATAAATAAACAAACAAACAAACAAATAAATAAATAAATAAAATCTTTGATTAATGCAACATTAATTAAGTACAATAACAAAAATAACACTACAGATAAAATGATTTAAATTGAATTCAATCCTTTTTAATGGAAAAGCACCGTCATGAACATTTATGGGAGGCTTCATCCACAAATATGCCTACAACTGGTAATACACCTTGGGTAGAATGCCAGTTCTTTGCAGGGCACCATGCACACATTTATACACTTAACACCTGAGGTAATTTAGCATAAGGAGGAAACCCACACAAACATTGGGAGACTAATGCAAAAATCCACAAAGACAATAACCCAAGCTTAGCATTGATTTTGTACCCATATGTTTTGTAATATTTATTTTGAAAGACAAAGAAAAGCATTGGACAGGCACAACAACCAGTGTGGTATATATGTTTTGGCTGGGGGGGGGGGAGTACAGTGCAAAAAAGCTTCACAATTGCAAAAAGTGTAAAGTATGTTTTTAAACTTCTATAATTGTCATTCTCTGAAGGTAATACTGTTACTATTATTTTCAGGGAGTTCTTTGGTCAAGGATGGATGAAGAATGACAAAAATGAAAAGACACCCTACATCATGACAACAACGAAGCACTTCAATGATGTACATATATATCTATATATCTCTTCTTTTTCACTCCTCCTAACTTCCAGGGGCGGTGAAAATCACCTGGCTGTCATACAGCTATCTTTCCCTTTCTTCTTCTCACCTTGTGCTTATCGGATTTCATGTATACCACTTGGAGCTATCTGCATAAAAGCCTGTGACTATGTTCAGAGCTGCAGGTAACCTGTCCTCCAAAGCTGGCAATATACTCCTATCATGTTTTTGACCATGGTGAGTGTATTTTTCCACATTTCTGGAGAACGCAATGGAACTTTGTGGCTTGCTACTTTGGGTTAGATTTCCTCATTAGCTTTGCTAGTCTTGTTTTTAGTGTATTACTCAGTGCTCTGTCTACAAGTCACCTCTCAGTCTTGGCAGGTCAGATTTCCTTCAGTGCACTGAGTTTTTTTTATGCTTCACTACTGAACTTGGTATGTCATTTGGGTTGGATCTAGGTTTAGCTCCATTCTTCCCTTGAATCTTTGTGGGTCAGGTTCTCTCTCAGTTCTTTTAGCTCATTCCCAAAATTTTCACAGTCTGTTCACTAGTGGGCCTGTGGCTAAGCTTGGCTAATGCAGCCAAGTGGATCTTCTTCACTTCACTGTGTGCTGTTAATTATTGAGCCTGTTTTGTTAGCCAGATCCACTAATATAAAACACCAGGGCTGGAGTTGGGTTTCCATCCATGCAGCCTCTTTCTCCCTGCCAGGTTGAGTTCCACCTTGGCATTTCTTCTCAGAGACATCCATACACCCTGATATCTAGCGACTACCAGGTGATTACAGAAATAGTCACCATGAATGCCTCTGTAAAAAAGGCAGAGGCTCAGTGTGATGCCACAGGGCACAGACACAGAGAGCTTCTTTCCACCATGCACCCTTCTGCCTTGTGCTGAACCCTGCCTTGTGCTGGAGTCCCTTAAGATCTCTGGTATGAGCCTATTCAAAATGTTGACCTGCAATGAGTGTCATTAAACGTGCCATTCAAGAACAGATCACAACAAAAACATGTCTTGGTGAGATGTCTTGGTGATAAGCTGGCCTTGCATGCATTGTTGACTATATGACCCAGTGGAAGAGGGATGGGGGACTTGTGTGTGTTTCTGCCCAAGGTCATATCACTCAGTTTTGCGGCCAATCGATTGACCTTATAGTATTCCATGAAGGTGAACCTTCAGAGCACTTTTGGTTGTGCTCAGTATGTGCCCTACAGTATTATTTGGACTGTTCTACTGTTCATCAGTCACATAGAAAAGACACGGGGAGCACCTTTGCCTAAACAGAGACTAGGCCACTGGTGGATGTCATCACCCTGGCCTATGGACATGCCACTCAATGAAGAGTGACTCCTCTTTCATGGGCATCACTTAAAGGCATGCTACTCCAGGAAGTCTGTGCTAGACCTAAATGGGTGTCACATTGTATCTTCTTCAGATTCTACAGGGTTAACGTCTTCCTTCCCAATGGTGTGAGTGTGGCTTACTTTTCCATTTAGTCATAGGGTGGGTCAGGTTTCAGGGAAAGATGTCTGTGTAACAGCAGTATTCATTGCAAATCCTGCATCATACATCAGTTAGTGACGTTACTGAAATGTCTCCAGAATGGAAGAAGGTATTCAGGTGATTCTCACCAGCTCTTACACTCATCCTGTGTTTAACCTCAGTTATGTTTGTGCCTGTGGTTCTGTGTAAGAACCACAGGCACAAACATAACTAGTGTTTATTGTTTCCCAGCTCAGGGGTCTCATTTATAAACCATGCATATGCATAGTGAGTAGATGTCCATATATTTACACACATTCCTGACATTCCTGGATAAACTGATTACAAGGAGCTCTAATCCCACTTATTGTCAGAAAATTTGACAGTTGCTGACTGTGATGCAGACAGGTGAAAACAGGTGAAAATCATATAAAAAGTACATCTAAAAATTGATTGAGATGCTTGAAGATTTTGCATATGCAGCTTCGCACAGAGAAGAGAGTGGACAGCTGTGATGAATGCCAATTTCCTTGTGAACATTGGCACTTCTTACACACAGAATTACTTGTTCTGTTCAGGCTTTAATAAATGAGACCCCTCGTGCTGGGGTACTGCTCAGTGTATTTGCATATTGCATATATTTTCATATATATATTCCCTGCTCTAACACTCATTTCATGACAGGCTTGTTGATTGATTATTGAATTTGAAGGTTCAATATAAATTGACCCTTAATATTGAAGAATTAAGATTCAGAATGACGTATATATCTTGGTACAGACGTTCAATGACAAATTTGTAAAGGAGATTTAATCACAATTATTGGTATTAAGCTTTGATAATCATTATACTTTTATTTAAATAATGTTTTTTTTTTTTCACTTTTAAGATAAGCAACTTGATTGCATCGGAGATCCTGCACTGCGATGACGTGAACACACGGGTGGCCGTGATGGAGAAGTGGGTGGCAGTAGCTGACATCTGTCGCTGTCTCCATAACTATAACGCTGTGCTGGAGATAACCTCATCCCTCAACCGCAGCGCCATTTTCCGCCTCAAGAAGACCTGGCTCAAAGTTTCCAAACAGGTAGGGCAAAGTATACTGCCTATTATTGAATAAATGTGTTTTTTAGCAGTTCAGGGAAGAACATAGGCCACATTAGGTGAATTCTTCAATTGTTCTTGGTGAATTGCCTGTATGTCAAACTAGAGAAGTCTGTCTTTTGTCCGAAACTTTTGAGGTTTGTCCGAAACTTCAGCATAGTTGTGGTCTCTCTAACTGCACTGACCTGGAAGACCCCAGGTGATTTTTGCTGGACCACTGAGACTGAAGAGGCATTTAAGGAGCTCAAGAGGAGGCTTACAAGCTTTCCAGTCATCCAACTGCCCAATCCCAAGGAACCATTTTTTGCAGAGGTTGATGACTAGTGTGAAATGGGGGAAGGGCAAGGCTTCCAGAGAGTGTCAGATAATATGACTCTCTGGACATTCAGTTCAATTGAATTCAACTCTATTTATAGACTGCTTTTAACAGTGGACACTGTCACAAAACAGCTTTACAGAAATTAGGATATGAATTTACATATTGATCCCTAATGAGCAAGCCAGGGGCAACAATGACAAGGAAAAACTCCCTGAGGTGAACCAGACTTAAAAGGAAACCCATTCTGGGTGAAACTGGATAGTACAATCATGAGTCATTACTCACTCATATACAACTGTATACAGTATATATATAAAGTCTATACACCCATGTTAAAATGGGAGGTTTTTGAGAGGTAAAAAAAAATTAATCCAAAATAAATCATTTCAGAATCTTTTCTACGTTTATTGTGAAATTGCAATGTATAAATTAAAGTGAAAAACAATTAGAATCATTTTAGGGAAAAAATTAAAATAAAAAATGGACAGTAAAATGGTTGCATAAATGTGCACACCCCTACAATATTACTTAGTGGAAGCACCTTTAAATTTTATCACGGCATTCAGACGATCAGGGTTTTCCCTGGCTGGCATCTTTCTGTGGTGGCTTGGGTTCCACAGGCTATGCTTAAGCGGCCAGTGCTCCATATCAGGAGAAGGTTCCACTTGGACCCCTATCTGATCAAGATCTCTTGGGGAATATTGGGCCTTTTGGGAGGTCTTCAGTGAAATAAAGGCCCAGGTCCTGCCCCCACATAGGGCATGCAATTGTGCTATCAACATCCTTCCAAGGATCACACCCCCCCTGGGGAAGTCTGTTTGCCCTGTCTCCTCCAGAAAAGGCAGGTATGGAGGAGTACATTCAAGGCGCCTTATCTACAGGTTTCATTTACCTGTCTAACTCCCCTGTGGAGGCAGGGTTCTTCTTTATGGGGAAGAAAGATGGGAAGCTTCACCCCTGCATAGACTATTGGGGTCTCAGGGCCATCAGTACTAAAGACCGCCACCCCTGCCGCTCATTACCACCATGTGGAACTAGCTTAACACTATTGTGGGGCCATTTAAAATTGACCGGCACATAAACCTAGTCACTTATCAGCTGCACTTTCCCCTGTACATGTACATCCACCCCACATTCCACGTGTTGCTCCTTAAAGTTTTGTGTAGTCAGACAGCACCCCCATCCTGACTACCCGCTCCATGTCTAATAGTTGGAGCCCTGGCCTATATCTGGTCTCCTGCCAGATCAGAGTTAGGACCCAGTACCTTGTGGACTGGGAGGGCCACAGCCCAGAGGAGAGGTCATGGGTTCCAGTGCGCCATATATTGAACCCAGAGATCATTTTTGAATTCCAGAGCAACTGTGCGAGGGCGGCAGGGGTGCACAGTGAGAGTGGCCATTCTGGAGAACTTAGTTGCTCAGAATCCTCCAGGCTGATTAAGCTGGATTGCCTGCACCTGACAGGCAGGATATTTAAAGCCAGCCTATGAGGCTGTTGCATTATTGTAGAGGGGTGACTGGTACACTATATCAGGGCTTTTCATGAGGCAAAATTAAGAATGAAAGTGGAAAATAAGAATTGAAAGAGAAAGAGAAGAAACTGAAAAGATAAACATAAAGAAAAAAGAAGAAAGAAGAGATAATAGAGAGAATCTAAGACATAGCTACAAAACAGAAATGAAAACAAGAGGAAGAAAAACTAGAAGTTAAAAGGATCTTCGATAATATATACTGAACACTACCCCAGAAAAGTTCTAAGTTTTGGGAGCCTATTCCACTTTTTCCATGTTTGGCATCTTCTTTGTTTGGGTTTCTATTCCTTTTTCTGATATTTTTTTCTGGTAGAGCACATGCCTCAAAGCATGGAGAGCCCTGGTTTGAGCCTTGATCAGGGCTGCCTAGTCAAATGCACTAATCACAGCACTAGCATTCCCTTAACTTACTATTCACGTTCATAAACCCTGTTTGCCCATTCACTCATTAACAAGTAGGAGATTTTACTCTACAATTGGGTCCATTCTTAACTGTCCCGTTACACCTACTGGAATCTCCAGACAGCAATGTGTTATAATAGTCTAACCATGAGTTAGCAAAAACATGAACTAGTTTTTCTGCATCTTGTAGTGACATTTCTTATCGTTGCACTATTTCTTAGGTGAAAAAGGCTATCCTAATAGTATTGTCATCATCATACATGGATTTTATGGCTCATCATTTTCTCACTATGTATTGCACAGATTGACAGATGCATTTGCAGAGAGAGGTCTCTACAAGTGTAATAAATGATCTAATGCTCCGTCTACCTACTTGCTTGGAATCTTTGCTATGTCACTTACAACTACTATTATTGTTACATTAACAGCAGGCTAACAGAACAAAAAAAAAAAAACAGTGGCACAAGCAAATAATGTAACTAATTACCAGGAAATATACAACATTGATAATTAAGCTTAACGAATCTCATGTTGCTCAGGCAAAAAAAAAAAAAAAAAAAAAAAAAACAGGAGTTGAACAGAATGTTTAATAAGTGAGAATAATCATCTGAAACAAGAAGTATTTAGTGTAACTTAGATATAATTCATGTTATTTCTCCCAACACTTCTGACACATTATATTGAATAATAAATTGGACAGTCTTTCCTTTTGATTTTAAGGCCACTAGTGTTTTTTCCACATTTAGTATTGCAGATATGAAATCTAACCTGAAATCCGAAGATATGAATTTTTCTTTATTATATGACATTTTTCTCGAATGATGTGACCACCCGTCAGAACTGTGGAGTTTCTGCTTCTGTCTAGGTGAAACAGAGGAAATTGCCTTACATGGGAAGCCTGGCCTCATCAGAAAATTTCATTAAAATGAAGCAATGCAATGTTTCTATATTAAATGTAGAAATGTGTCTATATTATTTGTCACTCTTGGTGAATTTTAATATTATAGTCAATCAGATGATCAGTTATCCCACTGCAACATCATGCTGTTTTTTCAATTAACAAAATGTTTTTTAAGTGAACAGTGCACAGGAAAAATCTCTTTTAAAGCCAACCCAACACAGCGCCTGTAAAGGTCCAGTGAAGCAATGCTTCTATTGGCTTCTATGGCACAGTCAAATACAATGAGTTTCAATGGGCAAAAATATCAATGCTCAATGGACAACATGCTTTTAATATGTCATTTTAGGCCTTCCCCAGACGCATTGCTTCTTTGGGGGTGACTTGGAGTGTGGGTGGTGGGTTTTGCATAGAAAAAAAATCTCAACATTTATTGGACAGTACAATCTTCGCTTGTTCCCCGATGCACAGCTTATCAGTATAATGATTGGGTGATCTCTCAAAGGGGCAGAACCTCATAACCAACTACCAATCACTGAAACATCAATGAACATGATTGACCAATTAAATCAGTCAGACTTGAAGAGTGCTTGATGCTGCAGTATTGGTGAGCAGCCTAATCCATAACAGTTTTACACAGCTAGTTACTGTAATTTTTATAATTGGTAAATGTTGTAAATAAGTTATATGTACAAAATTTTTATTTGCATTCATTTCTTATTTTTCCTTTGTTTATGTTTCGGTCTAGCTAGCTAGCTGTCACTACATTAGTGAAATTCAACTAGCTATTTTTTAGCCAGCTGTTTTTAGCATGATATTGGCAGACACTGCTAATGTTGTTTACCTGAATTTTGAAGTTTTTTGATGCACTTACTAATGAGGAGTGAATGAGAATTAAGGTGAAGGCCATCCCAACAGATGAAACAGATAAAAAAAGAACACACACAGACATATACTTTATTAACAATCAGCTGTGAATTCCCCATTTTAAAAAGCTGCCAGAGGCTGAAACACAACATCCAATCCATAGCATTTTAGTGAAATGTGCATCCCCATACTGTATGAAAAAAAAAAAATATATGGGACAAGAATTAATGTAATGCAGAGAATTTAGTATAGAGAATTGAACTGTACCAATTCTCAGAGAAAATGAAGACAGTGAAGAAATCTTTGAGTTGAAATTAGTGCACATCAATACATGTTAATTTTAACTGAACTGAATCTTATAGGATCGGATATTAATCAAATTGTATGAGATTAGTACTGAATTGAAGCATATTGAATTGTTACTTGTTAAACTGTACAATTTTTTGTATCAAACAATATACTACATTCCTGAGATGTGTAATGTCTTTTTGGTTTTGATTCACTCCTTAGACCAAAACAGTTATTGACAAGCTGCAGAAGTTGGTCTCATCTGAGGGAAGGTTCAAGAACCTAAGAGAAGCTTTAAAAAAGTAAACTTTATATGGCTTATTACTTTTCTCTTGTTGTGTTGTTTGTGACATGAAGTTATGTGACTCTGTACTTGAATGTATACTTCTTCCAAATATGTACTTTGTTTACATTATCTGATAAATACTAATATGCCTGCTAGTTGTGATCCTCCATGTGTGCCATACTTGGGGATGTACCTCACAGACCTGGCATTCATTGAGGAGGGTACACCAAACTACACAGAAGACAACCTGGTTAACTTTTCCAAAATGAGAATGGTAAACAAGTGCTGTTTTTGCTGAGCGTTCTGTTATGTAATTTAATTAGACAAATCTAGAAGTCATTTTGAAATATATATTTTGGAAAAGGCTGAGAACTTTTGGTGTGTTAATAAGCAAATCAACAAACTATTCAACCATTTTGGTTTTCTTGAAAATCACACTGAGCATAACTAGACTCATATTACTGTTCCATGATTTTTAACCAGTCACTAGTCTGTTTTCATTACTATATTATGTTTACAATGTTTGCATTTGTTTTGAGGAGAAACACACCATAATTCATCAATTAGTTGTATACATACATAAAAAGTTACAGAGTATAAAAATAATTGTCATTGCAAACATTTTATTCAGGTTTAACTCATGCTAATTTTTGTCCTTTTCTAGATCTCCCATATCATCAGAGAAATACGGCAGTTTCAGCAAACAGCATACAAGATTGATCATCAGCCAAAGGTATTTAAAACAATGGACAGAGTAACTATATACCCACAAAGTGCACATATATGCTGGATATAATAAGTCTACTTATGCTTATTAAAATTCCATTTTTTGTTGTAAAGACAAAGATCAAGATTTTTCCATTTTTAATATAACTGTGAAATTGACAAAATTTAAGAGAAAAACAGCAGCTCATGACTATAGATTTTGTTGGGGCTGACACTAATACTGACATAGCCTAAAAAAGTTAAGCTGAGAGGCTCTCTCACTTGATTAATGCTATAGTGCTACATACATAATTTTTAGAATGCCCGTGTACCAGGCAGTTGAGAGTCAACAACATAAAGTCATACAGTCTAGCAGCTTGTTTTGAGCATGCTAGTCCACCAGGGAACCATTATTTCCAGCTTAAAAAAAAAAACTCAACATAGCCCAAAGGAAATCTGGTAATTGGAAAAGAGATATATTTCTGCATTTTCTCAGCCTTTGCTTAACAAACAAGGACAGTATTTCATGCATATTTAGTACTATGTACTAACATTATCCACTCCATAATCCCACTTTTCCTCTCCCAGTCTTTGCACTATACAATATATTACAGTACAAATGGTTCTGTACATCATGCACACCTTGCCTGCACTTATAGTTTTGCTTTTTTAGTGGTTATTTATTACATTTAATTCAGATTTGTTATAAAACAAGGTCTTTGCAGCTGTGGAGTATTTTTATGCTAGCCCTATATATAGTTAGGTCCAGAAGTATTTGGATGATGGCAGAGTTTTTGTGATTTTGCTTTTATACACACCACCACAATGGATTTGAAATAAAACAATCAAGATGTGATCGAAGTGTAGACTTTCAGCTTTATTTTAAGAAGT
>JAKKZN010000006.1:15388533-15399745 GCA_033441825.1 Pangasius elongatus | reverse complement strand
TCCCAGGATTTTAACTGACTTGTTTCTATACTCTGATTAAAAAGTGTTCCTTTAATTTTTTTGAGAAGTATATATATATATATATATATATATATATATATATATATATATATATAATTTTTTTTTAATTACACAGTGCATTATAAAGCGCTGTAGATGAGCATTTTGAAACCTCCAAGGGAAAACAGTAACAAAAACATGAAGTGGAATAGGCACAAAGAACACAAATATTAAATAATATTCCATTCAAAGTAAAATACAGAATATAAAATGTCCATATGTATCATTACTTATAGTAAGGATAAGGCAGCCTACCTAAACTACCATCTTTATTAGGCACAAACATACAAGCCCTTCATGTGTAATAGTTTAATAGCCCTTTAATAGTTCACCCATGTGTTGATGATTACCCAAAGCCCAGAGGATGTACGCAGGTTCTGTTTCCTGTCTCTCTGTTAAGGAAGATGGTTAATTTTTTATCACAGCAAAGGATAAGAATAATGCCCACAGTAAAAATACACTACACTATTGATAAATAAAACATTTGAATTTAAATAATTCAAATAATCTTGTTCTACTGGTGAATAATTTTGCTAATGTTTAGCATTAATTCTAGAAAGAAGCTAAATAATTTTCTAACAGAATAAGATATTTTAAAGCTTGAAATATGAAAAGCATCTTCTCATATTCGCAAATATGAGAAATTTGCCCATATTCAAGATATTTTCAATTTCTATTTTTTTCTTGCAGCAGAAGGTGTAGAAATTTAAATGTTTTAAAATTTATGTAATCTGTAGTCTTATACATAAATCATACCTGTACCACTCAAAATGATTTGGTTAAAGTACATGCTAAGACTCACAAGTTAGCCTAGCTCTGTATTGGTGCATGAGTATGCAGTACTATTAGTACTATTAGTATATGATTATTATTGTTATTATTATATAATATAGTTATTATAGCATATTATTATTATTATTATTATTATTATTATTATTATTATAGCAACATTACATGGAATTACATTATTGGTGCTTCAGAGGCTTTAGAACTTTAGAATTAGGAAAGGTTAAAGTGTCTTAAAAGCTCTTATGACTTACTGATGTAAAAAGTTCCTGGTGCTTGGCTGCCTTCAAACTGAACCATCAGCAGGTTGCTGATCTGAGAATCTGAGCGAAGCCACAAAGCTAAAACCAAAATGACACCCCCAGCCAGCTATAAAGTAGAAAAAGAGAGATGTAAATGGTTAGCATTCACTAAAAAACATATAGTTTATTGTACAGTATTTATAAGAAATTCTCTAGGGAATAGCTGTTCTTTTAGTCCCTTCCACATTTAATAGCTCTACCAGGGATTTTTGTTTGTTTGAGTTCATTTTATGCAATGTTTGGGAGAACCCTTAAAGTCTGTGTTGATTCTTGTACCTGATTCTGGCATCTGATTTAACTATCAGAAACGGTTGCAAGTAGAATGATTTTTGGAAGCTAAGTACACTTAGGTATTCAATGAACCTTGAAGGGTTCTTCTCTCTATGAGTGTGGATATTCAAGGTTTTCTCACTCCCAGGGCATCAAATATTGTAACATGGGCACCTTCAGTTTCACTATATTGACATGCTCAGTAATCCTGTTGTTATCAGTGCAAGCCCATTTGCTGCAGCTCTCTGGCACAGAACTTAAATGCATTTACAGGCTTTGTGGATGAACCCTGTGCTTCAAATTATGATTTTTCAGTAGACAATGTTTGTGATTATATTTGGTGAGCTAAAATGTTGGCCAATCAAAACACTTCTCTGAGGGAAATTTAATGCGTCTACAACACTCTCCTATAGCTAAATTAAATTCTATGATGTTCCTATATTTTGAAACACATATTTATTTTCATGCCTTGTTAGTTCTGTGTAATAAGATACTGAAAAAAAATACGGACTACAAATCCTGAAAGGAATGTCGATCTGTTAACCACATCCTCTTCTCTGCACACCAAATCTAGATTGCAAGTGATGTAGTACAGCAGTATGATAATATTGGTATTTCCAGTCTTTTAACCTGGAACTCAAGAACCTTCTTTTTTTGTACCCACGTGTAATATATTTCTAGATATTGCATGCCAGGCCTTGAATCAGTACCTGACTTCACTAATGCTCTTGTGGCTGAGTTGGCACAAATCCCCACAGCCACATTCCAAAATACAGCATAAAGCTTTCCCAGAAGAGTGGAGGCTGTTAGGTTGTTATAATTATATTATAAAAAAATATATAAATTTTTATATATTTATTAAGGAAGTAAAATCAGGGAAATTTAGACCACCATATTCAATACTGTTCATAATAACATGATTTTTATGTTATGTTAGAAGATTGTATTTGGGGGTTTGCATTTGTAACAGCAAGTTTTATAACATGTGGCGGTTACCTGCATGCGTGAGAGTTTGAATTGAGCCACAATACACACATTGTAGAGACGAGCATCTTCGCTACTTGATCCATGTCCCCTGAAACATGTATCACTGGAGCCAGGAGCTAGCTCCAAATATGCGGTACAGCTCCAAATAGGTGGTACAGCCACAAATGGGTGGGGATAGCTCCAAATGGCTAGCATGTTAACATGTGATAGAACATGTCAGTAGATTCTATGGGTTATGTTCCCTAAAAATAACCCTAACCTGATCTCCCACTTGCTGGTCTCCTGTCTCCAGAGATACAAACTCTTTGTCCCCTCCTCAATTGGCACCATGCATCCATGGCTCAAACTGGACAGGGGACAGGGATCAAGCAACCATATTGCATTACTACGTGACTTGCAAGCCCGAGACCATCAGAAATTTTAACTGCAAATCTTTATTTGTGAATTCTTATAATAGCTCATATGGTGGAAAAATATTATTTGTATTGGTATCGTATTTCTTAAAAAATAATAAAGCACAATAATAAATACATGGCAATATAACAATATATAAGTTTGTATATTTATATGTATATGTATATTTTATATATATAACATATAAGTTTGTAAACATAAGAATATCATAGAATTTAATTCAGCTATAGAAGGCTGTTGTAATCACAGTTAATTTCCCCAAAACTCAGGGAAGTGTGTTGATTGGCCAACATGATAGTGCATCTCATTAATGAAGAGAGTTCAACAGTTATGTTATACACGGATAAATATCATAATTAAAATATTAACTTATGCAGAGATATCTAGCACTAAAGAACACTGCAAATAAAAAAAAATCATGAACGTGCTATCATTTATTACTGACTTCGCGTTGTGCATTCATTCACCTTTTTGTATCAGACCTTTGAAGCACAAGGTTCATTCGCAAAGCTAATCCATGCATTTGCTTTTTGTGTTGCAGAGTCGAAGCAACTGGGCTTTCATTGGTAACAACAGGATTAGAGAGTGCGTCAATATAGTGAAGCCAAACAATTTTATTAGTACAAAAACTTAATTTTTAAATCAGTTGATAATAATGCTAGAAAAGGCTATATTGATGGGCATATGGTTTAATTTTGAATACATCTGAATACATATTAGGATGTGTTCTTTTTGACGCAGTACGATGCATAAATAAACATACAAACACACACACACACACACACACACACAAAAAAAAAAAACTCACCCAAAACATGAAGTTGAGGAAAAAGAGCGTGTACTTAATGCACTGAGAGCAGCCTGTGAGGACCATGATGGGGAGCGTCTGGGTTCAGCTGAAACGGCACGATGTGGCTGTTGCTCTGAATCGAAATGAAAGAGCGTCGTTTATCCTACGATAGGACGTCAGGATGGATTGTGTTATACACGGATCTCGAGTAGATAATAAGAGCGAAACCACGACGATGAGACCGCCTACAGTCTGCAGGAAGTTGGGTCATATTTACAGTATCTGAAAATTACACCGCACCTCCACTTGAAAAAGTATAAGTATTTTACACGCTAGGTTTATATTAATAAATTAATTAATATATTTAATATTAATTATATTAATAGTTCAAGAATAAGGACATAATACATATCAATGGAAGTAAAGAGATGCAAATAAAGAAACAACAGATGTAATTTCGGAGCACACAGTACAGCAATAGTCCTGAGTGAGTTGGTTTATATTCGAAATTTGTGAAAGCTGTGAAAACGTATTGTTGCCAAGACAGTTACAGTATCAGTACAGATGAAGGATGCTCATTAAACTGCAATCAAATTATTATTATTATTATTATTATTATTATTATTAGATTTTAACCTAAATCTAAGATTATATATGTCTTTAATTAAAAGAGATTAAACAAGAACAAACGTAGATAATCGTGCAAATGTAGATATCATATCGCGTGTGTGTTTATGCACAGATCTATTGAAATCTCTGGCCATTTAATATGACAATGCCAAACAAACCACCTGTTTGATTTTAATAGGAAAACAGCCAGTTAGTAAATAAGAAAAAAAAGGGTAAAAAACATATTCAGTGAACTTTTGGCCTGATTATGTCAAACTAAATTCATTTTAATATGAAAATAATTAATTAAAATAATATTAAACTCTCTGACCTTTTGACAATCAGGCAGCAGAGATAGCAACAGTTGCGGTGAATGCTTTTATTATAAATAAAGACTTGCAAGCACAAACAAATCCAAAACTCAAGGTCACAATCCAGAATCAGGCAATGGGTCAGACGATGTACAGACAAGTATTCAGAGGACGAGACTATAATCATGAAATGGGAAAAAAATCAAAGGCTTGGGATGTCAGATCAGAAACAGAGCTGAACGAATACTTCACAAAGTCTCTGTGCACTGAGTGTGTTTATACAGAGTGGAGTGGTGATTGATGATTGATGTGTGGTGAAATGGTAAACCTGATGATAAATCAATTTTGACACATAATTATTTTAATTATTTTATACGACTTTTAATACAAAAATAAATAAATCTATTAAACTCTCTGATCTTTTGACCTGATGATGTCATGCCAATTTTCACATATAGACAAAATGTCCCTTACATACTACAATGTGTCATGCTTCCAGTTCCCAGAATGCACTGCAGGCTCCAAATTTTTTGTATCCTGACATACCAAGCCTTGCATCTAGTGTTTGTTTATCTGGTTATGATCTTGTTTCTTGCTCTCTGCTTCTCAATTTTGGAGTTGCCCTGTTCAGTCTCTTTGCACATTGCCTGACCTTCAATTTATCTTTGATCATGTAATTGTCTACAGTTTTGGAAATGTTTGCCTACCTTTTCAATAAAGTCTGTACCTGCACCTGCAAACCTGACACAATGCTTATTTTTAGAAATATTCACTTGGTTTATTTTATACTAATTTAATGTGAAAATTATTAAATCTGTTAAAGTCTCTGCCTTTTGGATCTGATGTCAAACCAACTTTCACAAATGGAGAAATTATTTTTTAAATTTCCAAAAAAAAAAAGATTAAAATATTGATTTGGTTTTAAATATTATGTTCTATATATTTATTAATTTAAAAATAAATGAATGAATCTATAATAGTTGCTGCCCTTCTGACCTCATGATATAAAACCAACTTTCACATATTGTATTGACTGCCAACCTTCCCACCCAGAGAGCATGCTGCTTCTTTGATTCCTGGCCACAGATGTGGCATCATTAGGATTTGAACTTGTAATCTTCTGACAATGAACACATTTCTGTTGCACCTCTCATTAGCCTTAAAGAGAACATTAAAACACACAGAAGGATATCCATTATACATAAGAAAGCTTATCTTTTGGACATTCAATTTCAGTGTATGTCCCTTATATACTACATGGGTTACTTTAGAAATATGTATTCATTTTTTTACACCCTTATACGTGTCTGGATATTTTATGTAATGATGTTAAACTAAACCTGTTTATTTATATTTAAACAAGTTTTCTGCATCTGGATCTAGCCATTTTAGCCGTTATTTTCATTCTTTTGTTCTACTAAGCCTGAAGTGAATATTTGATTTATCCCCACAATATACCTGGGGGATATGGATTTCCATGGACAGTATATAATAATTTATATATTATAGTAATTTATATAGTGCTTTGTCACCTTTTTCCAGTAGATGTCACTTTACTAATATACACTGACAAACAATAACATTAAAACCACCTGTGTAATATAGTGAAGTTCCCACTTGTGCTGCCAAAACAGGACATTATCCTTTAAGTCCTGTAAGTTGTGAGGTGGGGCCTCCATGCACAGGACATGTTTGTCCAACATATCCCACAGATGCTCGATGGGATTGAGATCTGGGGAAGTTGGAGGCCAAGTCAACACCTTGAACTCTTTGTCATGTTCCTCAAACCATTTCTGAACAATTTTTGCAGTGTGGCAGGGCACATTATCCTGCTGAAAGAGGCCACTGCCATTAAGGAATACTTTTGCCATGAAGGGGTGTACTTGGTCTGCAACAATGTTTAGGTAGGTGATACGTGTCAAAGTAACATCCACATGAATGCCAGGATTCAAGGTTTCTCAGAAGAACATTGCCCAGAGCATCACACTGCCTCTGCCGGCTTCCCTTCTTCCCATAGTGCATCCTGGTGCCATCTCTTCCCCAGCTAAGTGATGCACACACATATGCCTGTCCACATGATGTAAAAGAAAACTTGATTCATCAGACCAGGCTACCTCCTTCCATTGTTCCATGTTCCAGTTCTGATGCTCACGTGTATTCACTTTTGGATAGGGGTCAGCATAGATACTCTGTCCATCTGTGGCTACACAGTACCATACACAACAAGCTGCAATTTAGTGCGCGTTCTGACACCTTTCTATCATTGCCAGCATTAACCTTTTCAGCAATTTATGCTACAGTAGCTCTTCTGTGAGATCGGACCAAACGGGCTAGCCTTCACCCCCACGCACATCAGTGGGCCTTGGGTGCCCGTGACCCTGTTGCCAGTTCACCAGTTGTCCTTCTTTGGACCATTTTGGTAGGTACCAACCATAGCCAGACCATGCATAGCGGGAACACCCCACAAGACCTGCCATTTTGGAGATGCTCTGACCCAGTTGTCTAGCCATCTCAATTTGGCCCTTGTATAAGTTGTTCAGATACTTACACTTGCCCATTTTTCCAAAACATCAACTTCAAGAGCTGACTGTTCACTTGCTGCCTAATATATCCCATCCCTTGTCAGATGCCATTGTAACAAGATAATCAATGTTATTCACTTCACCTGTCAGTAGTTTTAATGTTATGGCTGATTGGTGTATAGCATAGGTTGTAAGATTTTTGTACATTTCTGAGTCTCCTTCTTAAGAGATGGACACTAATTTGAAAAATGTCTAGCACTGACAAATATAAGGCTAGATAGATCGATGTACTTTATTGATCCTGAAGTGGAAACTTGGGCAAAACATAGACAAACAAAGGATCGAACCCAGGAGCTAAGAGCTGTAAGAATGTAATGCTACCACTGTGCCAACTATTTTCTCTAAACCTGATTAAAGTAAAAACAGATACACCCATCCATGATGTACATCATGCATTTTGACATCATGAGAAAAAGTTGTAACAGTTGTGACAGTTCTGAGTGTATCTTGAGAAAATATCATATAATCAGAGACACCAGAATATGACTTGAGTGAAGCCATGATCCAGAGCTGTAGGCATTCATATTTTTTTCCAGAAAGATCTACCCAGATAGCCAAGGTACTTGGTGTTAGAGTCACATAACGAGGTCGGCACAGACACACAATGTCATTTTGAAGCTGGTGATCAACAGGCTCTAGTCTGTCTTCCAGTGTTACACTGCTCTGAATGGAATTATCTGAGGGAAACACACAGCTGTGCTTTGTTCCTTCATATCTGAACATATTATGAAGCCACTAAAGCATGCAGCCCCATGAAATGGAATTAAAAATGTTTAAACACTGTTCTTAATTATTGCCCCTGGTATCCTAATTATACACAGCAAGCATGTCTGCACTGACCCTTTACAGGCAAGTTATGGGTGCTGTGGGCCAGGGCTAACTCATACAAATTCCACATACATATGCATGAATACTTGTACACGCTCAATATTTCTGTTTTTGTTTTTTGTCTTAATTATTGGTTGTGTCACAATAAAAAAATTTGCACCTTCAAAGTGGTAGGCATGTTGTGTAAATCAAATTGTACAACCTCCCAAAAATCCATTTTAATTCCAGGTTGTAATGCAATAAAACAGGAAAAACACCAAGGAGAGTGAATACTTTCACAAGGCACTGAATTTACCATGAAACTATTTATGAAATGCTTCATGCAGTTGCAGAACTACAAACTTGTGCTGCATCACTATGCACCCAGTATGGGAAATTACTATACCCTAAACCAAGTGGAAGTGGCACAAAAGAACTGACACCAAGGCAGAAGTGGGTTTTCAATTGCCTGGATTTTCTCCTTGCTCATTTGCTGCTCTGTCAGGCTTTCAGCACTCTGGAGGTATGCATATCTGTTCATAAATTTGTTGTGATAATGGTTTTTGATATGATGATAGTGATAATGGTGATAATATTTTCAACTGTTTGACCTGTTTAACCTGAGGGTTAATATTAGTTGATTTAATTGGTTACATAATTAAAACATGAATAAATTGTATTGCATCATTATTGTCTTTTGGAATATAATTGTGTTGTGTGTTTTATTCATGTGGAAATCATGTACACTTTTTTTGTGACTATAAATATGTCTCCTTTTCAGTATACTGATTTTTATAGACTAAAAAAATAATTGCTTATTTTACAAAATAGTGTTCTATTCACACCTTTTCTTATATTCAGCTAGATGAGATTTCATGTTCCCAAACAGACAGTCCTGCTCCTGAAGAAGAAGAGGTGGAGGGTGAGAACCTAGAGGATGGTGCCTCATCGATCTTCAGTACATGGCCCTTCAACCAAGTGGCTGGTGCCTTTAGCAGTGATGATTGTGATGACATGTTTGGTAAACAAGTAGCCAGTGAAACGCAGCTCATTGAAGATCCTGCAGAGAAACTGCAAGCAAGACAATGAATCACAAGAATTTTGTATGAAGCACAAGACAGAAACATGCCCAAGACAGCAAACAATCTATGCCCTGGGTGCTTCCACACAGCCTCCGTAAAGCTTTCTGCAGCATACAACTTGTCACCAACTGGCTTTTTCGTCCTTACCACCAACATCCTTCTTCAAGTCAAAATCCTCCTCCTCCTGCAAACTTTATACAAATGCTTACTGAGCCTTTCATTTGTCAAGGAGGAGATGGTGTGAAAGATCTATAACGGTCTTTTGATCTTACCACTGCTGATATGATAAGAGCTTGACAGCACCCAAGCTTGTTTTCCTTTTGGGCTTGTTTTTAAATTTGGTGTTCTAGGGGTTTTTTTTTTAACCATGGTGTTTATCCCATGTGAATGACATGGTTTACTTTTACATAGAGCACTTATTATTGCATTATATTTTTGTTTTGGAATGCATGACCCTGAGCATGGTGAATTTTATTTACCTTAATGATTCATTTTATACTGTTTGTATAGGTGACAGAAAAAAATAATAGAAGAGTTTTCATTTAATTTAATAGAAAATTTAATAGAAGGGACTAGTAAATGTATGGTTTGCACAGTGAACATTATTTACCTTAAAAACATTTTATTTGTATTGTTTTATGAACATCCAAACAGGTCAGTATGGCCAGGATTGGAAATTTGTTCATGGCTGATTTATGACCTGGTTTGCATAATGCACACTTACTTACATTGATTTTTATACCATTTTGCTAATAAAACACTATAATTGTCAGTTCTACTGTTTTATTTATTATAGTTTAAAGACCGTCAGCTTGCATTACTGCATAACTTTGATGGCCATATTAAAAAAGTAACCTAAATGCACCTGAAATAAACAAAATGACCATATATAAATTAGAATCTAGACATTAACCTTTGTAGGAGGCTGGTTTGGGCATTCATTACTATTTTGTAAAAGGTCTTTGTTACATTTATACTGATAATAATAATGATGCTTTTCAGAAAACCCTAAAGATAATTGAGGCTTCTAAAATAAGAGAGAAAGTCAGGGAAGAGAGAGGACCCACTGTTCCAGACAGAACCAAAGTAAAGGAGAGAGGAGTTTTCTGATAGTGAAGATGGTTATGATGAAGCAGTTGTATGATTTACAAATAAAATGCTGCTACATAAAGAAACAAAAACAAGGCTTGCAAAGAAAGCAAAGTTTGCATAAGGCAAATCCTCATTTAATATTTTCTGTCATGAAGATCTACACAGAAGACAACAGCTAGCTCAGAGAAGACATGTGGAAGAAAATTAATTCAGCTGCCAAAGATTCTCTGTTTGTCAAAGAGATGGCTGTGGCATTGTGGGGGACAACCACTTTAAAAAGCAGAAGTATGTCAGGAAAGGAGTGTCCTACAAATAAAAATTCTGCAAAGCCTTTCCTGACACCCTCCAAGCTGCAATTTTTTTGAGAGTTAATCTAATTTTTCTATGCATTCACACATAGAAAACAATTTTCATTTTTCTGTCAGCACGAAACGAGGCTAGCCCGTCTAGCTGAATGATCAGAATATGTTATTGATTATTCACCAATGAGATTACTTCTTAGGTGGAGTCAGTGATACAAAAGTTCAAGTACTCATGCTATACATTCACACACCACACACAACATTTATCTCCTTTTCCATGCAGTGTGTTTGCAGCAGACATCATTGTGCACCATGATCTTCTACCACCATCACTGTTCATCAACAGGAATCTGAACTTTCACTGAAGGAATCTAACCTTGAACCATTGAA
Organism: Pangasius elongatus; assembly: GCA_033441825.1. Taxonomy (NCBI): domain Eukaryota; kingdom Metazoa; phylum Chordata; class Actinopteri; order Siluriformes; family Pangasiidae; genus Pangasius; species Pangasius elongatus. Next base: position 15,388,961 of record JAKKZN010000006.1, on the reverse strand, counting down.
ACAATCTACTTTGTAAGTGTTTTCTTCTGGAATGTTGTGGCTACTACTTTATCATTAAAACTGAAAAATATTAAATTAATTGTGTTCTTCTTTTAATTCAACTTATCAATCAAACTGATTAAACTATTAGCTGGAACTCTTATTTAATTAACATTCTAACTAAAACTCATTTTCTCTCCATTTAATTCAACAGCTTACCCAGGTAATGCTAGGCTGACCTAAGGTCTTCTTCTTCTTTTGGCTTTTCCCTTCAGGGGTCGCCACAGCGAATCATCACTCTCCACCTTCATCTTCTGCATCCTCAACACTTGCACCCACTAGCTTCATATCCTCATTTATTACCTCCATATTCCTCCTCTTTGGCCTTCCTCTTCGCCTCCTGCCTGGCAGCTCCATGTCCAACATTCTCCTACCAATATACTCACTCT
>JAKKZN010000006.1:15373294-15388433 GCA_033441825.1 Pangasius elongatus | reverse complement strand
GCCTGCATTGTGGTCGAATCCCACACCACGCCCAGATAAGTGATTCTCTGCACTGGAGAAAGCACACTCTTCTTGGCGTTCAGTCTCAACCCCAGCTCCTTCATATGGGCGAGAACGACATCTCGATGCTGGACCGTCATCCGCTCTGAGTGAGCTAATATCAACCAATCATCGATATAATTCAGTATGCGGATGCCCCGGAGTCGCATAGGAGCCAGAGCAGCATCCACACACTTCGTGAAGGTGCGGGGTGAGAGTGCTAGGCCGAACGGAAGAACCCAATATTGGTAAGCTTCGCCCCTGAAAGCGAACCTCAGGAACTTCTTGTGCTGAGGAAGGATGGAGATGTGGAAATATGCATCTCTTAGGTCGATCGTGACAAGCCAGTCCTCGGAGCTGATCTGAGACACGACCTGCTTGACTGTGAGCATCCTGAACTTCAGTTGAGCAACTGAGAGGTTTAGCTGCCGCAGGTCCAAAATGGGACGCAGCCCTCCATCCTTCTTGGGAACAATGAAGTACCGGTTGTAGAACTTGGACTCCCTGTCATGAGGAGGGACCACCTTGATGGCCTCCTTCCTCAGGAGAGTGTGTACTTCCTGTTCCAACACCAGAGCCTGCTCGGGGCCCACCAGAGTGGGAAGAACCCCAGAAAAACCAGGCGGAGGAGAGCCGAACTGAATTCGGTAGCCTCTCTCTACAGTACGCAGGACCCATTGAGACACATTCGGCAGAAGTTTCCACACTGCCGAATAACTCGCTAAGGGGATCAGCCTATCAAGACTGACCTCTGGTACAGCGAGAGCAGCTAGGCTGGTGCCCTGGAACGGCGAACCAACAGGGGACAACCGAACTAGCTGCTCGGCAGGCCTCGAGAGAGGCCGCAAGCCTCCCAGACCCGCAACGTCCCCGGGCAGGAAATGGGAGCAACGGTCGCCGGAGGTCGCCGGAGGTTGCCGCGCCCTGAAGCACCATAGGTGGCAGGGTTGGCAGAACGACCTCCTTAGGGCACTGACGTGGGACGGGAACCATATAATGAGGCATATGCCATCCCGCCCCAGAGGGGCCTTCCCTCAGAAGCCCTGGGCCCAAGGCATCAGGGCTTCTTACTCCCGGCCCTCCTAGACAGAAGAACGGTCCTCAGATCCGTCTTCGTGTCGGAGGGACCAGGCCCAGAGCGCTGCCGAGACTGCCGGTCCCGCCGTGGGAGAACATGGGAGGCGACACTGTTTTTGCGCCTCCCTGTGAGAGGAGGCCGTACACGGAGGGGGCTGCTCCCGCCCAGCAGCCCCAAGAGCCACAGAGCGACGGGGGAGAAACTGCTGAAACACCGCCGCCTGAGTGTGAGCCTGCTGGTACCTGTCGACGACGGAGTCAAACGCGTCGCCGAACAGACCAGAGGGCACCAGCGGGGCGTCCATAAGAATGACCTTGTCCTTCTCCTTCATGTCAGACAGGGTCAACCAGAGGTGCCTCTCCACCGCCACCAGAACTGCGATAGACCGGCCTATAGCATGGGCAGTCTCCTTGGTGGCGCGGATAGACAGATCAGTGGCCTGCCTGAGCTCAGCCACATGCTCAGACAGAGCCTCCCCGTGTTCGTGGAGCTCCTTGAGCAGCTCGGCCTGGTACGCCTGTAACATTGCCATGGTGTGCAGACACACACTAGCCTGACCCACTGCCGTGTACACCTTGCCCACCGGCGCTGAGGTGGACCGCAGCGGCTTGGTGGGCAGTGCCGGAGCCTTCAGGGACGACACTGCACCAGGGGACAGATAGCTATCTAGCGTCTTTTCAACCCTTGGCATCGCCCTGTAGCCAGCACCGTCCAGCCCCGCCACGTTAGCATAGTAAGAGGAGGCGGGACTGAATAAACGGGCTGAAAAAGGCCTCTTCCACAACCTCGACACCTCAGTGTGGAGGTCAGGGAAAAAAGGCAGGCTCTGGCGTGGAGATGGCGGTCTACTGCACAGGGAGCGCTCATCCAGCTTCAACCCCTGCGGTTCAACCCGTGTTTCAGCGGGCCAGTCGATGCTAAGCTTAGCAACGGCCCGCGAAACCACCTCCAGCAGCTCCTCATATTGAGGAGACTGCGGCAAATCAGAGCCGGCGCCCTCCACGTCAACCTCCTCGGAGGAAGAGAGGAGGAGCGCCGGGCCCGCTTCCCAGGGGGAAGAAACCGCGGAGCGGGCTTCTGACCCCGGAGAGCGGATCTGGAGGGTGAGGAAGGAGATAGGGACTCGCTCGTCTCCATTCCCTCTGCCAGATCCAACTGCGAGCCCCACGAGTGCAACCACCGCTCTGCCTTGGCAGAAGCGGGGCTGGCACCACGAGGCACGCGAGTGAAGGCTCCCTCCTCAAAGAGAGCCTTCCGGGAGCGAAGCGCACGCAATGCGAGCAGCTGGCTCCCTCGAGAGCAGACTCTGCATGCTCCGCTCCCAAGCAGACAACGCAAAGACTGTGTGTATCACCGCACATGATGCGGGCAGGGAGGAACACACAGCCTAAAATGGTGTCCACTCTCGCCCCTCGCGGCGCATGCCGCTCTGGCTTTTATGCTTCCGGGTCACTATGTCACCCCGCCCATGACATCTCGCCCATCCTTTGGACTGATTACACACGAGATTCAGAGCGCAGTCACGCTGAAGGTGTTCCCATAGCATTTTGACGCAGCTCGAGTTCCTGAAGGGGAACCTTGGGTGTGGTCAAATCAACAGTTGGGTACATTCTTAAAAAGAAAGAAAGCACTGGTAAGCTCAACAACTTTGAAAGGCCTGGAAGACCACAGAAGACAACTAAAGCGGACGATCGCAGAATCCTTTCCTTGGTGAAGAAAAACCCCTTCCCAACATCAACAGAAGTCAAGAATACTCTGGAGAAGCTAGGCATATCATTGCTAAAATCTACAAGAGATGCCTTCATGAATGTAAATACAAAGGGTTTACAACAAGGTGCAAACCAATGGTAACATTCAAGAACAGGAAAGCCAGATTAGACTTTGCCAGAAAACATCTAAAAAAGCCTCTCATGTTCTGGAATAAGATTCTTTGGACTGAAGAAACCAAGATTAACTTGTACCAGAATCAAAGTCAAAGTCAAAGTCAACTTTATTGTCAATTCTGCTATATGTACAGGACACACAGAGGATTGAAATTTCGTTTCACTCAGACCCATGGTGTGTGAAACCAACATAAGACAAGTATTTAAAGGAAAAAAAAGTAAGATAAAATGCAATGAAATATATACTAAAATAAAATAAAATACAATACACTATAAACATACATGGCATGTGTGTGTATAGATACTGTATTTACATTTAGTGCAAAAACACGAATGATGGGAAGAGAATCATGCATGGTGCATGGTGAAAGAAATGAACAGCTCATGATCCAAAGTATACCACATCATCTGTCGAACATGGTGGACGCAGTGTTATATCATGGGCATGTATGGTTGCCAATGGAACGGGCTCACTTGTGTTTATTGATGATGTGACTCCTGACAGCAGTAGCAAGATGAACATGAACATACTGCGAAAGCAACTCAAGACTTTTTGAAGGAAAAGAAATGGAATATTCTTCAATGGCCAAGTCAGTCACCTGATTTCATCCTAATAGAGCATGCTTTTCACTTACTGAAGACAAAACTGAAGGCAAAAAGACCCACAAACAAGCAGCAACTGAAGGTGGCTGCAGTGAAGGCCTGGCAAAGCATCTCCAGGGAGGAAGCTCAGAATTTGAGTTTTGAGAACATGGGCCTCAGACTTCAGGCAGTCATTGACTGCAAAGGATTTTCAGCCAAGTATTAAAATTATCTTGATTGTTTTATTACAAATCAATTGTGGTGGTGTATAAAAGCAAAATCACAAAAACTCTGTGACTCTCCAAGTACTTCCAGACCTAACTGCACATGGGAAACTTCAAAGCATGCCACGTCTATTCTGACTCGGAGAAAGGCCTGAAGACTGAGTTCACCTCTGTTTCCTGAAGACTGAGTTCACCTCTGCTCTCCATAAAATTGTTGAACTGAGAGTCAATGAGAAAAGTATTTTTTACTAATCAACTTCCTGTTGATATAGAAGATGTTTTTGACAAGAAATGTTCATGAACAACGTGCGAGATTTACAAAAAATTTGGATTCTTTGTGTAATTACCATGTGTCCTTTGCACACTTATGTGTAATGAGTTTTACCCGCCACATTTGCTGAGCATTTTGAATGCAAGACTAGTCATGTATTATGTATCTTAACCTATGTATCTGCTAGGTGTGATTTAAATTTCTTAGAAAGATAAATGTTGATATAGCAAAGGTCTTTGATTACCTGATTGAATATTTAATGCATAAAAATGTAATCCTTACTCACATCATTAGTCTTCTGAAATAAAATGTATAATCTACACCTACGTTTGATCATTATTGTTCTGATAGTCCAAAATGACTCAACGATTGATGAAGAATATATATTATACGCCATCAGAACCGAGGTCTTATGGCGGTATTGAAAGTTTATAAAGAGCTATTGTTCAGAAAATAGGTAAAAGAGTTAATGATGCTGAGATAAGTTTCGACAGTATTCTAGAGATAAACAATCAGAGAAACACGCGCATCGATTACCAGTAACACACGTGGATACCCGAAAACTAACAGAGGTTATTAGAAGTTGTCCTGAAATAGATAAAGTATTTCATGGTGTGATGGCCTATGACGAGGTACCTACGAATACACTGAGAGAGTTTCTTGTTCTGTTCATCGTGAATACACACCCGAGACAAATGCCTGGCGAGCACTGGCTAGCTTTATGTCTTAACGACGAAACCTCTGGAGAGTTTTTTGACTCGTACGGAAACCCTCCAGACTGTGAACTCTTTCCTGACTCTATTAATTATTTTTTGGGAGGTAGCAGACCGTTTGTCACTGACGCTTCTGTTTGGTTTTCCAGCATTTTAGATAGAGACAGGGTCAGTGGAGTGGTTTCATGCTCTCCTAATTTAATCAAATTTAAAAACTTTTGCAGGGCAGATGCATAGAATTTCACCTTCTCATAATCATTCAGATCGGTCCTTGACAAAATCTGTTGTATAGCTTCGTCTAAGTTGTTCTTGACAGTCTTTCTTTAGCTTTCATTCTCTGCTGTGATGTTTCTAAGTTTATCAAGCTGTTGTTGAGGGACTAATTACATTTTCTCTGTGGTCTCCATATTAATTTTTACAGGAGGCGATTAAGCTACTTATAAAAGTAATGGCTACACTGAGCAAAGGCAGGAGAAATCCTCAAGATTAAATTAATAGCTTTCCTTTTTGTTTCTACAGATGGTCTTTTATCTGCAAATAGTTTGATAATTTTTTTTTCTGTTTTTTAAAACCTGGTACTGTTTTGTAGTCAGCGGTACGTTCCCTCTGAGCACGTTTAAAGCCAGTTCACATATGCTCAGAATGAGATCTGTGGGTGCATCACGTAATATATCCTTTCTCCTTCGTGGTGTAGACCTGGATCGTGAATTCAGAAATGGGAAGAACCCTTTTTTATCTCAAGTGATTTGGTTATGCGAGGTTATAAGTTGACCAGTTTGATCCAGATTTCTCACTCGGTTGTCCACCAGCTCTGTCAACATTTTCAAATTGACTACTTTGGAATTGGTATAATTTAAAGTAATGCCTTTAGCTTTCATGGATGCTTACCCTTTTAGAGTTTTGTAACCCTAACTTTAGAGCTTGAACTCTAAAATTTGATCACCATCATCTAGTTCGCTGGTAAGTCCACCCAAATAGTCGCTCAAAGGCGGCATCCAGTCACCTTCCTTACTCATAAAAATGATGCTGTCAGTGTCAGTGTATAAACAACGCTGATTCAACCAGTCCATCAAATTGTACAGCTCAAGTCTAGCATACGTTGTAGTGAACATACTGATAGTTTATCATGCAGTTGTCACTTTTCTTCATTTCATCCCACTCGTGCTCCCATATTGTGGTGACTCGCAAATTCTTAATTTTTTCCAATGATTTTTGATGGACATCTCCAAAGCTATCATTAGAAGAGCTAAGAGGATGCGGGGTCCTTGAAGGGAAACACTTTTCACAGCCATGATAAAAACAACTGAGAAACTCAAAAGCCTGTCTCACTTTAGAGTAACCATCTACAAAATAGTTACCAAACCTTGGCTTCACCTTTGTTCGCATGTTGAATGGGAAAGTTTTGTGTGGTGGAAATGTATTTGAGCCATTGAATGGACAGTGTTGAGAAAGATTTCTGCCTTCTGATGTAATTGTCAAATGGCCGAATAGCTAGAGTGTTCGGGAAGGAACTTGGTTCTAAAGATTTTCATACAGACAGAAGCGATTGTTATACATTTAAAAGAGTTGACCTTTGTACTTTTCAGAATTTCCGCTCTGAACTTTAAACAGCCCTTTCTCAAAATGCGGACGTCGTTTACACAGTACTCGGCCATCTCTTTCTTAAAATCAAAGACTTTGCATACCACTTGAAAAATTCTTCTCTTTCTTTAGGCATCATGCTATCCGTAAAACTTGCACACCATAAAACTTTGGCTCAGGATACAGACCTACATAGTCCTGATGTTCTAAGGTGTTCCAAAAATGGGGAAAATAACTTTTCTTTTTTTCTGAAAAACCCAAGCTTTAGGGAAGCTGCTAAGTTTCATCGGTAAGAAATGCACGCTATCGATGTAGGACTGGAGAAACTTATCTTACCGCCTTGTGCGATGATTTCAGGTGTGATTCCTTCTTTCATTAAATGGTTTAACAAAAGGTATGAATTGAACCCTCTCTAGCATCATGCGCGATGAAAGTATAGCCTTCGTATTCGTTACAACGGAACTTCTTAAAAGGCAACGACGCACCCGTCCCCTTCGGACACCCACTCCTTTCCACAAAAATTAATACAGCATAAGAAATTAGCTATATGAATTCCTGTTTCTCTGGAGGAATTTCCTGTCATCTATATCAATATCAATCAAGAGAAAACTCCATTGTTTTAGAATTGTATAAAAGCATGGGCCATAAATAAAGTCTGTAGATTTTTGGCATCCAGAACCCTCTTTATAAAACTGGTGATCAGAAAACCATGTAAGAATATCCACCATGTCAAATCTTGAGGAGGATGGACTACAAAAGCAGGAGACCACATTGGGTTACACTCCTGTCAGCCAAGAATAGAAGTCTAAGGCTACAGTGAGCACTGGCTCACCAAAACAGTTCTCCAGACTGAAGCTTAGAAAAAGACCAGGCAATTTTTTCAGTCTTCAACTGTCTAGTTGTGGTAATGTTTGATGTGAACATTAACTGAAGCTCTTGACATGTATCTGCATAATTTTATGGCTTGTGCTGGTGCCACATGATTGGCTGATTGGATACATGAAAAAGTAGGAGTCCCACAACCTAGAAAATTTGTGGCAGATATAAATAAACTATATTACATGGCACAGTAATTTGTCAGGCTTACACTATATGGCCAAAGGTATGTGGACACCTGACAATCACAGTATGTGCATGTTGAACATCCCAGTCCAGATTTAGTCTCTGCTTTGGTGTTATAATAACCCTAAGTCTTCTGAGAAGGATTTCCACTAGATTTTGGAAGGTGGCTATGGGGAATTTTGCCCATTTAGCCAAAAGAGCACAAGTGAGGTCAGACATTAATGTTGGGCGAGAAGGCCTTACAAAATGTCAGCATTCCAAATCATCCCAAGTATTCAATGAGGTTGAGGCCAGGGCTCTGTGCAAGCCACTCTACTTCTTCCCTACCAACCTTGGCAAACCATGTCTTTATGGAACTCTCTTTGTGCACAGGGGCATTATCATGCTGGAACAGGTATTGGCTAGGCCCCTTAGTTCCAGTGAAGGGAAATCTTAATACTACAGCATACAAAGACATTCTAGACAATTGTCTGCTTCTACCTTTGGGGAAACAGCGTGAGGAAGGCCCACATATGGGTGTGAAGGTCAGATGTCCACAAACTTTTCACCATATAGTGTATTATTTAGGCTACTCATATCAGTTAGCCCTCTAGGCTTTACTAAAATGGTTTACCTGTAATGTACTGAATCCAGAGTGCATTGATATCCTAAAGTATTTGTAATGTATCTGAGTTACATTTTCATTTAACAGATTTTGACCTAGAAAACTGATTTCCTCTTGGTATAATACAACTATTGTGAATTTATTTATTATAGTATACTATAATGAAGCTAGTAATGTGTCCTAGTTTTAACAAATTTTACCCATATAACACGCTGTTACACTGAGAACACAGAGAATGGATGTACCTGGTGCCCTGAGAAAAGTGTTTTCCTCTTGTATATTACAGTTTGAGTATTTAAAGCACTACAAATATGCTGATGAGGTATTTTAATGTCATCATTATATATAACCATATAGTCCCTGTGCACATGCTTTTAAATTGATGCCTGAGGTAATGCTTAAACCCAGGACTCAGTCCTAGTGGGCTGAGAACACTGGGCAACAGATTTAACCAGAGTCTTGTAGTTTTCCAGGAACACTATTTAAATCTGTTTCTCAGTACAATCTCAAGAGAACATGCACTATTCCCCAGTGGTTTGATGGGTTAGACCCCTCCCTAGTTAATTAGTGGACCTCGGTTTAAGCATTACCTCAGGCATCAATTTATTTTATAGGGCAGTGGTGGCTCAGTGTTTTGTATGCACGAACCTTGCTGAATGAAACTGGAGTCTTCCATGTTAAATTCTTAAATTCACATCTACCAGAAGAGAGAGAGAAAAGTAATCAATTGCAATTTGCGAAGATCGGTTCTGTATCTCCCTAATGTGTCGATTGACACAAAGCCTCCTGGTCCTGAAAGGTGTCCTTTTGAAAAACAAAATAGTGGTTTGGAAAAATGCCATCTGGAAATGTCTCTTAACATGGAAACAAACAAATAAAGAAAGAACTTATAAAACAAAAATGTTATTTTGAAGTAATTTGAAAGAAATATTAAATGCAATATGAAATACAGATAATTTAATTACTATGGAATAGTACTGATATTTCACAATTATATTATGTATTTTAAATTATTATATATTTTATTATTCAGGGGTTAAAGTTTTCCTCTTCTTTTTATTGGGTGTTAATTTTCGAAGTCCGTCGACTGGTTGGAGTAACGTGGGCATTAGTGAAAATTTGTCTCACTGTCTGATTAGCTCGAGCAGACCACTGAACAGACCATTCATGTATTAAACTGCATGAGTCAACATGAGAAATGTTCAGATATCTATGAATAAATTTACAAATGCCATGTGATGCATAAATGCACATGGAGTAATCTACATGTAAAAGCAGCTGATTCAATGAATAAACAATATGATTAATGAGATGCATTCCAAACATATTTGTGAACCAAATATTTATTTGTGAATTACAAAAGCATTTGTGCATCTTGTTTTTTTTTCATTTGTGGAGCTCATTTTATATTTGCAAATCACTTTCTGTTTATTTGTAGATCTTGGTTTATTTTTATAGAACCATTTTTGGAAATTAAGCAAAAAGTACTTTGATACTACTTTGAGTTGTGAACAGGTTTAGTCATAACTATTAATGTGATGCTTAGAATCTATTGAGACAGGCCTAGACTGCTCATTATAGCAATAGAGATAAACTTCTGCACCTGTTGTGCTTTTCTACTAATTAACCTAAGTGCTTTCAAATGTAATTGTAATGTGATTCTAACTACAAATGGTCGTGCGTCTTGCTCTTTAGTAAGTCCTCTTTTTGTTGCCGCCAGATATACCTTTCATTTTAGGCTCATTTTGTTGTAGGTTGGAAGAAGAGAAAATGACCCTGTCAGAGAAGGCTTGGTTGTCCAATAGATCTCCCCCAAAGTACAAATGTTTTGCCTTTTGTGTGTGTCTGTTTTTCCTTCCTGGTCTGCACTGTGGAAAACTACTTTGTCACTACTGTCCAATGCAGGTGCTTTATAAACCATGTAAGCATGTTTTGACTGAATGTCTACCTGGACAGCAGTGTTTCACTGCAAATGGGCATTATGGAGATTACAGTGGAGTCTTTGTCAAGGGCTGCATACCGGAGGACAAATGCCTAAAGAAAGATAATCACATCATCTATGGGACCAACATCTCCTTAAGTTACCACTGCTGCATTTATGATTACTGTAACTCAGGCAAGCACTGGACCTGCAACCACAGACCACTCGAAATGATAGTCTTTGCTCTGGCTGTTTTCTGTGGTTTTTCAAATTAAGATGGACTAAGATCTGATATGGCATTCAGTAGCAAAATTTGAATGATAAGTGTGTGTCTTATCCAGTAAAACCTGGTTAAAATAGTATGTCCAATTCTACTCTGCCATAGATTATTGCAAAAATAAAATTGGTTCTGATGCAGGAATCCATTGTTTTTATGATCTGGCCATATTTCTTTTTTATTTCTGACAAATTCATGCAAAATGAACGCATTAAGAGAAACATTTTTAAAGTTTGGACAGTTCTTTATTTCCATTTTATAGTGGAATATCTATCTATCTATCCATCTATCCATCTATCTATCTATCTATCTATCTATCTATCTATCTATCTATCTATCTATCTATCTATCCATCCATTCATCCACACAATTAGTGACCATGTAAGATTGGCATTCACAAGGACTTTTTGGTATCCCTAAAAAAAAGTGTCCAGATGTGCTGATGGTACACTCTTCCTTTAGAACCCCAATTTAGAATTTTATGGCTTTTTGGTTGTCCCTCTGGGGTAAGGTTGTATGTAGCAGTTTGCTCTCGTAAAGGTATAAAGTTGAACCTTTTTTGAAACTTAGCACACTTTGATTTTGGTTTGATTACAGGTTGACACCCTTATTTATTTCTGTTTCATTCAGCCCTAAATCAACATGAATGACATACAGTGAAGGGAAATAAGTATTCAGCTACTTTTGTTATTTAATATATTTCCAGTGCATATATTCACTTCAAATTTGCACACAAATGTCATACATACAATTTACATACAAAGTCTTTTAACTTTTTATATCCACTTTTTGCTTTAATGACAGTGTGCTGTCATTAGACTCGAGCTGCCATGGAGTCCAAAAGTTTGAGAAAAACCTTACAATCCATTTTAGATCAAATCCATTGCCATGTCATCTGAAAACATGCTTCAATAGACAAGATTAGGCATGAGGAAAATCTGACCTTTTGTACAAAGCAATTAACATGGTCAATATCACAAATTTGCTAGCGTTAAGTGGAACCTAGAAATACTGCAGAATATTGAATATTAAATATTCAAGATGCTAAAATTTTAAGATATTATTTGCTTTTTTTTTTGTTTTCTTTGGTTTTTCAATGTGCTTTCAGACTTTTGGACCCCACTGTGTATGTATATATATATATATATATATAAAATTTCTTTTAAAATAAAATGTCCAAATACTTTTTCCCCTATAAATTTTGTTTTTTAAATGTATGCTTTATGCATGATTTTTTGTCCATATTTAGAAGTACAATATATTATATTTGTAAACTTGAAGTTGATATATACACTGGATGTATATTAAATAACAAAAACGAAATACTTGAAAACAAAATGTGTCTGAATACTTACTTCCCCTTACTGTATACATTTGTGTATATTCTGCCATAAGTTCAACTATGGTGAACCTTTTTAACAGACTGTAATTTTTACACAGTGGCATGTGTTGATGTGAACTCAATGCATCATTCTCATTGAAATTGATGGTAGTGGTGCATTTTATTTTATGGATAGTGTTCCTTGTGAATGCTGCTTAACCTTCACTTCTGTCCAAATATGATTCTCATTAGGAACGGAAGTATAGAGCGGGAGGACATCGCAAGGGGTTAAGGTGGGTAAGGTAGTTTTCTCTAAACACAATGAAATACCATACATATATCATACATTCCCACTGCTTACAGTGTGCATTTTAAATAGGTTACATGGAGTACCATATACCACAAACTCAGATGTTTATGGTATATGGTACATGGAGTACCATATACCATAAACATCTGAGTTTTGTAGCCTTATTTTGTTCCTTTGCATTCATACTCACAAATAAAAACATCATGATATTGGTTTTAAATGAATGAACAGAGCACCACATAAAATCATCACAAATAGAATTCATAGACACAAAACAGCAAGGACATAATCATAATCACTGTTATGCATTATTCACTTAATCTTGGAAATGACTAGAGATTTAATACTCCTCTCTGCATAGGCTCACTTTCACTCCACTACATCCTTGATTCCATTATCACCACAAATCATCATGACCATCACTTGGTAGAATCATCTGGTAGAACATCACAATTACCTAAATAGGCTAAATTTAGTTTATTATAAGAGATAAAACACAAATCCATGACTGATGTCTGAAATCTCTGGATGCTTATTTTTTAATTGCACTTTCATGTTTCTTTTCCTTGCTTCTTAGATTCTCCCTCTGATGAATTAAGGAAAGAATGTAAGCAAATTATACAAGGGCAGGAGGAATTAGGCACAAACATATTTGCCAAATGAGACGTTCTTGCTCACTAAAAGTAAATTTGCTTGTTAATTACATGTTGCCTAGCCTTATTAACTGTATATCAGATCTGCATATACAAAACAGAGATTAGGCCCACACATCAAATTAACCTCAATTAAAACATTATTTCATATGTACATCACATGCTTAAGTGTTTGCTTTAGCCTAAACAAGACTCTACTAAAATTTATTAACACTGTCAGCTCCATTTTTAAAGCAAGAATTATTTTTACTGACTGTTGTCCAATGATTTTATTCATTCCCATTTCTTATTATTGTATTATTTATTGAAATTTGTTCTTTTGGGAGATGTGGGGTCATATTACCATAAGATACCATCAGATTATTATGTGCCAAAATAATAAAGACTTATAGGAAACACCTGTGTGTCCTTTATCTAGAAGCTGTCCTATCTCCTACTTCCTTGAGTAGATTTTGCGATTTGGTACATACTTAAAGGATGTAGTATTGAGAACTCAAGAAGGCCTGTCTCATGAAGCAGGAAAGAATGCAATAATTAGTAACGTTTATGAATAGACTAACAGTTTTCTTGAAAAAAAAAATAACAGCTTAAAACTGTAGAGCATCTGAAAACTGTTTTTTTTTTAAACTACATTATTTTAAAAGCTGTAAAAATTATTTTGGTCTGTAGACTTAAAGAGGCAAGGGTACAAGATTGTTGAGACAATTATTCACAATAACTAATTTTCCAAATGTTTTTTACCAAAGCAAATTATAGTAGAGCTGAATATTTAAGCTTATCAGTATTGCTGAACAGTTGGAATGTGGTAATAAGCTATTAAAAGAAGATCAAAGTTGTCTGGTTACTAAGGTGTCTACCTACTATCTATCACCCTTTCGGCTGCCACAGCGGATCATTGGTCCGCATATTTGATTTGGCACAGTTTTTACGCCGGATGCCCTTCCTGACGCAACCCTCCCCTATTTTTTCGGGCTTGGGACCGGCACTGAGAGTGCACTGTTGCATGCAACCCCAGTGGCTGGGGTTGGTTCTCTGGCCGGGAATCAAACCCGAGCCACAGCAGTGAGAGTGCTGTGGCCTAACCACTAGTCTACCAGGGACCCTAAGGTGTCTACCTACTAATGAGAAAAATCTGGAAATTATACATTACAAAGTGAAATGCAATAGTTATGTTGCAGACTGTGCCTGCATCAGTTAAATTTAATTACCACTGCCATATTAGAGTGACCACAGAATAATGCATTGACTTTTCCTTCATTATTCCTGAGAATAATATCTTTAGTGCAGATCAAGTCATAATAATAAATTATCATGCAAAGTATTTGGTATTTCCTGTTTTCATGATTAGGCATACTGGAAAGAAATGAAGAACTGATATTTTTTTGCAGCATACCCAAAAAATTGTAACCTAAAAACGACAGGAGAGAGTCCACATGAATGTACTCGGGCAGAAAATTGGCCCTCTATCAATGATGGGTGGACTTCAATGATATCTGTCCAGGGAGATATTCTGACCCTACTGCTGGTAGCTCCTTCGATGACTTCTTTTGGTAATTATGAGGATATGATGTAAGCTTGTTCTTTGCAACTGTAATGTACACTCACCAAACACTTTATTAGGAACACCTGTACACCTATTCATTCATGCTATTATCTAATCAACCAATCATGTGGCAGCAATGCAATGCATAAAATCATGCAGATAGAGGCCAACAGCTTCAGATAATGTCACATCAACCAACAGAATTGGGAAAAAAAAAGCTCAGTGATTTTGACCATGGCATGATTGTTGGTGCCAGATGGGCTAGTTTGTATAATATATAAGAATAAAATATAAGAATAGTTTCTTATATTTCTATAAGTGCTGGGATTTTCATGCACAACAGTCACTAGAGTTTACACAGAATGGTTCAATAAAGAAAAGACATCCAGTAAGCAGCAGTTCTGCAGACAGAGACGCCTTGTTGATGAGAGAGATCAACAGACAATAGCCAGACTGGTTCGAGCTGACAGAAAGGCTACAGTAACTCAGATAACCACCCTGTACAATTGTGGTGAGCAGAAAAGCATCTCAGAATGTATTTCAGGATGGGCTACAACAGCAGAAGATCATGTAGGGTTCCACTTCTGTCAGTTGAGAACAAAAAGCTGAGGCTTCAGTGGGCACAGGATGGCTGAAGACTGGAAAACCATAAGCTTGTCTGATGAATCTTGATTTCTGCTGAGGCACACTGACGGTAGGGTCAGAATTTGGCACCAACAGCAAGACTCCATGGACCCACCCATGCAGATTATGTTCATCCCGTCATGGCTACAACTTACTCATCATCTAATGGCTACTTCCAGCATGATAATGCACCATGTCACAAAGCAAAATTCGTCTCGAACTGGTTTCATGAACATGACGATGAGTTCAATGCTCTCCAGTGGCCTTTCCAGTCACCGGATCTGAATCCAATAGAATACCTTTGGGATGTGGTAGAAAGGGAGATTCACAGCATGAAAGTGCACCTGAAAAATCTACAGGAATTGAGTGATGGACGCAGGCTGTCTGACAGTACCACGCATCGCCAAGACCACGGCAGGGGGCAGAGCTTTCTCTTACCAAGCCCCAAAGTTA
>JAKKZN010000006.1:15332210-15350204 GCA_033441825.1 Pangasius elongatus | reverse complement strand
TACTGATGATTCGCATGATTAAATTTGGCAATGTTTTACGCCGGATGCCCTTCCTGACGCAACCCTCTCTATTTATCTGGGCTTGGGACCGGCGCAGAAGTCACTGGACTGTGACCCCCAAAGTTGTCCACTACCATCTGATATTCTGAGGTGTCACCACCCTGAATACATCCAACAACCACAGTCATCAGAGGACTTCTGAAGGTGGCAGGATTCAGAGTTGTAACTAAAATCAGATGTATTCAGGGTAAAGAGGAAGAGAGAAAGAACTGTTCCCTGAGGAGCACCGGTGCTGCAGATCACAGTGTTGTACACACAGTTCTATATGCGGACATACTGGGGGTGGCCAGTACGGGCTGTGCTACTTTTGGTACCGGCACTAAGCAAGATGTTTTCCATAGCACCAGGACCCTCTCCAGATGTAGGCTTAGGCTAAAGATGTATTGTAGCACACCACAAAGTTGCAGGGCACAGGCTTTCAGTATTCTTGGGCTGATTCCATCAGGGTCCACAGCCTTTGTGGGGCTAAGCCTGCTCCATTCCCTTCTTACTTCTGGTAAGGGATATAAAAAGATCTCAAAAAAAATTGGAATCAGCCATTCCACTGTCCAGAAAATCATTTACAAGTGGAGAATATTTAAAACAACTGCCAACATGGCCAGGTAAGGCCGTCCAAGCAAATTCACCCTAAGAGCAGACCGCAAGATGATTTAAAGAAGTCTCTAAAAACCCTAAAATATCATCACGGGACCTACAGCAAGCTCTTGCTACAGTTGATGTCAAAGTGCATGAATCTACAATCAGAAAGAGACTGCACAACTTTAATTATAATGGGAGGTGTGCAAGGACTGTCTAAGAAAAACATGAGGTCAAGACTGAAATTTGCCAAAGAACACAGTCAAAGGCCAAGACTTCTGGAATAAAGGACAGATGAGTCTTAAATTTAATTATTTGGACATCATAACAGAGGGCATGTTTGGCTTAAACCAAATACACCATTTCACCAAAGAACCTCATTCCAACTGTGGAAGTGTTATGGTTTGGTGATGCTTTGCTGCAGCAGGACCTGGCCAGCTCACCATTGTAGAATCCACTATGAATTCTACATTGTAGCAGAAGGTGCTTGAGGAACATGTAAGGCCATCTGTCAAAAAATTAAAGCTGAAGTGGAACTGGACCTTGCAACATGACAATGACCCAAAACATACCAGTAAATCCACCAAGGACTGGCTGAAAAGTAAAAAATGGAGAGTTCTGGAATGGCCAAGTCAAAGCCCAGATCTAAATCCTATTGAGATCCTGTGGGGTGATTTGAAACAGACTGTGCATGCAAGAAACCCCTCAAACATCACAGAGCTGGAAGAATTGCGGGAAACTTTCTTCCAGACGGTGTCAGAAACTGGTAGATGGCTACAAGAAACGTCTCATTGAGGTTATTTCAGCCAAAGGGGGAAACATTAGCTATTAGGGCATAAGGTGTTCTAAATTTTTCCTCAGTTGAAATATTCATTTTTGTTGATTTTTGTTTAATAAGTAAAAATAAAGTGATTTTGTTATTGTTTACATGCATTTACATCACTTTCATCTACAGGTACAAATTAAAACAAGATCAGAAATTGACATGTTGACATTTCTTAATAGAAAACTGAATATTTAATGGGGTATCCTAATTTTTTTCACATGACTGTATATGTAACGCCTCACCAGAGGCGGGTTGTGTAGGATCCATGAGCAGAGTGAAAATAGCAGACAAACGTGCTGCTTAAATATCCCAAAAAGTCCCGGAAGTGTTTCTCGAGGGTGGCGTCAAAACTCAGGCGAGGGCTCCCTCTGGCGGGCAGGTGCCGCTGGTGATGTTACAGAGCCCCCCCCCAGGAACACCTCCTGGTGTTCTACGATGTGGGCAGCCCCGGGAACGAGGAGCGGGCCGATTGGGGTGGAGGCGATGGAACTCCTCTACTAAGGAGGGGTCCAGGATGTCATCCACATTAACCCAGGAATGTTCCTCAGGACCGTACTCCTCCCAGTCCACCAGATACTCTAACCGGCTACCATGGTGGCAAGAGTTGAGGAGCAAGCTCACCCTATAGGCTGGGACCCCGTCAATATCCAGTGGTGTCGGCGGATCATTCTCCGTAGTAGAATTGTCCAGGCGGGGCCATGCTGGTTTGAGCAGGGACATGTGGAAGGTGGGGGAGATCCAGTATGAGGCAGGGAGTTGCAGTTAGTAAGTCACTGGGTTCACTTGGCGGATGATGCGGAAGGGGCCAAAGAATCGCGGGCTCAGCTTGCAGCAGGGTAGCCTCATTCTGAGGTTTTGTGTCGATAACCAGACCGTTTGGCCCACCTGGAACCTGGGATGTTGGCATCTGTGAAGGTTTTCCTGTATCCTTTGACGTCATATGGCTCGTTGCAGGCGGACGTGGGCGCTTTCCCATACCTCCTGGCTGTGGCGGATCCAGTCATCTATGGTGGGAACATCAGAAGATTCTCCTGACCAGGGAAACAGAGGGGGTTGATACCCCAGAATACACTGGAATGGAGTGAGACCTGTGGATGAGTGGATGAGGGAGTTTTGGGCATACTCTGCCCACGGGAGAAACTCACTCCAGCGCTGTTCTTCGCGACTGCAGTAGGAGCAAATGTACCTGCCGATCTCCTGGTTTAAATGCTCGGTCTGTCCATTAGACTGTGGGTGGTATCCAGAACTGAGGCTTACATTGGCCCCTAACTGGGTGCAAAAGGCTCTCCAGACTCTGGACGTAAACTGGGGCCCCCGATCAGACACGATGTCTTCAGGAAGGCCATAGGTGCGAAAAATGTGGTGAAACACAGTGCCTGGTCGATATGTGACCGAAAACCGGAACTGGGTGAAGAATAGTGCCCATCGAGCCTGTCTTGGGTTCAGTCTCTTGGCGTTGCATAGATATTCCAAATTGCGGTGATCCGTCAGTACTAAGAACGGGTGGCATGCTCCTTCCAGCCAATGGTGCCATTCTACCAATGCCTCCTTAATGGAAAGGAGCTCCCAATTGCCGACATCATAATTAACTTCGGCTGGGGTTAGTTTACGTGAAAAGTAGGCACAAGGGTGAACTTTCCCTGGGTTTCCCTGGCGTTGCAATAGTATGGCCCCAATTCCACAGCTGGAGGCATCCACCTCAACGATGAATGGCAGGCTGGAGTCTGGGTGCCTCAGGATCGGTGCTGTAGTGAAACTTGACTTTAGCTGGTTGAAGGTGGATCGGGCTTGTTTATTCCAATGTAGACATCGTGGTTTACCTCGCAGGAGGGACGTCATAGGATGAGCGACGCCGCTGTAGTTACTGATGAATCGTCGGTAGAAATTTGCGAACCCCAGAAACCTCTGTAATTCCTTGATTGTGGTAGGTTCGGGCCAGTCCGCGTCCGCCTTGACTTTACCGGCGTCCATCTCCACCTCCTCCTTCGAGATGACGTAACCCAGAAAGGTGATGGAGTCTCAGTGGAATTCGCATTTAGTGGCCTTGACATATAGCTGATGTTTCAGCAGCCAGGTGAAGACTGTTCTGACATGGTGGATGTGTTCGTTATAGGTGGATGAGTAGATACGAATGCTGTCAATATAGGCGATGACGTAGTGATGGAGTATATCCCTGAAGATCTCATTAATGAATGACTGAAATACTGCTGGGGCATTAATTAGTCCACATGGCATTACTAGGTATTCATAGTGCCCCCTGGTGGTGTGGAACGCAGTCTTCTACTCGTCCCCCTCTCTGATCCTTATTAAATTGTATGCGATGCACAGGTCCAGTTTTGTAAATATCCAAGCCTCCCTAAGCTGTTCCAAGGCTGCTGGTACCAGTGGGAGAGGGTAGGGGTATTGGACCGTCAACGCATTCAGACCTCTGTAATCAATGCATGGTCACAGACCACCGTCCTTTTTTTCAATGAAGAAGAATCCTGCTGCTGCAGGAGAAGCGGAGGGTCGGATGTAGCCCATTACTAGGGCCTCTTTGATAAATTCCTCCATTGCCTTGGTCTCGGGGAGAGAAAGGGGTAAACCTTACTCTTAGGCGGTATTGCGTTGGGTAGCAGCTTGATCTCGCAGTCCCAGGGGCGGTGGGGGGGGGGACTGTCTGGATCTCTCTTCACTGAACACCTCACGTAGATCCAGATATCCGTGTGGTATGGAGATATTCGTGGGTGGGTCATGCTTTCGATGGAGGTCGCGAGACATGGCAGTGACTGGACCCTGCGAATACAATGATTCTGGCAGTGGGGAGACCAGCTAATTAATTCCTAATTAGTTGCAGCCAGGGAAAACCCAGGATGATGGGATTCGAAGGAGTGGGTATGATGTAAATGCTGTCTCCTCATAATGAAGTAGGCCAACCTGTAGGGTGAGCGGATGGGTTTGCTGGGTGATGAAGCCTCCCCTGATGGGGCGATTGTCGATGGCCGTCACTCGCAAAGGGGGCTTGCATGGCAGTGTGGGGAGGTGAAGGTCCTCTGCGAGCTGCTGGTCGATCAGGTTGACGGCCACCCCAGAATCCACTAGCGCTGGAATCACAATAGTACCCTGAGTGTAGTGTAAAGTCACTTTCAGTGTCGTACAGGAGAATACGAAATCACTTCTCACCTTGGAGGTGGACGGTTTCTCAGGACAGTTGTTAACCCGGTGGCCAGCTCCCCAACAGTAGAAGCAGAGGGTACGGCGCACCTGACGTTGACGCTTATCCTGAGAGATTCTGGTGCTGCCCAGCTGCATAGGCTCTGGTCCCTCCTCTCGTGGTCTGCTGTGGTCCTC
Source organism: Pangasius elongatus (assembly GCA_033441825.1). Lineage (NCBI taxonomy): Eukaryota > Metazoa > Chordata > Actinopteri > Siluriformes > Pangasiidae > Pangasius > Pangasius elongatus. The sequence continues at coordinate 15,345,412 of JAKKZN010000006.1, read as the reverse complement.
CCGAACTCAGGACTCATAGTGTGGGAGAAGGGCGTGTCGTTGTTGGCGGAGGAGGTTGTCCAGACAAATTGTCTTCGTGATATATTCTGATAGCATGACGTCTGTGCTGTGGCAGGCTAACTCGGCCTGTAAAGCCGGCCGTAATCCTTCTCAAAATACTGCTAGCAGGGCAGGATCATTCCACCCACTTTGGGCCGCTAGGGTACGGAACTTTACGGCGTAATCAGCCGCCAGCTCGGTGCCTTGACGCAACTCCAAAAGTTGAACAGACACGTCACGCCCCCCTGCTGGGTATCCAAAAACGTCACGGATTAGCCCAGAGAAGTAAGCGAAAGAGGTTTTTACCTGGGGGTCAGTGTCCCAGATGGCTGAGGCCCAGTCCAGTGCTCTCCCCGTGAGCAGAGACAGGAGGAAGGCACACTTAGTGTTCTCCTCTCGGTATAGCAAGGGTTGGAAAGCGAAAAAATTCACGCATTGCCGCAAAAATCCTCGGCAGTGCTCCGCGGAGCCGTCAAATTTTTCCGGGAGCGCCATCCGGACGGATTCACCATGCATCGGCGCAGTGATAGTAGTGGTATTAGCCGCTGCTTGCTGGAGCTGCTCGTGGGCAGCCTGTAGCGTAGCAAGTTGCTCCTGACACGCGCGAATGACGGCGCCTTGGTGGGCCACCACCGCCTGGAAATTCACGTGCACTGCTGGATCCAAAGACGGCGAAGTATTCTGTAACGCCTCGCCGGAGGCGGGTTGTGTAGGATCCATGAGCAGAGTGAAAATAGCAGACAAATCCAAATTGGGAGGCAGAAACACAAAACAGATAACTAGAGCAAAGTCAGAGAAAAACAGGAAGTCAATCTGAGAGAAAATATAATCCAAAACGTAAGGCAAAAGGCGGTAATCCAAAAGAGAAAAACAGGGTCATACACAAAAAGGCAAGCAATACACAAGGCAATGAAAAGGCTTGGTAATGTCCCGAAAACAATACTTCGCGTCTACCTGTGGTGAATAGGCTGCTTAAATATCCCAAAAAGTCCCGGAAGTGTTTCTTGAGGGTGGCGTCAAAACTCAGGCGAGGGCTCCCTCTGGCGGGCAGGTGCCGGTGGTGACGTTACAGTATATGTGTGTGTGTGTGTGTGTGTATATATATATATATATATAATGTGTGTGTGTGTGTGTGTGTGTCCCCTGAAAGAATTGTTACAGAAAGGCCAATTTTTTTTATTTTTTCTGAAGACAGTTGTGGTTGAGATCACAAGATTTCTGATATTTCTATGTAGATGTGTTCGAATGTGGCACCTTTTCTTTGAATCTACCCATTTTTCAAGTGATCCAAAATATTGGAGCATGTGACTGACGTGTTTCTTGTTGCCTGATGTGATTGTTTAAACAAGTAGTAGCTCTGAATGTCTACTCTTGGTTTGAGCCCTGGGTTATGCCTGTGAAGACTGAATTTGTTGTTAAAAAGAATAAACCAACACAAATACCAAACAGCTGTCTATGGAAGCAAAGTAAGCCATTTTGAAGCTGAGAAAAGGGGAAAGATAGAAAAGCAAATCAATTGAACAAGGACTGTACATAGCCAATACAAAAAAAATTTCCTTAAAAAGAAAGACACCATTGTTGTACTAACAACCAGACATCGAACAGCTCAGCTAAGGAAAACATGTTTTGCCAAAATGGTGTTCCTTTTGGTAACTGAAAAAAAAACTTTTGTGCATTTGTGCTTAAGATATCAAATTGTACGTTAGTACATGTTAGTAATTTTTTTTTGAGGTGGGTGGATGGGTCTGGTAGTGGTGGCTCAGTGGGCTACTATTCAGAAGGTTGTCAGTTCAAATTCCAGCACTGACAATGGGTCCTTTGAGCAAGACCCTTTACCCTTAATTGCAATGTGTCCTATCTGACTTTTAATTCTATTTGTATATATTAGAAAATTCAGCCAAATGAATGTGTGTATTTTTGTATGTGTCTACCTGGCCTGAGAGCCATCTAGTAGAGCAGTAACCAAATGTCTCCTGCTGTCTTTGTTGAAGACCAAGGCCTTCCCACTGGCTAAAACCCCACAGCCAAAGCTGACTTCTGCCCCATGCAGAGAGGAGAAACTGTGGTAAGAGGAGAGCCTTGGACTAGAAAACCCCTCTGACAGAAACGCAGGAAAAGTCTGAGTAGCTAGCTCACAAGCTTGCCCGCTGAAACCTGTGTCACACCTAACAAAGAATAGTGGAAACAGAAAGTACCACTATTAGTAATACATTTATATAATAAATAAACCCATATACTCCATCTGTATACTCCAAATGTACAGACTGCCCTAAACCAAATAATCATCCACTAATGAAAGTCAATAATTGGTTTAGGACATCACACATATCCACAATGAGTGTGCATACTTGCATCCACTGCGTGAACATTGTCCTCTCCCTGAGCAAAAACGGAGACAGGCTGGGCCGATATATACTGCAAAGTATAGAGAAACAGAAGGAGAAGGAAAGTAATACAAAAAATGCAATTTTATGTGTGCTTAACATAATCTTAAGCAAAATTATCCTAAAATTAGACTTCTTAACATAATTTTAAACAGCACTGTCCTGACCATTCAGTTAATGATTTTTTTTTTCTTTACAGCTATAGTGGTATCAGTGTATAATTCTACACAGCCCTGTTAAAATTGCAGGTTTTTGTTATGTACAAAATGAAACCAAGATAAATAATGTCATATTTTATTCCAGCTTTAATGGGATATAGCAACCAACAAAATTCAAGTGAAAAGCAAATAGAAACATTTTAGGGGGTGAAAAAAGAAAATGAAAAAACATACAATAAAGTGCTACTGATACCATGTATACAAACTGGTACTTTGCTAAAGCATCTTTTGTTTGTAATATCGTAATACTCACTCTTTTTGGGTAAGAGTCTACCAACTTAGCACATCTAATTTTGGCAATTTCATTTGACTATTTCTTGCAAAAATTCTCCAGATCTAAAGTCAAATTGTGAAGAGATCTCCTGTGCACAGCCCTCTTCAAGTTATTCCACAGGTTATTCCACAATATGACTCAATTCAATAGGACTCAATTGATCTCACTGGGTCAAAATTTGGCCTTTAAATGGAAAGTGAAATCTTCAGCTGCCTAACAGGACAGCCTTGCAGGATTTGTGCCAAAATAGACTGGGATTTGGAGCTATCCATTATTCTGTCTATCTTGACTACAGCCCTAGTTCCATCCAAAGAGATGCAGCCCTATAACATGAATGTTGGAACTATCATGTTTCACCATGGCTATGGTGTTCTTAGGGTGGTAAGCTGTCTTGTTTTTTCTCCAAATATATCTTTTACAATTATGCCCAAAAAGTTCAAGTTCAAGTTCTCTTTGGACTATAATACATTTGATAATACACCAGTCAAATGCAGGGAGTGACCGGTACTTGCCAGATATTCCTGCAGTTCCTTTAATCTTGCCGTAGGTCTCTTGGTAGCCTCCCAGAATTCTTCTTGTCCTTTCATCAATTTTGGGGGGACATCCTGTTCTTGTTTATGTCACTATGGTACCCCTTTTTCTCCACTTGATGATGGCCTTCATGGTATTCCATGATACATCTAATGTTTCGGAAATTCTTTTGTACCCCTCTCCTGATCAATTCCTTTTGACAATGAGATCCGGTACATGCATTCTAAGAGGTTGTGGACCACAGCTTCAGCATTCAGGTAAAAGTAAGCAGATATTACTTACTTATTACTTATAACTTACAGAAACAACTGATATGTATTATTAATCAGAATCACTTCACTGATTACAGGTATATGAACATAATTATGATGTGCACACATAGTGCAACCAGGTTATTGTTTTATGTTATACCATTTGTCGTCTTTTAGACCAGAATAACGCTTCAGTCAGATGCAAAGGGTGGAAGGATAAGTCTGGAGATAGGATCTTCACAGTAGATGAATTTTATTTGCTGAAGTTCCTCAGATGGATAAATGTGGGAATGTAATCACACTGAGTTCTGTTTTGGTCTTGTCAAGCAACTTGTCTCCCTTCTTATCTAACTAAGTGTGTGAAAGCCTAACCAATATATAACAAGTCTTTTAGGTCATTTATGAGATAACGTTCAGAGAGGTTTAGCTCATTGTATGATTAAAGGGTCTTCACATGACAAAGTGTACCATCTATCTATCTCCTTACATACATTCTATCCACTTATCTTATGGTGAGACATTTCAGGTAAGAACACTCTGGTACAGAACACAATCACAGATAATAAGAATCAGCATAAAGAGAATAAAACAGTTCCCCTTCAGGAACTCGAGCTTCATCAAAACGCTATTGAAACGCTATGGGAATGACCTCAGCGTGACCATGCTCTGAATCATGTGTAATCAGTCCAATGGTAACAGTAACAGTACTGTTACAATGGTAACAGTACGTGCGGTGGATACAGCGACAGCTTTCTGTCGTTCAGCAAGCACTGTGTGTGTGTCAGTCTGATTTTGTATTGTTTGTCTTTCAAAGCAATGTCAAAAGCTATTAAAAAGACAACATGAGGGTGAGAGCAGGCAGCATTTTAGGCTGTGTGTTCCTCCCTGCCTGTGCTATATTACGGGTAGGAGTCAGCTTCCCGCATTGCGAGCATTTGCATACTTCCATATCTCCATCCTTCCCCAAAACAGGAAGTTTCTGAGGTTTGCTTTCGGGGCGAACTTGAGTCTATCCTCACAGCAGTCATGAGAGTGAGAGAAGGACTGTCGCTCACTGTAAAGCAGTTCCAGGAACTGCTGGGTCTGATGGCAGCTGCATCCGACATGATACCTTTTGGCCTGCTGTACATGAGATCCCTACAGTGGTGGCTCAAACCAAGGGTTCTCCCCAAGGTCATGCAGCGATGCCTATGTGCCTTAGACATGTGGAGGAAACCTTGGTTCTTGTCTCAGGGCCCAGTGCTGGAAGCTCCTTGTTGCCACATAACACTAGCGATGGACGCATCTCTCACCGGTTGGGAAGCATTCATGTGTGGCTGCTCAGCCCATGGTCTGTGGAGCGGCCGTCATCTCACGTGGCACATCAACTGCCTGGAAACGATAGCCATGTTTCTAGAATTGAAACACTTTCTCCTGGACCTAAGAGATCTCCATATGTTGGTGCACACTGACAACACAGCGGTGGTCTCTTACATCAACCACCAGGGAGGTCTGCATTCGCATCCCCTTTTCAGGTTGGCGCATCAGATCCTTGTGTGGTCTTAGGGGAAACTCCTCTCTCTGAGAGCAGTTTACATCCCTGGACATCTCAATATGGGAGCAGACATCCTGTCGAGGCAGGGGCCCGGGGAATGGAGGCTTCACCCCAAGGTGGTGAAGCAGATATGGAGAGTGTTTGGCCAGGCTGTCCCCTCTGGTTCTCTCTGACTCATCCAGCTCCTCTCGGACTGGATGCCATGGTACAGACATGGCAGAGGCCTCATCTGTACACCTTTCCGCCAATTGTTCTGCTCCCGGGAGTTCTGGAGAGTGTGCCAGGACGGGGTCTGTCTGTTGCTAGTAGCCCCATTCTGGCTGGGCTGAGTATGGTTCTCTGACCTGATGTCCATTCTCGATGGCTCTCCATGGGAGATTCCAGTCAGGAGGGATCTCCTCTCACAGGCGGGTACCACGCATGTAACCATGGTTCCCCAAGGGAACGAGATGCTGCATCTCAGTGCCATACTTCCTGCATCCCTGTGAGCGCTTACTTCATTTCTCAGAAGTTGTCGCTGTATCCACCGCACGTACTCTTAAGGTTCCTGGTCGCTACGTCACCCCACAGGTGACGTCTCGCCCATCCATTGGACTGATTACACATGTGATTCAGAGCGTGGTCATGCTGAGGGTGTTCCTATAGTGTTTCAATAGCATTTTGATGCAGTGTCTTGTTCCCTCTGGGAACCATGGTTACATGCGTAACCTAGAGACGTTTTTAAGCATAAGAGAAAGTAAAGGAAAATCAAATAATTCCACTTTATTATGTTTAGGTTATGAGCATTTTTCTTTTTTTCCCTGAAACATTTCTACTTGCTTTTTGCTTGAATTTTGTTGGTTGCTATATCCCACTAAATGTGGAAAAAATTCTGACAGGATTTATCTTGGTTTGTTTTTTTACATCACAAATACCTGTCATTTTAAAAGGGATGTCTGGATGTTTTATATCCACTGTACATAGGTAAAGGCTTAGTAACATTTTTTCTTTTCTAACAAGACTATTGATATTCAGTAAGAATGTGACTTTCACCATTGTCGATGGCCCACATATTGCCAATTCCAATTCCAGTCTGTATCCAGCGAAACTGAGTGCTCTCTGTGAGGGCAGCATTGGGAAGAGGGATAGAAATCCTTGTCCATCTACACACATACATACATGCATATGCAAATAAAATTGTTAACTAGTAAAAATGTATATATATATTTTCTTAACCAATATCATCTATTGCATTACTTAACAACTAATTAAGAACCATAAACAAAAGCCTTAATGAAAAGTGTTAACAAAGTAAAAAAGTAAGTTAATGCATGTGACTTTAAACACCTGCATAAGCCCACTCAAGTCTCAGGGGGTGTTGAATTAACAATAGTAAACATAGAGACAATTATCTAGCCTGAAACTGAACAAAGCAAGTGGACCTGATAGCATCGTAAATTAAATCATCAAAAACACAACTAAAAAAACATTCAGTTAGCTATGCTTAAAATTTTCAACATGATTCTGAGTATATTATTTCTCTGACATCTGGACTTAAGGTCTTATCTCCATTTTTGAAAATAGTTGTATAAATTTGACCTTAGCAATTACTAAGGCATTGGTTTAAACAATAACCTGGGGAAGGTTTTCTGTAACATCATTAATTGAGGAATGATCGATATCCTTATGAAACACAGTTCCTGGAGTAAAGGTCAGACTGCAGCACCAATATACAGCACCAGCAATCATATCAACACCCTACATACCCAATTTGATGGTTTATTTTAATAAAGTGGTGTAAAACAGGGCTGAGACTTCTTAAGCCCAACATTATTTAATATATAAATCAACAAATTGACATCCTTTTTAGAGCAGTCTACAGCCTCCAGTCTCACTTTAAATGTGTCAAAAGTTAAATTCCTCCTGTATGCAGCTAACTTGGTCTTGCTATCCCCCACTGCTCAGGGGAGACAAATACAGCAAATTCTGGACCTGATGAAGCAGTGCTGTCAGACTTCTGCCTTGACAGTAAACTGCAGAAAGACCAAAAACCAAAACATATTTCAGAAAAGAGACAGATCTATACAAGCTATATAGAGGAATCACAATAAAAACCCACTTGCTATTTTAAGGCATTTATTTCTAGAAAGAAGCAAAATAGAACCAATAGAATAAGAAAATGTACATTCTTATAAGAAATTTACAAATTAAAGATGTCTAGAAATCGGTTTAATCTTATGTCTGGTTTATATTAATCATTTATCATAGAAAATACTGGATTAAGGAAACCAAATTATGACTTTCCAAAAAAATAAAATTACTTGAGGCATTGGAGAAACCAAACACAAGCGCAGAGTAAAATGCAGTATGTCTGGCCCTAAATCAAGTGACTAACCAAAAAAACAGAACCAGGCTAACAAAATACAGACTCAGCTCTAAGCGAAACTTGAGGGGTGTTAGGGCTAAAAAGGGTTTATAAAACACATTGCTTTTTGCATTGAAGAATGCTCATACTCTGTAATGATGTGTGAATGTACTTCGCTCATATGGGCAAATAAAGCAACTTCCATTGCAGCTGAGAAATTTCTCCAACATACAATAGAAATGGAACAAATCTGAATACAGAGAACTTTTTGTATAAATATGGAACTATCTTCTGAACTAAACTGCTGACATCATTTGTCAAAACTTTATCATAATCATGTACTGGATAATGGACTGTTTTACTAGTTCTTGGATGCTTTGATTTAAGCATGTGTAGAGTAAGAAGAAAAGGTTAATGAGGAATCATTGTCACATTGCATAAACTTATGCCTCTTTCATTACCTTATCCCGATCAGCTTCACCACTAATCCAGGAGACACCACTCTCATTCCTGATCCAGTCTAGACTTTACAATTCTCTAAAGCATCTGAACTGTAACTCACCTGCTTCCTGTTTTTAACTGATCACTCAGTGATAATTAACTGATCACTCAGGGATAATGGACTGTCTTTGCAAGGGTTTGACATTTCATTTCCATTTTCTCTTTCTCTTCCTGATTTTGTCCTTTTTGCCTCCTCCCATTCTTTGATCTGGGTTTGCCCTTTTTCATTGTTTGCTATATTGTTTGACTACAGCCTGTTTTTTTAACTATGTTTCTGCCTGCTGATTTGGATTGTCATTAAACATTTTAGTTACTCTAGCATCCAAATGGCACTGAGTTTGTACGAGCAGGACAGTGAAGACTTTGAGTTCTTTTACTCCATAACAAACGGATTTCTAATGAGTTGCTGTTCTTTCAGCTGCTTGTGTTAGGGGACGCCACAGCAGATCATTGGGCCCCGTGTTTTTTTTTTTTAAAGTTTACACCCTTCCTGACGCAACCTTCCCATTTTAATCCAGGCTTGGGACCAGCACTGAGAGTACCCTCCCAGTGGCTGGGTTGATTCCCTGCCCGGGAATCGAACCCAAGCCACAGTGGTGAGAGTGTGGGATCTCTGCGATCATTGGACTAAGTTTATACAGAGTTTTTTTTTACTACAAAAAAGCAAATTATAATTCTACACCCCATTTTTACTTTTGGTTGGAATAAATTTTGGTTAACCCAGCTTTTTAATTATTATGCATATTTGTTAGAATAAGTTAGAAATAGCTGCAAATAACATTAGTGTTATGGGGCTAGGCGATAAGTTGTTTAAGAGTGTCGCGCAGGGCCTGCTTGCTCGGGAGGACAATTTATTTAAGGTGTAGAGAGGACCCAAGTGCGGAGACGGATCAAAAGACTCCGCCTAAAAAACGGCTACCTAGAGCAGGACATGAACCCGGAGAGATTATGAACCGCAAGCCATAATGTTACCAGCTAAACTAACTCTATGGGAAGACTCAGAGCCAACGGCAGCACTCAAAAGCGCCACAGCGCAGTGGAAAAACACAACTCAAAGTGGCCTTCCTATTGGCCGAACTTAAAGGCACCAAATGATAGAGAGTACTCCCTCTTATCTTCTGAGCTCCCTTGTCTTTCTTTCCCTCAATATTTTTTCTCCCTATCCTTTTCTTTCTAAACCTAAATATTTTATTTTGTTTTCTTTTATTTCTTTTCTTCTTTTTTACTTATCCAAAATCACTGAGCAGAGTAGCGTGATGCTGCTCTGTTACCTGGCACAGATCTATGTCCGCACGCGGAGTGAGGCAATCAGAGGCCTTATAAAGAGGCATGAGCAGGTGCTGCACGTTTACGCTGATAGCCTTCCTGAGATCGCTGCATTATAAAACCCTGTGCAAGTGGCCGCGGATCTGCCTGAGAAGGCACCTGCCGCGTTACAATTAGTTAAAGAGACCCTTATGTTACCTCTCACCTTTTTGAGTGGTCCCACATATATGTTAGAATAAATATTATGACACTACTGAAAGGAGAGAAACATTCAGAACATTAATGCAAACAAAAAAATACAGATCCAGGAGCAAGCACATGCACGCACACACCCATTGTAGTTGGAAGATGAGTAGATTGTGCTGTGGGGAACATGTGATCCAGAGCATAACTCAGGTAGACACTCCATGTGCAAAAGGGACCAGGATCGACCTTGATTGGTTGAGAACTCCAAACTGATGCTGTTGTTAAAATACATTAGTGTAGACAAAGAAAAGACAATGTGAGACTGTAAAAATAGAAGATATTTGTGAAGAATTCCAAACCATTTTAGCATGTTAATTATTTCTTTAACTATTGGGTTATTCCAAAATATATGACACAATACCACTCCATATATCCTAAATATTAAGTTATTACAGTTCCTGTTCAACAAAAACCTAGTTTATTGCATCAAAGAATATGCTATTTGAATACAGATCTAGAAAAACAGGATCAATACAGGTTTCCTGCTTAGATTTGATTTGGTTTTATTTTTCTATGCATTAATTCAATTAGTAGATTATCTATTAAAGATATAATAGAATATGTCAAATAACAGTGGTTTTGATCAGGCAACCTTTGTGTATGGTGGTTAGAGAGGGCACCTGTTGGTAGGCTGGTAGGAGCCACATCCAAGATTAATAGAAAACTGGACCATATGTGTGTGGACACTAGGCATCACTGGCAGAAGCTGCAGGTAATCCAGTGCCCAGACATGACGATTGGCTCCCGCATGAAACCTCTGTTCCAGACAGAACTGAGTCACAGGAGTCTGAAGCTCTGTAGGCAAAGCCACCGACACCACAGTAGGGGTCTAAGAGAAACAAAGAAAGAGAGCATTGGCTTGAAATAAATAAAATTTAGGAAAGGTAAAGGAACCAGAGAAACAACAAAAGGAGGACAGGGATAGAAACACATGAGAAGAACAGGATCATAATAAATACTTTTTCAGACAAGGTGATGTCAAATTTGCTGGCAGTAGTAAGAATGGACACTTTCAATTCAGTTCAATTAAATTCAGTAAGCTTTATTAGAATGACCACGTATTGTTAGAAGTATATTACATTTACCATATTAACCAAAAAATTAAGTTTATCTAAGGTTTATCTAAGAACATTCATACAGGAAACAGAGATATAATAATATAATATTAAAAACAACAACAACAATAATAATAATAATAATAATAATAATAATAATAATAATAATAATAATAGCTGTATCTGCAGGGTACATGGAGTCTTAGCAAATGTTGTGCTAGTGGGTAGTTCTTATTATGTTATTAACATACTTTTAAAAATGTTGTGGGAAATGTTGAATTAGTTCAATGCTAATTGTGTGAAATTCTTGCTGAAAGCTGACCCCCTGAAGGTGGCCATGTTTTTTAAGTAACCCAGTGATAATTAAGAACCTTGTCCTGAACATGCCCATCAAGTTTTTTTCTGAATCCATGTACAAAGTCCTATGTTACAGCTGTTTGAGAAAACCAAGCTCCTGTTTTTCATAATTATTGAAGATCAGACTGTGTTGAGTAATATAACAAAAAAGTTGTTAAGAGACGGCCTAGTAAGTCGGCATGGCTATGTCATGGCTACATCATGAAGGTTTCTGCCCATGTGGTCATGGCATGAAAAATTTTAAAAGACAACAAACGCTACTGAAGATGACAGATGTCGTACCTGTGCTGCTACTCTAACTTTGTAGAAATGGAGGAAGCCACCAGGACATTGCACTTGTGTCACTTTATTTTCAATTTCAGCAGTTGAACTACAACATGACTATACTCAGAGAGGACAGCAACAAGGTATATAACCGTCCAGAAGAAAGGAAAAAATAAGAACATATGCATAGAGCACCCCCTACTGTTCATTTTACAGAACATATAAAAGAAAAAAACTTTTTGCTACACTTCTGCTTAAAATATAATATTCATACTGAACAGCTTGAGCTAAAAAATAATATATTCAAGCTTAACTTAAATCATTCTGTTTTACTTTTCCTAGGGGTGTAATAACAACCACAAAAATAAAAACAACCACAAAATATAATGGTATTTATAAGTACATTTAATTTTTTTGTAATTGTAGTATTATAATACTATTTAAAAATAATTTAGGAAAACTAATTTTTAAAAATCTTTATATTGACTGACTTCATATAATGCAATACAGCAAATACGAATCACATGACAACCATCTGTGGTCTCCCAGTGGTTTATAACATGGGCAGCATTTAATTTGAAACATGAATACCTTCATCTCCAAAAACACTTTTGGTCTTACATTTCATAACATACAAGGGGGAGCTCAGTGCCGACTCATGTCCCGCTATTTTTTTTCATGAATTTCAGAATGTGAGCAAAGGATTGTGGGTAGTTGGAGGATGCGAAGAATACACTGATGCATCCTTCAAAATCCTCCCAATGAAGGCCATGAAACAAAGGCAGCCTTCCACGGATCCTTCAAATTGAGACGACTTTCGATGGTGCTTGATGACATGGAAGCCGAGATATGCCGCCTGACTAGCACGCAGCCTTCCATTTGAGAAACACCCCAAATTTGTAGCAAATGTGCAGTATTCCTCCCACTACTCAGGCACATGAGGGGAGCTATATAATCCTGATATTGGTGCAATAACACAAGGTTACTGTAGCAGGGAGGGAGCATGGTTGAGTGTCAGCTATGGACGGAGAGGAGGTGGGTTGAACCGGCAGGTAATGCGTGATGATTCTCACCAGTGTGTGATCAAGGTGAGCTGACATGCTGAGTTTTATTTGTCTTTTAGGGGTCCATGAACCAGAAACAGAGCTGAGTGGAACTTCGTGTTTGTGTGTATGAATGGGGCACCAAGCTTTGTTAAGAGTCGCCTGTCTCCGGAGTCCTCCTTCCCACCCATACACGCCAGCATTTTACAGTGGTGCCAAAACCCAGGAGGAGGTACCAGAAAGTTTTCTGCTTAACAAGATCATTAGGTCCCTTGCCAGCCTCCACAAAATACAACATCAGGCTGTCCTTGACCTGCATTGGCAGGGGATCACCTGGTGGCATCTGCCACAGCAGGTGGCTGTCCTGTTTCTCTCTGTCTCTCTCTCTCTCCTCTCTGTCTCTTCCCCCTCCAACTCCAGCTACCCTTGACCTAGGTCTCAGGACCCTGTAATCAGTTCCCCAAAACCAGTTGCCACCCTGCTTTTCTTCCCCTCCCGCTGCTTCTTTCCAAATGTCTCCTCCAGCTACCTTTATCTTCACACAGGTAAAGCATTTATGGCATTTGGCATTTGTCCTTAAATACATCCTGATACTGGCTCTAATAGGTCATGGACTAAGAATACTATCAGTTTAAAAAGACTCTGTTTGGGAGGATATTCACACTGATAACACAAGATTTTTTTTTTAAAATAAAGCAGATTAAGTACTTTGTGAAGACATAGGTCTTTAGTCATTGTTTTAAGACTGCCAGTGACTCAGCTGTTCAGACATCTATGGGAAGTTCATTTCCCTCTGCCAGAACAGAGAAGAGTCTCAGTGAATGAATGAATGAATGAATGAATGCCTTTTATTGTCACTATTCATATGTACAATTTACATTAAACATACTCACAA
>JAKKZN010000006.1:15277373-15288191 GCA_033441825.1 Pangasius elongatus | reverse complement strand
GTGGTGGTGTTGGAGATGCTGTTCCCAATCCGGACTGACTGAGGTCTCCCAGTCAGGAAGTCCAGGATCCAGTTGCAGAGGGAGGTGTTCAGGCCCAGCTGGCTCAGTTTTCCAATCAGGTGCTGAGGTATGATTGTTTTGAATGCTGAGCTTAGGTCTGTGAACAGCATTCAAACATATGTGTCCTTTTTATCCAGGTGGTTGAGTGGTGGCAATGGTGTCCAAACTGCATTGGGTCGAGGGGGCAGAAGGGTCTTGATGTGCCTCATGATGAGCCTCTCAAAGCACTTCATGATGATTGGTGTAAGTGCAACGGGACAGTAGTCATTGAGGCAGGACACTGAAGACGTCTTTGGCACGGGGTGATGGTGGTGGCCTTGAAGCATTTCGGAACAACGGTGCTGCTCAGGGAGGTGTTGAATATGTCCGTGAAAACAACTTCCAGCTGGTCTGCACATTCTCTGAGCACCCCTCCAGGAATGTTGTAAGTGAAACTTATTTACTTCCAGCAGCCTGTAGAGTCTTCCTCACATCGGCCATGGTTAGGCACAGCTTGGAGAAAAAAACACTGGAGAAAAAAAGAGTTGGAGAAAAAAGATTGGAGAAAAATAGAGTTCTTGAATCAGCTGTCAAACAAAGACTATACTGTACTGCTGAACCACGCTGTACATGCTGAAGGGATCATGAGAGACAAACAAAACAAGACACAGAACTCTGTCCAAATGGCAAAACTTCTGTTTTATCAAGGTGGACTAGAGTCTGGAAGGGGAACTGGAAAGTATCGTGAAAGATAGGACGTGGCCGTGGTCAAGGTAGGGGCACCTATGGTGTTTGTTTTTATACTACTAGGACTCACTATAGTCAAACCATTCAGTCAGCTACCAGCTACTAAACTAGTAACTAGGTCATGTACATCCACAGATTTTGGAACTGTTTGAACCTGACACTATGGTCAAAGACATTGTAAGTCCCAAGATCAATGTTGAACAGTGCATAAAGGACAAACTAGGAATGGACTAAAGTCATGACAAGGGTCTTCAGTTTCAAATGGGGGCAGATTCGAAAAGATCCTCAACATCCCACAGCTAACAGGAACCTGAATATTTGTCCCACCAACTGGAATCATCATAGAGAGGATCGAAGCTGTTTTCCCTGTAGTCAAAAACTGGGACAATGTCAACTGACTGGAGAAAGTTAGTTGACTGGGGAAAGACTGGAGAAAGAGTGGAGGAATAGACTGAGTGAGTGGCTGAGGCTGTGAAAAACCACACTGGCCTGATAACTGTTGATGATAAGAAAAAATACATCAGACTATTCCTGGCTCAAGGTTTGGACAAAAAGATTGGAGAAAAAAAGAGTTCTTGAATCAGCTGTCAAACAAAGACTACACTGAACCGATGAACCATGCTGTACATGCTGAAGCGATCACGGGTAAACTAGTAACTGAGATGATTATTTGCAAGTTTTTAGTCTAAGACTTCTGTTCCTTAAATCGTATGAGATCTGCTGAAAAGATTCAATGTCAAATTTCATGTGAAAACTGTAATGAATTTACTGTTTGCACAATTGCACTATTTGTCCATGTAGTTCACATTTACATAAGGGATTTATTTATATATATCCATTATCACCCAGAGGAGGATGGGGTCCCTTTTGAGTCTGGTTCCTCTCAAGGCTTTTTCATCATATCATTTCTAGGGGTTTTTCCTTGCCACAGTCACATCTGGCTTGCCCATTAGGGAGAAATTCACATATATACAGTTTATTTTGATTTAAATTAATTTGAATGTATTTATTTCTGTAAAGCTGCTTTGTGAAAATGTCCAATGTTAAAAGTGCTATACAAATAAGATTGAACTGAATTGAATTAATGATAGTATGGGTACTCAAAATCCTGCAATTGGTTTGTTTTCGCTGTGTCAACCCAGTCCATGTTTCTATTCCTGGAATGTCACAGACTGTTTTAAATACCAGTCCTTGTATCCCAGGATGGACACTAGATTGGGAATTGTTTTTTGCATTGCACGAGTCTGTTTGAATCAGCTTATTGGCACATCTGTACAACTCAGCCATCAACAGCAAATTCTATTTAAGGTTGAAGAAAGTGTACCTTACATATCAATGGAAAAAGGAAGTAGTTCAAAGGAAGTTGGCAAATGGATAAAGAGTGTTTTAGTATGCACAGATTTGGTAGACAATGGTACCTTTAATTTTTCACCATCATTATAAACTCAATTATTTAAATACTGCAGCCATAAGATCTAAACAAGATGTGTATGTGGAGTCTGACACATCAGCAGCAGAAGGTGAACCTTTTGCTTTCTTAGACAAAATTCCAATAAACTTATGGTCTAAAGATGCATTCAATATTGGCGTGATGTAGTAGTTCCTAAATCTAACCACGGACCTTACAGACCACAATATCCACTCTCAGCTAAGGCTGAGTCAAATTACTGGACTCACTTTTAGAGAAGGAAGCCATTTGTCTTTGCTTGCATCCTCCTGTTTTCAGTCCTCTACTAGTATAAAAAAGAAAACTGGTAAATACAGGATGGTACAGGATCTAAGATTTGCAATCCTACTAGAGTCTTGTCTGATATAACATACATCTCAGCATTTTTCAGTCACTGCTCTGGTTAATTCATCTTTCCTACCAGTGTGCTACCAGTAAAATGCAATGCCCCAGAGCTTTACTGATTCTCCTCATTTTTTCATTACTCAGTTGCTGTGAAATCTAGAATCATTCAGTGCACCTGAAGGTGGCACCCTAATTGTTTACTTATCTATTATTAACAAGTCTCAGTAAAGAAGGCTGTTGTCAGGATACTGAGGCTTTGCTAATGTTTCTTGCTGAAAATGGCCATAAGTGTGCCGTAATTGGCCATAAATGGCCATAATTATCAGATTTAGCTCAATAATATCCCATTCAAAAGAATGATGTAGTCATTGGGAAAGAGGATGCTATGGCTGCTTTTGAGTGACTTAAGTCAGCAGTAGCCAGTTGTCCTTGTTTGGCCAACCCTGATTATTCAAAACCTTTCATATTGTATGTGCATGAAATAAATGGTTTCATGTCTGGTGTTTTTTTACACAGTCCCATGGGGAGACATGAAAACCTGTTGCCTATTATTCCAAATGGCTCGATCCTGTCATGTGAGGCCATCCACCCTGCATAAGATCATTAGCAGCCACCAGAGAAGCAGTTCTTTGCACTTCTGCTACCTTCATGACCTTGAAGTACACATACCACACTATGTGCACAAGATCATTACTAGTGCTAGAACTATGCATTTGTCAAATGATAGGTTGTTAACAATTCAAAACATCTTGTTCTCATTACAAAATATGACCATACACATGTGTACCACTCTAAATTGAGCTACTTTGCTCCCCATCATCGAGGATGGAGTACTACATGACTGCTTGACAGTGTTAGATATAGTCTCTAAATCAAGGCCTGATTTGACTGACATTCCTAATCTGAATGTTGATTGCATTTATTTTGTTGATGGTTCTTGTCTGAGGTTGTCTCCATCTGCATATGCTGTGTGTGATCAACATTCAGTTATTGAAAGTCACAAATTGCCTACATCACATCACAACATCAATTTGTTAGAGGCTGTTCAGCTTCCCAAATCCATTTCTGTATGTAAGTGCAAGGCTCACACATGTGACACAGACCCACAATTCCATGAGGGAATGCATTGGCTGATTTAACAGCTAAACAGATGGCATAGTCTTCTGACACACACACTCTGTAGACATTGATACAACCAGATGTCTCTCTGACTAACCACAATGATATGTCTCTCTTGTAGCAAACCACTACTTAATAGGAACTGAAACTGTGGAAAGCAAATTGCAGAATGGACCCGATCATGAGCACATAGCTGGTTGATCAGAACAAACTAGCTATTCCAAAAACAGCTTTATCATATTTGACAAAAATCACTCACAGTGAGGACTATGTATCTAAGGGAAGTATGTTACAAATGGTAAACAGATAGAGGTATGCACCTAGGTATTCTATTTTTGCAACACATTTTTGCAACAAAACAATCATATGTCTACAAATGATCATTGGCAAAGTTCTTTGACTCTGCAATCTACTGTTATGAACAAATGTAACTAACATTAGCTTGCTAGCTACACAGTCTCACATTAATATCAGAGAAAGAACAACACCTGAAATAATGTAATCCTTGTCTGCATCATCTGCAGTTGAGGGACATTGGACACCACTGTGATCTCAAACAACTAGCTAATCTCAGTAACATTTAACATTCAACATTTAAAAGTAACAATCAAGTTTCATGATGGTAGCTCAATGCTAACCCTGTCAAACGGCTGCTGAAAACTGATTAGCCAATGGTGGCCATATTTTTTAAGTAATTAGGTCATCCATTAACAGATTAGCACATGTACCATACTAAATCTCAGCTTCATCTGACTTATGGTTAGATAGAAATGGTTATCTGACCTTAGCTGCACCCACTTTGAATGACCACACCCCAACCTTTGCAAAGACAGTAGGTTTCACATATTATGCAAATTATTACAAACTCAAGTGACCAGAGCTAAAGGGTCCAGAAGGTCATTTTTAACAGTGGGAGCAAACATATTTCCAATTTTCCAAGAGTAGTTAGTTTTTTGTTGTGCACAGACATGAATAGCACCCCCAGTATTGAGTTTCACTCTCTGCTGAGTAGTTTGACAGCACATTTGCGTTTCATGAGATATGGACCAAAATGTAAAACCCTATGCTACACCATTAGATTGAAGGGGCCCATTTTGCTTGTCTGGGTAGCAGGAGGGAGTACTAACTACTGACCAATTTTCATGTCTCTATGACTTATGTCATAGATTAAAGCAAAGAAACTGTGAAAAGAGAAAACTTATTGCTTATTCTACAAAGATATTCTAAGCACAAATGCCTGGACAGATTTGTTGCTACCCCTAGAAAAGATTATAAATATTCAGATTATAATCATATTTCAAGGTAACTCATATTTCAATCTTCTAATCAGTGCCAGGATGCATTCTGCATATTTAAATGGAGAAAAGTAGCCACTCTGCTGTTTGATATGATCCTGTGTACCATATTGAACATGGGCCAGAGAAAGCAAAGGAGACTGTTGTCTGAGGAGATCAGAAAGAAAATTATAGACAAGAATGGTATAGGCAAGGTATAGGCTATAAGACCATCTTCAAGCAGCGTGATGTTGCAGTGACTACAGTTGCAAATATTATTAAAAAGTTTACGGTCCATGGGACTATAGCCAATCTCCCTGGATGTGGCTGCAAGAGGAAAATCATCCCCAGATTGAACAGAAGGATAAAGACAAAGAGCCTGTCTGATCACATCATCTGTTGCTTTTTGAGTGACAATGGGCTTAATGGAAGAAGACCCAGGAGGACTCTACTGTTGACAGAAAGACATAAAAAATCCAGACTGGAATTTTATTTTAATCCACAATGCTTCTGGGAGAATGTCCTCTGGACAGATGAGAAAAAAATTGAGCTTTTTGGCAAGTCACATCAGCTCTATGCTCACAGATGAAAAATGAAGTTTTTAAAGAAAAGAACACCATAACTACTATGAAACATGGAGGAGGCTCAATTATGTTATGGGTCTACTTTGCTACATCTGGCACAGGGTGCCTTGAATCTGTGCAGGGCACAATGAAATCTCAAGACTATGAAGTTA
The DNA here is from genome assembly GCA_033441825.1 of Pangasius elongatus. Lineage (NCBI taxonomy): Eukaryota > Metazoa > Chordata > Actinopteri > Siluriformes > Pangasiidae > Pangasius > Pangasius elongatus. The sequence continues at coordinate 15,282,484 of JAKKZN010000006.1, read as the reverse complement.
TTCTGGAGTGAAACATACTGCCCAGTGTCAGAAAGCTCTGTCTCGGTTGCAGGTCCTGGGTCCTCCAACAGGATAAAGACCCAAAACTCACAGCTAAAAGCATCCAAGAATGGCTAAGAACAAAACATTGGACTATTCTGAAGTGGCCTTCTATGAGCCCTGATCTGAATCCTATAGGACATCTATGGAATTTATGTAACTGAAACATGCAGTCTGGAGAAGGCTCAAACCTGAGACAGCTGGAGCAGTTTGCTGTTGGACAAACTACCTGTTGACAGGTGCAGAAGTCTCAGTGAGAGCTACAGATACTCAAAAGGTTGTGCAACAAAATATTAGGTTAAGGGTCCCATCATTTTTGTCCATACCATTTTGATTTGTTTTATCGTTTAAAATATTCTGTTGGATCAAAAATCAAAAGCAAAGTCTGATTTTTATTAAATATGGAATAAGCAATGATGGATGCCAGTTACTTTTGTTAGTGTCAAGCTATTTCAGAGAAAATTGTGGGTTCTTTTTTGTGGAAGGGTAGCAACAAATTTGTCCACGTCTGTATGTCCACACCCGAAACTTAGGCTTGGGCATCAGAATCCTGTTCTGTAGAGGCGTTTCAATTTTCCTGCAAACCAATCTTGCAACCAGTCATGAGTTACAGCCATATGATTAAATTAAGCCCCACCTCCTTAGAATTGACTGACATGTGGAGACCATAATGTTTACAAATCTCAACTTGTTTTTGATAATTATTGAGGTTCATATGCTGGTTTTGCATATTATGCAAATAAAAAAAAATCTCAGTGAATGGAGCTAAATGGTTCTTGAGGCTTTTTTGTTTGAGAGAAAAGAATTCTGTTTGTGAGCCAAAATGCAAAAATCCCAGCTTGGTCCCCTAATAATAATATTAATACAAAAACAATTCCAGTAAGGTGCCTATGCACCTTTAGTGCTTAACTCATAACAAGGGGGTTTTCTATACATTATGATGTCTCTGTCAAATCAACATAAAGTGCTTAGTCCTATTTTTTGTAAACATTATGGAACATTACTTGTAAACAGAAATATAATATGCAAATTAAGAACTATGTATGATCTATTCTCACCATTATTGTAAGGCTGCCACAGTCTGAAGCGTGTAGCATTAGTCTGAGCACTCGGAGGCAGTGGCAGATGCAGAAACAGAGTGTCAGTTGAAGAAGGGAAGTAGAACTCATGTAACAGTATCCAAATAATGCCTCCATTCACTGAATACTGCAGCAACACAGAGTGGGAACGCTCTGGGATTCCTGGGTGCACACCAATATAATAAACACATTCAAACAAAACACAATAGTAAGTAAGTACTATCCCATATGGCAATCGTAAAATTATCCAGACATTTACCTTTTGTGATAAATTTAAATGAAAACTGGATATACAGATTGCTTGTGCAGTCCAGATCCTGTGAAACCAGCATGCGCAATCCTTCCTGGATACAAAAAAAGGTACAAGGACAATTGACGATTACTTTATATTATTACTATATATTGTTACTATTACTGTATTTTATGAAATCACAGATCTTTAAAGATGCATTTGTAATTTTGTACAAAGAAACGTGCAGCATCCCAGGAACATTGTGTGCTTTAATGCTTTAAGAGGTTGCTCGTAATTCAGCAGAGAACAGAGTACATAAACTGCTTACCCCTTTAAAGATAAGAGCAGTGCCTGATTTAAGAGGCTCTCCACTCAACATGCCACGTTCTGCTCCATACAGCTCAGGCCAAATCTCTGGATCCAAATTCTCATTGAAGTCTTCCCTAAGTACAAACGGCAGAGGAGCCATGGGTACACAGTGAACACCACCGTAATCTCTGTCACATCTGTTGATCAAACAGAAAGAAACAGACTGAGATACAGCAACATCCACAACTTTTGATTAATAATAATCCCCATGTGTCCATGTGTATTTTAGAGCTATATAGTTGGAGCCAAATACATGCAGTGTCCATTGTTACACAGGCCATGCCCTGAGCACATCCACGGGCAGCCAGATGCGAGTAGGACATTGTCCAGAGCCCATTCATCTGCTCCAGGCATGAAGTGAGGCTGGATCCAGCGGAACCTTGTTCTAGGAGAACTACATCACAACAAATGTAATACAGATTTGGCAAAACTTAAATATTTCATCAGGTATAGAAATGTAGTCTTTAAATAACTTGGATTTTATTTCCCTCTAAAAAGTACACAAAACAGAATCAATTATACATATATTGTTATGTTAAGAAAGGTGTATATGGCATACTTGGCAGCACTGGGCAGATACACAGTGACCCTCCTCCACTGGGAATACTGGGGAGTACTATAAATGGAGCTCTGAGTATATCTGGCACATCCAATAGCAGGCGGTACACATTCAGGTGTTACCAATGTCCAGTGGTGGCCACAGTCAGTGGAGAACTCCAGGTGGACACCATGGGTTGGTGTCACAGCCTTACTGCATCCCATGCTCAGATCAAACTGCAGAAATGAGGAAGCTGACACCTCAAAATCCCAACTCTCAGCATAGCGGAGACTCTCTGTTAGGAGGCACACAGAGATGCTTAGCATATCTTACCTTCATGGCCAATTGTTGTTGAGGCTGTTTATAATATATTTGCTCAAACTAAGCACCCACGCTTGACACACAAACATGGAGTTGAAAAAGTATTTATGTATAGCATGAATTGTTTAAAACCAACATTTAGTAAAACCAAAAGGTTATGAAATGTAATTATACCACAGTGTGGTTGAATGCTTGAATATTATTGGTCAGAAGGCGTGCATTATTTTTGTATAACAGCACAGCTCGGACAGTAGTTTTCTAGTGGAATAACCAGCATTGTCCTGAGAGACTCCAAAAGTTTTTGTCTAAATTCCCTCTTGGGGGACATTATAAATCATAAACTAGTAAAACTTCTAAAAGCTTTTTACCCACTCAACATCAAATATTCTTTTTCAGTTGATTCTCTGGAAGGTTCTGAGTATTCTTTGTATGTTGGCTTGAAAGAGCCAAAATTCTGTTCTTCTTTCTCTTCTTCCGCTGCTTCTTCTTATTAATCTAATAAAATTTTTTACAGTTTTCATGGGTCGCAGTTATTGACATAGAGCCATAAATTCATCCCATATGAGAATTTTAACATTCATAACCTTTAAACATTACTAATGTTACTTAGGCACCATATTGGAATTGTATGTTTCTTTTTCTATTCATCTTCTTCTTCTAAATGGGAGTCTAATAAGCTTTTTTATGAAATTTGGCATAGTGACAGAGGACAGCCTCAGCTACCTGCATGGCAACCTTTGTGTATGCCACACAAGCCCTCTAGCACCACCAATAGGGCAAATTTGGTCATAATGTATATTTAAAATAACTCCATAACGCAATGTCATAGAAATGCAAATTCACTTTTCTCTGATTCTTTGGGTCATGCATTATGAAATAAATTTTCAGAATATTGGATGTTATGCTTTAATTTAATTTTTTTATTTCTGACATTGAAATTGTCAAACAGGGAGTGTGGGCATACAGTATCTGCCCATTTTATCCAATCCCTTCCACAATGCTCTAGACCATCTCTCAAGACCTCCTCCCCTTCATCACCACTATCATCAATGGCTCCATAACATCTGGTCATGTACCAATCTCATTCAAGAAAGCAAGGGTTATTCCCATCCTGAAGAAACCCACTCTGGATCCCTCTGACATCATCAACTACTGACCGGTATCACTTCTCTCTTTTCTTTCTAAAACCCTTGAATGAACTGGCTACAATCAACTGTCTAGCTATCTCTCACAGAACAACCTCCAAGATCCCAACCAGTCTGGCTTCAAACTGGCACACTCCACAGAGACTGCCATTTTGGCCCTCACTGAGAAGGTACATGCTGTTAGAAAAGCCAAACTGTCTTCAGTCCTCATATTGCTTGACCTTTCAGCAGCGTTTTACACAGTGAACCAAAAGGCTCTCTTGTCCACCCTCCTGAGCCTAGGAATTAGTGGTGCAGCATGGCAATGGTTTGCTCCCTACCTGGAAGGTCGATCATATCAGGTGACATGGAGGGGATCCACATCTGCTCCCTGCAGACTCTCCACTGGTGTCCCACAAGGCTCAGTACTTGGTCCTCTCCTTTTCTCTTTTCTCCCTCTATACTCGAGTTCTTGGTGCGGTCATATCCTCATATGGGTTTTCATACCACTGCCATGCTGATTAAACTCAACTCATCCTCTCCTTCCCTTCCTCAGACACTCATGTTTCTGCTCGGATATCAACATGTCTGGCAGACATCTCATCATGGATTACAGCTCATCAGCTGAAAATTAATCCAAGCAAAACTGAACTGCTGTTCATCCCATGATTCATCCCCATCTCAGGATCTTGCAATCTCCCTAGATAATCCTCTGATCTCGCCTTCGGTTACTGCACACTGTAAAAACTGTCCTTCTCCTCTCACATTGCTAATCTGACACGCTCATGTCGATTTCTCCTTTACAACATCAGAAGAATTCGTCCATTTCTTTCCACACAGGCTACACAAGTGCTTGTTCAGTTTCTTGTCATTTCAAGACTGGACAACTGCAACTCACTCCTCGCAGGTCTGCTTCTAAGCACCATTTGTCCTTTGCAACTGATCCAGAATGCAGCTGAACGATTGATTTTCAACCTTCCTAAGTTCTCCCAAACCACTCCATTCCTACACTCCCTCCACTGGCTCCTGTAGCTGCCTGAATCAGATTTAAAACACTGATGCTTGCCTACAAAGCCAAGAATGGACCAGCACCCACTTATCTCAAAGTACTTATCACACCTTGCATGGCACCACAGTCCCTCTGATCCTGTAGCACTGCTCAACTGGTCCCACCATCTGTCAGGGTACAAGGAAGGCATGCATCGAGACTCTTCTCTGTTCTGGCACCAACGTAGAGTCACTGGCAGTCTTCAAATGACATCTAAAGACTTACCTCTTCCTAAAGTACTTAAATTAGCACTTACCCAAAAAAAATAAATAAATAAAATAAAAATGTAGGGGAGATGTAGTATGTTCTTCCAGCCTTAGGGGGGAGCTGTGTTTCATTTGTTGTGTGAGCCTCAATAACA
>JAKKZN010000006.1:15239673-15252765 GCA_033441825.1 Pangasius elongatus | reverse complement strand
CTGTATCAATCCTCCTTGAAATGTATAAAACTCTAATGTATCACAGCCTTAGTTAGACTTGATGACTACAGCGACCGGCCAGCGCATTCTCAATAAAGAATCCTGCTGAAGATATACCCAAGTCTCCTGGTCTTTACGGGGAAAGTTTCCAACAGGTGCTATTCATGTTTTTGCACATAAAAGCATGTGTTGTACACAATATTGTATTGTATTTACTCCTTAAATCACTAACAAATTTTAGATAGTTTGCTTAATATGCAAAACCTACTTTTGAGAACATGTCCTAGGCTTTTTGTCCAAGCTTCACAATTTTGGTTTCAAACTGCTCAGCAGAGTGTAAAACTCAATAAATATCAAAAAACATTTTGACATTTGTAAACAATATGGTCACCACAAGACAATCAATTCTAATGAGGCAGGGCCCAATTTATTTAAAACAGCTATAAGACAGGGTTATCATTGACATATATTGTCCGGGATCTGATCGGATAGGATAGAATAAGATAGGATAGGATAGGATAAGACAGGAGTTGGATTATTGCTGTGGATGTAATGCTTGATGGTGTTCTACTTAGGCAGTGCATAAGACTGGAAAGCATAGCAACTTGGAATTTGTTGCTTCTCCAAGTTGAGAGGTGTCAGAAGGATGACTTACTAGGGATAGCTGCTTATTATTGTGTACCAGTTGCTAGGAACTTAGTTAAAAGGGAGATTTGGAGTAAGGTTCTTACTAAGTTGCTAGAATTAAGAGCTCTAGAGCATTCACCACCTGTTGATATCACTGTGTCTAGTGGCGTGGAGGATGGTGTCACTGCTTCTGTGACTTCAGCTGCAGAGCTGGCTGAGCCTGAAGTCGAAGCTTGAGCCACACTACCTCACTTTGATCCTTTTTCTCTTTCCTTTTCTCCAGGATCAATGGATCAGGATTGTGCCAAGGTGCACATTGTACATCTCCAAATGGAGGCTCAAGAAAAGGTAGAGGCACGTAAAACAGATATGGAGCTTAGCATAGCTGCATGCAAGATGGAACTTGTGATAGATCTGGAAGTTCAATTATGGCAGTTGTACTCAGAAGCAATGAATACCACTTCACAGACCACTGCCCACTCTTCCCTAACCTGTCTTCCCCTCCTCTGCTGCTGTCCTCTTCACCTGTACCTTCTGTAAGGCCTGTCCTTATGCCTTGTTCTGCTCGTGCTGCCACTACCACTAGTTTTGACACAGGTAAGAACATTATGTTGGTTCCCCCTTTCCAGGAAACCAAGGTGGACACTTATTTTAGTATGTGTATTTGACAGGCTAGCTATAGCCTTAAATTGGCCTAAAGATGTCTGGTCTTTCCTGCTCCAGTATAAGTTAGCAGGAAAAGCTCAGGAAGGGCAGTGGTAGGTCAGTGGTTAAGCCGTTGGGCTACTGGTTGGAAGGTCATGAGTTCAATCCCCAGCACCGCCAAGCTGCCACTGCTAGGCCCTTGAGCAAGGCCCTCAACAGCTCAGGAGTATAAATGAGATAAATATAAGTTGCCCTGGATAAGGGTGTCTGCCAAATGCAGTAAATATAAGTGTGTTCTTCATTATCCTTGCAGGATACTTTACAGTATTAGCTAGTAAAAGCTGCTTCACTCTGTGCTTATGAGTTGGTCCCTGAAGACACACAAGAATGTGTACAAACAGACCAAGGTATGACCTCCTTTACTGACCATCTAAGACAGTTCAGCCTAGTCTGTCAAATTCCCCTCCTAGCTCCTCAGTATGTTTCTATTGCTATAAGCCTGGCCATGCAATTGCAAATTGTGCAATTTAAAAAAAGCAAACAGGAAAAGCAAAAACAAAGCCCCAGTCAGTCTCAGGGCATTGCTTTAGTTAAAACTCTTGCTCCTGCTCCTGTTTCTGTTATGCATGATAATGCTAAAGAGTCTTTTGATTCCAGTTACCAGCCATTTGTAACATATTGTGCTGTTAGGTAAAGAGCAGACCCCAGTCCCTGTTAAAATCCTTATATTTACAGTAGCAATATGTCAGTTTTTACCTGTGAAAGGCATTATGTTCATTCTGGGAATGACATAGTTGGAAGTAAAGTTCTTCCCGTCTTGGAAGTTCTGGATAGCCCTGCTGACTGTCCCTTACCGGCTGAACTCTCATGTGATCACCCCACATGTGTTGTGAAGTGTGCTAAAGCTGAAGTGTGCTAAAGCTCATCTTTTGGAAGATGTGGCTGATCTATCAGATTCCTTTTTCACTGAAGATGTTGTAGACCCTGGCATTTTATCTCCTAGCCCTGCTTGTTTTGTGGAACCAGTGCAGATTGATCAGGGTAAAAATTCTAAGGATGTTAAGCTTTGTGAGCTACCTATTAATCGTAATCAACTCAGTGAAGGTCAGAAGGCCAACCCTAGCCTAGAGAAATGTTTTTCATCAGTGTATGACCCTGAAGACATGATGAAAATGCAGGTATTATTTTTTTGTAGAACAGGGTGTTCTAATGTGCAGATGGTCTCCTCACAGAGATGTACATTTTAGACAGTGTTTTTCAGATTGTGGTACCTTCTGTTTACAAGCAACATGTACTTCAGGTATCCCATGATTACCCTTGGTCATGACATGTAGGCATCAAGAAAACTTATTCTCATATTCTTGAACATTTCTTTTGGCCTGCTCTTAGGAAAGATGTAGTGCAATACTGTTGGTCTTGCCATGTTTGTCAGTGTACTGGAAAGCCAAAAAAAAAGTCATTCTTGGGAATTCAACCATGACCTTGTTGACTGTGTTGGCCTTCTGCCTAGAACAAATCTGGGAAGCAATACTTACTAACAATAATGTGTGCCACTACTCATTTTCCAGAAGCTGTTCCCTTATGCAGAATTACTACTCCTGTTGGGGTTAAAGCACTTATAAAATTTTTCACTTTTGGTTTGCCTAAGGTTGTTCAGACTGATCAAGGAACTAACAAACTGTTCCTACATAGCTCACCTGGTGTCCAGTCCTTATCACCCTGAGTCTCAAGCTGCCCTGGAGAGATTTCACCAGTCTTTGAAGTCTATGCTTTGGACATACTGCCTAGACACTGAGAAAGACTGGGATGAAGGAGTGCCTCTTGTGTTTTTTGCAGTACATGAAGCTGTCCAAAAATCACTTGGATTCAGTCCTGCAGAACTTGTTTTTTGGCCATTCAGTTCAAGGTACTCTGAAAGCTCTAGAAGAGTCTTAGTAGATGGTCGTAAACAGACTGTTTTAGACTATGTGAGCACTTTTTCTGAGCATCATTTCAAAGCCTGCACCTTAGCCCATGAAGCCCTAGGTGGTGTCTCAAAATTGTGTGAACCAGTTTTGACAGGAAAAGAGTTCCCAGGAAATTCCATCCTGGTGATCAAGTAATGGTTTTACTTCTGATTCATGGTTCATCTCCATCTGCCAAATTTTCTGGTCAATATCTAGTCAAGAAAAAACTTTGTGACACTGACTGTTATCTGTACTCCTGACTGTAAACGCAAGACATGTCTGTCATATTAACATGCTAAAAGTTTATCATACTTGGGAAGACCTCTCTGTTTCTGTATTCAATAATGTACAATAATAAAGTCTTTTCTGTTGGGTTGATGGCTGTACCTGATAACAGTGATGAGCATATTTCTGAGGATTCAAATGGGTTAATGCTACAAAATGTGCCTCAATCCTTTTGCAGACTTTGGAAATGTGTTTCCAACCTTTCTTCCCTCCTAGGTCATTTGCCTGACTAGAAGAAGGTGAAAGTCTAATTTGTAAGTTCCCTAGCATTTTCCAAGATGTTCCTTCTCAGACAACAGTCTTGCAACCTGACATACAAGTTACCACAACTACACCCAATAAAGAGTATGCTTACTGTATCAGTGCATCTAAGTAACCATTCATGAAAGAAGTCAAACATTTGTTGGAGCGTGGTTTAACCAAACACAGTTGTAGCCCACGGAGTTCACCTTGTTTTCTGGTCCCTAAGGCTGATTACTCATATCAGCTGTGTACTAACTACAGGCATTTTAATGCTGTCAGAGTCCATTATTCATATCCTTTGGCTAATATAGAAGATTGTCTATACAATGTTGGCTCAGCTAGTTTTGTGTCAAATTTGGATTTGCTTAAGGGTTATTGGCAGGTGCCATTGACTACCTGTGCATTGAAATTTCTGCTTTGGTCACACTGGCAGCTTCCTGCAATACACAGTTATGTCATTTGGACTTTGAAATACTCCTGCAACCTTCCAGAGACTAATTAACATTGTGTTGTCAGATGTTCCAAACTGCTCAGCTTAGTGTAAATGACAAGGTTATCTAAATATGGAGTCACCCACTCATTTGGATGTGCTAGTCTTTTTTTTTTTAAACTTGACACTAAACTTGGCAAAGTGTGAGTTTGCTCACGCTATTAACTAGTGATACCCATTTTTACCTACCTTGGCAAGTAAGTAGGTCATGAACAGGTACATTGAGGAGGTGCTAAAGTAACTGCCATTTTAAATTTTCCTACGCCATCAACTCACCATGAGCTATGACTATTTCTGGGTATGGCAGGGTACTACTGCAGTTTCTGTAAAAAAAATTCTACAGTTGTTTCTTCCCTCACGCCTTTGCTTAGCCCATCCAAACCCTTTGTTTGGAATCTAGATTGTCAAGATTCTTTTGATAGCGTGAAAGCTGTGTTATGTGATGTACTATGTATGTGGACTTGACTACCCTGTGAGTTATTTTTCATGCAAATTTAATAAGCCCCAGGTAAAATACTATATACTATAGAGCAGGAAGCTCTAGCCTTGCTCTAAGTTTTACAGTTCATTGAAGTCTTTGTTGGTTCCCCACCTATCATTGTGTACACAGATCATAACCCACAGGTATGTTTTGTCCCATATGTACAATCAAAGGCTCATGAAATGGTCCCTACTAGTACAAAATTATAACATAGAAATAAAGAATAAGAAAGGTTCTGAAAATGTTGCTGCACTTTCACATGTCTAAGATGAACCGAAGAGTTTTTGTGATAATCTTATCTTGTATTTACATTTTTCTATTCTTCCCCAAATGTTTGCTCTTTGGGGAGGGTGTGTTATGTGTCAGTGTGCTTGCATTTGTGTGCTCCCTCTGGCTGTCCTCCCATATGTGGACCCCTGTGGCAATCAGCATTAACTGGGGGACAGGATTTGACCAATGGGAAGGCAAGAACCCAGCCAAAAGTAGCGGAGCTATCAGTTTAAAAGCAGCACATGGAAGCCCTTGTATCAGTCACTTGGCTCACTGTTGGCCTGTTAGTGAGGCACTCAGTTGTTTTGATTGTGGGTTTGTTTGTTGTTTTGTTCTCCCTTTCACCCTTATACTAGCTCCCTTGGTTTGAGAACAGGTAAGAATGTAGGTTGTTTTGAATGTCTAGATGCATTAGGTTAGAGAGCAGGTGCCACCACTTGTATTTCTTGCTAGCTTAGCCTAGTGTAGCTCCTGTCCCACTCATATCCACCAACATTATTATCCAACCAACCTGCAATCTTAAATTGTTATCATTCTTGCACTCACCCTAGGTCTAGCCTTCTTAAAAATTATCCAAAATATTTAGAAATTTGCAAATATGGCTGCCACGGGTCAATCAATTATGATGAGGAGAAGCTTCATTTACATTAACAGATGCCACTCATGAGTGCTTGCATGGATTTGCATGAAACTTAAAAGGCAAGTAGAGGACAAGATTCTGAGGTCACTTACTAAATTTGGGGCATGGTCAAACATCGAGGGCAGAGGTTAAGTGAGAAGTGTTTCTCAGGAACTATACGTTACATTCAGCTGAAATTTGGTATGCTGCATCGATGTGCTATTATGTAAGTGGATATTTGATGCTGACCCAATTAGTTAATAACATGGTTGCCATTGGCCAATCAGCATTCAGCAAAATTTAACATCAAGCTGACACTGAGCTATTGTTACTAAACTTGAAAGGTAGGTCCCTGTTGGGACCCAGTTATAAGAGATGCATATTTGGCCACTGGGGGGCCCTATTCATGTTTTTGCATATTAAAAGAAACATTGCTGATAAAGTAAGTTGTGGTGTAAATCTTTTCTGTTATGCTGATTCTGTGGCCAAAAGCACACAAATTTACATTTTGGACTACTTAACGCCTGCTCACTCCAATTTAAGATAATTTGAATAACATGAAAAAATATACTTTTGTTCTCTCCTCCTAGGTTTTTAGCCAAATCATCAAAAATGGTGTCAAATTATTTGGAACAATGTAAGTCTTAAAAAGTATCCAAATCATTTTGAAATTTGCAAACAAGATGGCCGCCACCCTCTAATGAATTCTAATGATGCGGAGCCTAATTGTGACCCTTTCTTGTGTTTGCATGGGAATGAGGACATGAGAGGCAGGCTTGAGACAGCTCAAAAAGGCCTTTATTGTTGCTTTTCTTTCTGGCTGTGCTTTACAGCACTTTCTGTCTTACAGTCTCACCGCAAGACACACCAACATAAATGCACACAATACAGTTTAGCTTGTGATCTCTCATCTCTCTCCTTTATCTCCATTTCCACCGCTCACTGAAACATGGAGCTCTCATTAGTCAATCATCCACAGGTGCAGGCTCATCCTTAACACTCATGCTCATTCCCCCATATATTCACAAACCGGCACTCAACCATACCCCTGCCACCACATACCCCCACAGCCCAATTCAGGGTACAGTCCAGCCTGCAACTGACTCCCCCCTGCAGAGACAGGAAATCCACCACAGCCAACTGTGCCCCCATCCTATGGAGCATGTCGAACTTAAATAATTGAAGTGCCAAATACCAATGGGTAAGCCATGTGTTGTCATCCTTCATGCGGTGGAGCCACTGGAGCAGGGCATTGTCCAAACAGAGGGTAAAGGCTCATCCCAACAGATAGAATCAGAGGGTGAGGACCACTCACTTGATGGCCAGACACTCTTTCCTGATTTTGAGGTAGTTGCTTTCCCACACTGAGAGCTTGCAACAACATGGGGTGCTCCTCCAACTCCACCACTTGGGACAAAGTCACCCAGCCCTCAGTGACATGTCAGTCTGCAAAACAAAGGGGAGAGAGAAATCAGGAGAATGCCCATTGGCATGGCTCCCTTCACTGGCCTGCATCTGGTGATCAGTCAGCTGGTGACATCTGTATAATTAGGCACAAACCTACAATAGTAGTCATCTAGCCCCAGAAACTGTGGCACCTCCTTTTTGGTCTTGGGCCTCAGCAATCACTGCAATTTTATCAATTTGGAGATGCTCCTGCCCATGGCCCAAGTGGAAACCCATATATTATACTTCCACCTATCCAGTTGCACATCTGCCATGAGTCCTGCCCATCTCAAGGATCTAAGGATTGCCCTCAGATGTTGAATGTGCCACATAGGCAGCATTTGGATGGAGGATTCTGTCCATGAGTTGTTGGAACATGGCTGGGGCACACAATAACCTGAAGGGAAGGGTGACAAATTGGTGTAAACCAAACGGAGTGGAAAAGGCTGTTTTCTCTGGAGACATTGGAATGAAGGGGATCTCTTCAATCCCTTAATCAAATTCAGTGTTGAATAGGGAGGCATGTCTAACCAATTGAGCAGTTTGTCAATGTGAGGCACTGGATACACGTCAAATTTATACAGCACGTTGACTTTCCTAAAGTTCACACAAAACCAGACTGACCCATCTGCCTTGGGAACCAGGACCACAGGGCTGGACCAGTCACTGTAGGACTCCTTGATTACATCCATATCGAGCATGGCTGTGAGCTCTTCCTGTACCACTTGTTTTTTGTGTTTGGGCAAATGGTAGGGGTGGCTGCGTACCACCCCCCCTTACGGGTCTCTCTATGTGGTGTTCTATAAGGTTAGGGTGACCAGGTAGAGGCAAGAACACTTCAGAAAATTCCACTTGCAACATTGCAGCCTCCATCATTTGGCCTTTGTGAGTAATTTGGAGTTCAATATGGGTAATAATACAAGTGCTTGATTTCCCAGTGAAAACTCCAGTAGCTGCGCATCCTATTATACAGCCAGCATTGGCGTTCTTGCACCTGTAGCAAATTCTTCTGTGTTACTTGCCTCAATGTGTGGAGTTTTGGTCTCAAATCAAGATTTACTTAAATGATGACATCCAAGATCCTGCGAGGCTTGGGCCCATATAGGAATTCATATAGGGAGAACACCATTGAGGCTTGTGGGACCTCTTGTACTGCAAATAATAGAGGTTTGAGCCACTTATCCCAATTCCAAATGTCATCCTATATGGCTCTTACGAATCATATTTTTAAGAGTCTGATTAAATCACTTGACCAGGTCATCCACATTTGGATGGTAAAAGCTGGACTGAATTGATTTATTCTCCAATAATTCTTACATTATTCTTACAGTTTGCAAAGTATATGTGACAAACATGGTGCCTTGATCAGTCAGAATCTCTTTCCGGGATTCTGACTTGAGAGATTATTTTGAAGAGCAGCTCTGCAACACTATGTGCTGAGATGTTGTGAAGAGGCATGGCTTCCGGTATCACATTGCATAATGCACTAGAACTAACACAATGCGATGCCCTCATGCACACCTTTCTAATGGCTTGACAAGGTCCATGACAATTGTTTCAGAGAGGACCTCTATTAATGAAGGGGCACAATGGTGCTTTTGTGGTGGCCGGCAGATTCGCCAGCTGACATTCCTGACATGCTGCACACCACCTGCGTACATCAATGTGAATGCCTGGTCAACATAAATGGGCCATTAGGTAGTTAAATTTTTTATCTTGGCCCAGCCATAGGATTATGATGAGCATCTTTGGAACCAATAGTTGGGCTGTCTCTTCCTTAGTTGGAGTGTCCTTCATCAGGGTTATCTCATTAATAAAATAAAAGAAAGGGTAGGACAGCACAATGTTTGGCTTGACAGAATGAACATGAATTACTTTCACATGGACAAAGGCATGCTTCTGAGTGTCATCTCATAATCCAAGGGAAATCCTGACAAAGGGGGGAGAGCCCTCCCTACCCTCTGTGTCTCCCTGACATGGAACTGACATCAATGAACCTGGCACAACCTCTCCAGCCAACACTGCTCATATCCTACATCTGGCTTGGCTACTGCAGGACCCATCCACAAACAATCTCTTTAACAATACATGGCCAATTCGTCAACAGAATCAACAGATGACTAAGGCGAGGACTAACCTCTGCCTCTGCGCTATGCTTTTGAACCCAGAAATAAATTGTGATGGGCATCAGTGGACTTTCATGAATGTCCCCGTGCACACACCTCACCTTCGCCCTTCATGCTCTATTCATTGTCATGCCTTGAATCAGGCCTTGGTGGATTAAGGTTTAATTACAACCTGAATCCACCAATGCATGATATGTACTCCCTTGTATACTCACAGGTATTCTGTACCTCCCTGCTTGATCAGGGGAAGCCTGTGGCACATCAGGGAGACAGACCAGGGTTCCCTCTCCAATGACTGAACACTGATCCTGGAAATGCCCAGGCTCCCCGCCGCACCAGCATGACTGACCGGGACTTACCACGCACCTACAGGTCCCTGAGTGTCCACCTGTGGATGGAGAGCAAGAGCATGAGATTGGGAAAATGATGGGATAGGAACAGGCAGAGTAGAGGGATTTGGAGGGTTAGATAGGGCTGAGAGGGGGGTTAGATGAAAGGTGGGATTGAGGAATGGGTTTCAGGTAAAAGAAATCCATTCTGATTTCTGTGGATCAGAGATGAAGAAAGAGCAGGGAGTAGATGAAGGAAAAATATGTCATAACTGGTCCTCAGCCTGTTGAACCAGTGATGCTGGCTGGTAGCACTGTGCACATTCCATCCAGCAGTCTGGCGACGAGCTGCTCCAGTACCATGTGCAACTCAAGGAGGGTCTGGAGTTGAGTCCAGTGGATGTCAGTGAGGGTTTGGATAATCTTGGTGAGGGCCAAGGGCTCCATGGCAACCCATCATCCTTGCTGGTTTTGACAACCAGTGCGATACTCTCCTCTGTTATGTAGGAATGAAGACAGGAGGCAGGTTTGTAACAACTCAAAAGGGCTTTTATTGTCACTTTTCTTCCTGGCTGTGCTTTTCAGCAATTTTGTCTTACAGTTTCACCCCGAGACACACCAACATAAACACACAGAGTACAGTACCATTCAGCTCAGCTCTCTTGTTTGGCTCTTGTCTCTCCTTTATCTCATCGCTGCTGTTCACTGAAACACAGAGCCCTCATTATTCAATCAGCCACAGGTGCAGGCTCATCTTTACCACTCACGCTCCCAACACTACCCTTCATTCACAAAAAAGCGCTTGATCACTCCCCCTTTGCCACACTAATTTACTCAGACAGCTATAACTCATATGTGGTTACGTGCATATGTGGTTACGTGTGAGTTTATCTGCAAAGTCTGGGATGTGGACATTCAAAGAGGGTGGCGCTATGTTCAGATAGCTCTTACTCAGGAAGCATAAGTCCAATTGAGCTAATATTTTGTATGATGAATCTATGTGTTAATGTGTAAGTGGATTTTTGATAATGAATTTATTGCTTGAAAAACATTACCAGCATTGGGTAATTAGAATTCGTCAGGCATTTAACTGGATTTTCATTGATGTATCATCATGAAACTTGAATGGTAAGTTTGGGTCAGAAGCCACTACTAACTGATGCAGTCTCAATCAAATTGGTCAGTGGAGGGCACTGTTCATGTTTGTGCACACAAAAACAAGCATATCTCTTGGGAAATAAGGTGTAGAATGAATTGTCTTCTTTAGGTTAAGGCATTTGTTCACTCTAAAAAAAATGCTTTTTGGAACCTTTAGCTGCACCCACATAACATTTGTGATAACTTGCATAATATGCGAAACCTACTTTTCCAGAATAATCATAGGATTTTTGGCCTTTCTTCACATTTGTGGTGCCAAACAACTCAGCAGAGTGTGAAGCTCAATAATTATATAATTGAATAATTAAATAATGATTGGTCATAGGGATTTGAACCAAATTTAGAGATATGTTCAATACAAAGATGTGAGAATGTATGCAACAATAGGCATATGGTCAATGATTGGGGGCAGGGTTAAGTCCTAACAATTGTTTCTCAGGAAACTGAAATTTGGTGTGCTGCATCAAATTGCCAACCAGCAAGCAAAACCTGATATATATGTTCATCTATGGTCTCTTTATTGTTCTTTTTCTTCCTCTTCTCCTTTTTTGCCAAGAACTGGCCACTGGCCACAGGGGGCATGGAGTGCTTGGACCACAAAGTTGCTAGAACTCTATGTAATTGTTAGGATCTTTCTTCCTCTTCTTATTTCCTGCTTTAAAACAAATCATGCAGACCAAACTGTAAGTACTACAGACATGAAACTTGGTGAACAGGTAGTACTTTCTCCCACTACTTTAGGCAAGAGAGAATACTACTAGGCCTTATCAGTCTAATAGTGGCACTATAGCACATGATTTTATGTTTTGGTCCATATATCCATGAGTCAATGAGTTCTACAAACAAAATAATTTTTTCCAATAATTCTTTGGGTTCTCCCAAACAAAAAGCTTCAAGAGCCATGTAGCTTGGCCCATGCAAATAGTTTCTTACTGTAGCTTACTGTATCTTACTTTTGCAAATTAGACCTAGGATTTTTTGGCCTACCTTCATAATTTTTTCTTTCATTCAAACTACTAATCAGAGTGTGAAACATAACAATTTTCAAAAACATGTTGACCTTTTTATACATTATGGCCAGCACAAGGGGGAGCATTATCTAATGAAACAGCTGTAACTTGTTGGGTTTAATGGGTTCTGCCAAACAAAAAAATGTCTCAAGAATAGCTTAACACATTTAGATTTTTTTTTTGGTAATTTGCACAATATGCAAAAAATAATATATGCAAAATATTTTGGAAAATATGCAAAATATGCAGATCACTATTGTAATCTGGTCCTAGGATTTTTGGCATGTCTTCACAAATTTGGCATCAAACTGCTCAGCAGCATGTGACCCTCAAGAATGATCAAACAATATTTGCAAACAATATGTCCACCACACATCAAATCATGTTTAAAGGGTCTGAGGCTCCTTAAACTCCTTGTAACTTATGAATGCTTGCAAAGATTTGCACAAAGCTTAAAAGATGTACACATAAATATATGCAAAGTTTAGGCCATGGTCATACAAACAGGCAGAGCTAAGGTCAGATAACTGTTTCTGAAGGACTGTAAGTCTGATTGAGCTGAAATTTGGTATACTGTATCTATATGATCATTTGTGAGTAGATTTCCATGATGACCTAATTAATTAAAAACATGGGCACTATCAGCCAATCAATTTCAGCAGGTATTTAACAGGGTTAACATGAATCGTAGGTTCAGGTAGAGATTCAGTAGGATCTGATGCAATCTGGCCACTGAAGGAGTGATATTCATATCGTTTCATATTTCAAATAGAGATTCTTGTGTGTCACCATTTAAACTAAACATTTTTATCATCACTAATTTCAGCTCTTTTGTTTTCATCTGTCCAATTTTTTTTCCTTTTCCTTTTTAATGCTTCTTAATTTTTCTGAAGAATGCTTTTTGTTTTTGTTTTTGTTTGCTGTGTAAAGCATGGCGGTGTCATGGTTTGGGCTTACATGGCTGTTTATTGAATGGGCTTACTAATCATGATGTATCAGCAGAATGATTTCAGAAGTTTACAGAAAGATTCTGTCTGCCAATCTTCAGATAACTGCATCCAATCTAATTGGGAGGAACTGCATCATGCAGCAAAACAATGGCCCAAAACACACTGCCAACAAAAAAGGAATTCATCACAGTTAAACATGCATTTCACCTCCTAAAGAGGAGCCTGGACAGAGAAACCTCCCAAAACAAACAATATCTGAAAGAAGCTGCTGTACAAGCCTGGAAAAGCATCAGAAAAGAAGAATGCAACAGTTTTGTTATGTCAGTGGGTCAACAGCTTGATGCAGTTATTGCAAGCAAGGGATGTGCAACCAAATATTAAGTGTCATTTAGCTGCCACTGCTGGGCCCTTGAGCAAGGCCCTTAACCCTCAACTGCTCAGTTGTATAAATAAGATAAAAATGTAAG
>JAKKZN010000006.1:15217409-15234997 GCA_033441825.1 Pangasius elongatus | reverse complement strand
GGCCAGGCCAAGTGATTAGGACACCTGATTCTGATCATTTGGATGGGTGACCGAATACTTTTGGTAATATAGTGTATATATAAGGGTAGCAGCAAAAAACACTGAAAATTGATTATATAATAGTATAGAATAAAATCAAACACACACATGCAAAAAACTATATACGTGTCAGCGATAAAATAAAATAAAATTACAAGCGTATATAACAGCTAGAAGCACAACAAAAGCACAGCAAAAACACTAAATAATTGATTATAAGAGGTAAAAACACGCTGAATAAATGCATAAATGATGGCGTGGAATAAAATCAAGTTAAACAGGAATATCGGCACTCGGCGACTAGCTTTTGGAAATGCTCTATTCTCTCCTCGTCAGGCTTGATATCATCGTACATTCGGTAGATGTGCTCGTAGATCGAGCCTCCTGATCTATACCCCAGCAAAAGAATCTCTGTCGCCATCCTAATTTCACCGCTCTCGTACTTCTCATAAAATCCGTAGCTGTCCATATATTTCTCGACGGCTCCGATGAACAGTGGGCTCCACAGCTTCCTAACCACCCTGTGAAAGTCAGTCTGATAGACGTCGTCGGCCAGCTCGAGCAAGCACGTGTGCTGCCTCTGGCTATAGTGGCTGATCTGACAGCCGTTGCATTTGGATTCGGCATACAATGTCAGAGCCTTGTTCAGTAAACGAAGCACCGCTGATTCCAGACATTTGAAAAACTCGATCCTACACAACCAGGCTGAGAGCGGCGCGTCAGGTTCGTCGTTGAACGCCTGCAGTGAGTCATCTGCCCCGCAGGCTGCATTCTCGCTTGATGGGCTGTCCTGGATGTCCATCTCGGCCTCGCCAGAGTCCCCCGAGATGACAATCTCCTCATGCCCCATGACCATGAACGGTTCCTCGGAGCGAGTGGGTGAAAGCTGTTGCGAGAGCACGGGGCTCGGGGGTGGGGTCGGTGGCAAAGGAACGGCGTAATTCTCCTCCGGAGATGAAGCATGGTCGGACATATCGTCTTCTTCTTCTTCTTCTAGTCTCCTAGCCACGAGCTGGGTAGGCCTGATTCTCTTGAGCATGCGTTCGCAGCAGTTTTCCATATTTCTCTCTCTCATGGCCGAGACCTCTTTTATACCATAAAACGAAGTAGAGTCCGAGCCCCCTAACCCCAGCCTCCCCCCACCCCCCATAATACGATCCGCGCTGCGTGCGAGCGTGCTCATGTGTTCAACAACGGCTCAGTTTTTCTTCAGTCAGGGCCTCGTCCCACTCACGACAGCTGCGAAACAGTGAAGTAATTTTATAGTCAATCTCACCCATCTTTTCCTTCCATGTTACAAGCGGCACATCCAACACGGTATGAAAAACGCCGCAGTCCAAGCTGAAAAGATCCAGGACAAAGTACTCTCAGGGTTTTTTACATACCCCTTCTCTCTCCATGTTCTCAATACAGTGACTGGCCCTGTAAAACCAACGCCCAGCCCCAGACGTTCTAGTCATCCAGGTAGGCATAAGCTTGACTTTTCGCTCTGAAACCTCCAGGGTACTGGGAAAAGTCTCCGGGAGAGAGGACCTCCCGTTCCCTCTCCATTTTCCTTCATCCTCCCCAAAATTGTCAAGGACAACCTTCTTTAACACAGCCCAGTCGTTAGAGGATAACGAAGCTAGAGGCGTCGAGACCCCCGGTCTCTCTCCACACTTCAGCTGATAAAGCTGCAATTCCCCTATTTTGTATCTAAACACATAACCCCATCGTCCACCCTGTCCGCAGAAATCCAGAGACCATTCCTCGCACAGCGGTCCCACTGGCGGTGCTTGAGTGAGGCGAAGATACGTGCTGGTTTTCCGCGGGCCGTCTTTATCAGAATCTTGAAAAATCGAAATAATAGTCTCACTGATAATAGAACACCCATGATTGGCCATGGTGCACTTTTTATATGCACTTTTTTGCATATAACTGCGATTCCGTGTATGTTTCAAAAATAAATAAATACATACAGTATTAATAAAAGATCCGAAATCACACAATTCACAGGGAAAAAAAAAAAAAAGGTTAAGAGTGGAAACGCATGACACTTGCGGCCTGAAATCCGACCTCGCGCGCGCTGACCTGGACAGACCGGGGAGGGGTGAGAGAGAAAGTTGGGGGGTAGAAGCGCGTGAACGGACCTTCGCACGAAACTCAGATGCGCGTGAACGGACCCACAAAAATTAGGGAGGGGGAACGAGGCGGGACATCTGGAAAAAAAGAAGAATCTCATTGGTCGAAAGGGAGGCGGAACTTTCTGCCACAGGGAGCTCTGATTGGATAAAAAGGGGAGGGACTTCGTGACATGGCACTGATTGGACGAAAGAACTGTCAAAATGCAGTTTGATTAAAAGTATTCAGTATTACTCTCTAACATGCATTTCCTCTGATTGAAGAAACAGTTATTGCCAAAGGAATTGATGGTACACGATTTTCAATCACATTGACAGACACACTTCTTCAGACCATTGGTCCCTGCACAATACATACCCATGTTTGGCAAGGCAAAGCCACTGGTAATCTTTTGGGAATGGACATTATAACTGACATTGCTGAATCCATTAATTTCTCAAAACACAAACAACCCTCATTGCAGCCCATGATCATCCAATCTGGTCTAAATTGAAGAAACAGGACTTCTTCCAATGGAGCCAGTTAAGTTCGAAGGAAGTTTGGCCTCTTCTCAAATTTTCCTCATCAGCTGGACAGAAAGATTATCATTTGACATTGGATTACTGGGAAGCTACCAAGTGCATAAAGAAGACTACACCTCTCATAGCAGATGCAAACACCATCCTGAACAATTTATCTCCAACACATAACTGGTTTAGTCTCTGACATGGCTAAGGGGTTTTGGTCAGTCCCTCTACATGAAGATAGTCAACCATGGCTGGTCAGATGTCATCAATATCTCTGGACACGCCTGCCACATAACTCTCTGTACCATCAGGCTTTGAGGAAATTTTTTAATGGATATAGCAACATATCTCAGCCCTGAGACCTTGAAATATGTCAATAACATATTGATTGCTTCAGAAACAGAAAAAAAAAATATATATATATATATATATATATATATATATATATATATACATTCACCCTTGCAGACTCAGCAGCAAAACAGCAGCTGAGAGAGGGGTCTCATCTATCTCAAGTGATGGGGAATCATCATTCATGAAAGAAGACAGTGCCATGTGCTCAGCACCACAACTGAGGTCTGTAACAGTCATTCATGGAAAACATTCATGGAAAGTCATTCATGGAAAATGGAACAAATCTCCATGACATTTGTAGACACAAAGTTTTTTGCCCCACTTAGCCACTCAAATCCACTCAGTAGGTCATTTAGGTGCAGATCAAATGACTTCTTGTTTAAGGGCATGTGGTATAATACAGGGTCCAATAAAGAAGCTACAGAGATTGTGGCTATTGTAATTGCCTAATTTGTCAACACCACCACATAGATAGAGCTATACAGACACCCATGCTATAAGGTCCAGCTCCACCAGGCCGTTTTAGCACTCACAAGTAGATTACATCAGTCCATCTCCCTGTCAGGGAAATCTTATCATGCTGCTAAAATCCTAGCTCAATAAATCATACCCCACTTTGGTGTTCCAAGGTGATTCAGACCCAGAAAAATATTTTTCAGGACAGGTGAATCAGGAACTGTGTAGGTTGTTAGACATAGAACGGAAATTGAATTGTACTTATCATCCTCAGGCTTTAAAATACATGTTGAAAGGGTGAAGAAAGGGACAGGGACATTCAATAATACCGGCTGAGCAGGTCATCATCAGATTTCCCCAAGAAAATTTTAGAGCCCCTTTGGGATGCTCCTTGCTTTTGATTATCGCTTCAGCATTAAAAGGGCAGGGAAAGGACAGGTGGACACACACCACCCACTGTAAGTTGTTTCAGGGGAATGCAGGCCAGTAGGAAGAACCACAGCATTATTGCAAGAACTGTATACACACACACACACACACACACACACACACACACACACACACACACACACACACACACACACACACCAGTATGTTTTGGTTCTTGTTTTATATTAAGCTCTTTTCGAAAGGCATAGGGTCAAGTTCAAGTTCAAGTGGCTTTATTGTCATTTCAACCATATACAGCTGGTACAGTACACAAAACAATGTTCCTCCAGGATTGTGGTGCTACACAAAAAGCACAGAACTACATAAAGTGCATGCCATGAGGGCCAGAATGCTTCGGTACCTTTTGCCAGACAGCAGGATGGTGGAAAGTTTGTATGAGGGGTTCGTGGGGTCATCCAAAATGCTGGTGGCTTTGTAGATGCAGCATGTGGTGTAAATGTCTGGGGTCTCTCATCCCTTCACAATGATATTCTCAGTTGTCCTCACTGTTCTTTGCAGGGTAGGACAACTGTAGCAGCACAAGATACTCTCGATAGTCCATCTGTAGAATGACATGAGGATGAGGGGTAGGAAATGGGCTTTTCTCAGTCTTTGCAGAAAGTAGAGACTCTGGGCTTTCTTGGCTATGGAGCTGGTGCTCTTGATGATCTCCACGGAGGAGACATTGTTCTTGCTGATGAAACCCACCACGGTTGTGTTTTTGGCAAACTTGGTCATGCATCAACTGAGTGAACAGCAGGGATCTGAGCACAATGTCCTGGGGGGCCACAGTGTTAAGTGTGGTGGTGCTGGAGATGCTGCTCCCCATCCAGGCTGGCTGAGGTCTCCCAGTCAGGAAGTCTAGAATCCAGTTGCAGAGGGAGGTGTTCAGTCCCAGCAGGTTTAGCTCTTCAATCAACTGTTGAGGAATGGTTGTGTTAAACTGAAGTCTATGAAGAACATTTGAACATAATTTGAACATACAATAGTGTCCTTTTTGTCCAGGTGGATGAGGGCCAGGTGGAGGGTGGTGGCAATGGCACCGTGTGTTAAGTCCTTGGGACGAAACATGAAATGCAAAGGGCCCAGTGAGGGGCTGGCAGGGTGTTGATGTGCCTCATGACAAGCTTCTCAAAGAACGTAATGATGATGGGAGTATGTGCGACAGGATGGTAAGCAGATACTGAAGACTTCTTCAGCCTGGGGATGATGGTGGTGGCCTTGAAGCATGCTGGAATGGGATATTGAAGATGTCAGTGACAAAATCCACCAGCTGGTCTGCACATCTTCTAAGCACTCTGACAGAAATGTTGTCTGGTCCAGCAGCCTTCCATGGGTTGACTATGCATAGAGTATTCCTCACATCGGCCGTGGTAAGACACAGCACCCTATCATTGGGAAGGGGGGTGGTCTTCCATGCTGCCATGTCATACTGTGCCTCAAACTTCAGTGCATCTGCAAGGGAGGCATTACTATCACAGACAGGTGGAGTCCTGTAGTTAGTGATGACCTGGATAATCTGTTGCCACTATGCTTGAAGTGGTTATGGATTTTCTGTGTGTGTGCACTTTACCTCTTTGATGGCCTGAGAAAGTTTGTCCCTCTCTGTTCTTAAGGCTATCTTCCACCTGCTCTGAAGGTGGAGTCTTGGGTCCTCAGCAGTGAACACACCTTTACAGTCATCCATAGCTTCTGGTTGGAATGTGTGGTGATGGTCGTGGAGACAGTGACATCATCGATGCACTTGCTGATATAGCTGGTATCTGATTTCGTGTACTCCTCCAAGTTGGTGGAATCTGCAGCTGCAGCTTCCTTGAACGTGTGCCAGTCAGTGTGACCAAAACTGTCCTGACGAGCAGAGATGGTTCCTGCTGGCCAGGTTTTCACCTGCTTCAGAACTGATTTGGAGCATCTGCCAAGCAATCTGTATGCTGGGATTAGCATAATAGAGATGTGGTCTGAGTAGCCAAGGTGGGGATGGGGCTCCGTCTGATATATGCTGGGAATGTTTGTGTAAACAAGAGTGTTCGCCTGTCTTGTTGCAAAGTTCACATGCTGATAGAAGTTAGGTAGCATTAACTTGAGATTCACATGATTAAAATCTCCAGGGACAATAAACAGTCCATTGGGGAATGTGTTAAATAAAATAGTCTGCATCTAACAGTCACAAACTCCACGAGTGATGAGCAGTAACTAGAAATTAGCACAGAGTTCTTTCACCATTCCTTGTTGATGTGAACCCACAAGCCACCACCACAAGCCTTACCGCACAGAGCTGCATTTCTGTTGGCACAAAATGAGATGAGCCCATCTAGCTGAAAGGCAGTGTCCAGAACTCTGTCTCTGAGCCACGGCTCCATGAAAACAAAGAGACAGCCGTCACTAAACTCACATAGCATAGTGGAGTAGGACGTAGCATAATATATTGTCTAGGGAGCATACGTTGGAGAGCAGGATGGACAGAACACCCAGCTGGCTAAGGCTTGTTTTTAGCCTAGCACCCTGCTTATGACATCCCCTCCCCCCAGGTACTGGCATCAGGCAATGCTAAGGACTGGAGGCCTGGTCCCTGCAGTAAGCCAAGCTTCTCCAGCAGATCATCATACAGGTTGGGTATTGGATGGTTTCTATACTGTAGAAGTATCTGGCGACGGTAGACACAAACACTGGTTGTTCCGATTTCCTGTTATAAAAAAAATAAATAAAAAGAAAGTCGGGCGAAGAAACAAAAATAGCACCATTTTGGATCTAGAGTGGCCACTGTGTACTATTGCCGAGCTCTAGGTCAACTGTGTCAGTGTGCAGTCCATGCATCATCAAAATCATGCAGCACTACACTATTTATTAGCATTACAGGAAGGGATCTGTTGTCATGGGTCCTGAGTGCTGTACTCATCTTTTTGATCCAACTGATATCTTGAGTGGTGTACAAAACGACTTGGTTAATGTTAGAATACAACTTGAGACTATGACTATTGTAGTACTAAAACATAAAATAATATTATCCTAGTCTAGAGCTTTTCTGCTCACCATGGTTGTAAAGATTGCTTATTTGAGTTACTATAGACTTCCTGTCAGCTCAGACCAGTCTGGTCATTCTCCTCTGATCTCTCTCATCAACAATGTGTTTCAGTCTGCAGACCACCTGCTCACAGTATGTTTTTTTTTTTTGTTTTTTGCACCATTCTGTGTAAACTATTGTGTGAAATTAATTTCTGAAATGCTCAAACCAGCCCATCTGGAACCAACATCCAGATGCCATGATTAAAGTCACAGAGATCACATTTTTCCCCATTCTGATGTGAATATTATCTGAAGCTCTTGGCCTGTATCTGCATGATTTTATGCATTGTGCTGCTGCCACATGATTGGGTGATTGGGTAACTGCATAAATGTGTACCTCAGACTACTG
The DNA here is from genome assembly GCA_033441825.1 of Pangasius elongatus. Classification (NCBI taxonomy): domain Eukaryota; kingdom Metazoa; phylum Chordata; class Actinopteri; order Siluriformes; family Pangasiidae; genus Pangasius; species Pangasius elongatus. The sequence continues at coordinate 15,227,680 of JAKKZN010000006.1, read as the reverse complement.
ATGAATTTGTAAAAAAAAGCAAAAAAGAGTTGTCACACTAAATATTCACTTAGTTTATATCTGTTTTATCTGTGACTGTGTATACTGTATATCTGGACACTTGTATATGTGTATATGTTGTGATGATGGGCTGGCAGCCCGTGCATGGAAACCAGCTAGCACTCCTCACTTTACTGCCACTATGGTGCTGAATGGACAGCACCACTTCAGCACCACCCATGTTTTGGAAAGCATGAGAGAGTATGCCTGCCATGGGTGGGTTAGTAAGGCATGCCTGGGAGCCAATTAAGACAGTGGCAATGTCTTGGAGATGATGTGGGAGTATAAAAGGGGGCCACTGCCAACCACAGGTAGAGAATCTCAGGTCCAGGCCCAAGATTCACCTCTGTCTCTCTGTTCCTTTTAGACGAAGAGGAAGAAGATTCCCTAGTGGCCGCCCGTGACTCAACCTGCCTGCTCGCTGACCACAGCACCCCCTGGGTCCCGAAGGCTGTCTACACCTTCACTCTAGAGTACCAAGACAAGGCATCACCATCCACCCCACCTTCCCCACCCTTTAACATAAATAAAGAGCATGTTGGCACCTTATCCCTTCTCCTGTGGTTCATGCTCACCTACACACTCAAGTGCAAAGCATCACAATGTTCAGAAATTTGTCATATTTAGTTGTACTCATGACTCTTAGACAACAACTTGCTGGCAAAATAGAACCCTAAGGTCCTGGACACACCTCTCAGTGGACTTCATTATAAACCTCACCATGCTGTGTCTGTTGTCTGATCCCTATTCCAGGTCTCCCTTCTTCCTATCAGATTTCAGACTCCACAGTGTTGCCACCAGCATTGCAGATGACCCCTGTCACCCATCCAGTGGACTCTTCACCCTCCTGCCATCTGGCAGGAACATCTGTACCACCACCAGCACACGCTGCAACAGTTTCTTCCCTGAGACAGTCAGATTACTCAACACCTGCTGCCTCCCAATGCTCACCTGGGCTAATAAAACACCTAGGTGGTATGACTCAATACCACTGCACACTGCACTTTACAAAGCTGCATTTTATGGAACGCTATATTTACTGCTTCAACAGATACATGTTTTACTGCTATACTGCCAAATACAGTTTACAGTTTTTGGTGTATTTATTAGTAAGTAAGTAAGTAAGCAAGCAAGTTTTATTTATAAAGCACATTTAAATTCAGCATTACGCTGACCAAAGTGCTGAACAAAATCAATACAAGAAATTCCAAAATAGAATAAAAAACAACAACAACACCAACAACAATACTACTACTACTACTACTACTACTACTACTACTACTACTAATAATAATAATAATAAAACAATAATATCAACAACAATGACAACAGTACACAATAAGTTAAAAGCCCGGAAAAAGCAAGAGAATAAAAATATGTCTTAAGTCTAGACTTGAAAATAGAAAGAGAAGAGCCATTCCTAATGTCAGGTGACGACTGATTCCACAGACGTGGAGCAGCGAACTGCAAAGGCTCTGTCTTCTTTTGATTAAAGTCAAGACCGAGGCACATGTAATAGAGCTTTATTAGCCGACCTATTGTCTTGTGTATTTATTATTATGTGCCCTGCACTCATCTCATGCTGTTGTGGATTTACACTTTACTTAGTTTTGTGTACTGTGTTGTAACATGGTCCTGGAGAAATAACATTTCCTTCCAAAGTATACAGGCTATATAGAGAAATGACAATAAAAACCAACTTGACTTGGCTTATTCACTCCTGGTTCTACCTTACGCTTTTCCTATGTTACCCTGCCTTCCAACCACCCTCATTTGCTGGAACCTGGTGAATGCAGATGTACTCATCATAATGCTGCAGTTAGCATATACTGGAGTCCAGTTCCATCAAGCTGAAAAGGGCCATCAAGCAAGAGAATACCCAGACCAGTCACAGTTGCAGGGGGGCTCCGGAATACAGGCCAGGAGAGAGAGTGTGGTTGTTTACCAAAGACCTGTATCTCCAGCCCTGTCCAACTATCAGTATGTGGTGTTGAGCCTTTGAGTATTCTCAATTCAGTAGACACTATTTGCCTCCACAATACTGTCTTTCACCCAATTTTAAATGTCTCTCTCCTTGGGCCTATAGTTTCAGGGCTCCTCCAGGATGCAGTTGCATCAGAAACGCCACCACCTTCTCACTCATGATTGAAGAACCCCCAGTCTATGCTGTGAGAGCACTACTGTAGTTTGTGTGCGAGTAGTGTGAGATTTTAACCTATACAAATTACTATGTTAAAGCACTTTTTAGGCTTGAATGACATACATTGACCAAATATATTTACATACACTCACCATGTTTTTTGATGGAGAGGAAGGGTAATTCTTTTCCAAGTAATGAACTCAGAAGGATGGTAGACACTGGGGGCAGTGAACTCAGGACAGCTAGGCATGCCTGGAAGACATATCTGTGGGTAACATTAAAGATATACAACTTAACCTCTGATCACAGTTTAGTACAATAAGCACAGTTTGCTGTATACAATATCACAATTATCATGTCCTTAATACAGGCTATTATATATAGGGGAAATATATATAAAATATATATAAATATAAAAAAAAATGCTGTATTCTTAGTTAATTGAGAAAGTAGCAAGTTCTAAATTGTGTTTCAAGAAAGTATCACTATTATATCTGATGTAATGGAATAATTAACATAACATAAATTATGGTTATAAAACAGACTTACAGAGACTTACATAAATATTCACCCCTTGAACTTTTCCATATGTTGTAGTTAGAGCCATCATTTGATTTATACAATACAGTGGGTAGAAAATGAATACACTTTAAATATTTTCATATTTAGTTTGCATTTAAGCTGGAATAAAAATAGAATAAATGTATTTGTGGAATCGGAGCCGTGGTTGTGCGCTGGTTTGTGAATAGAATGGAGAGCAGAGCCAGAGAATGTGAATGGTAAGGATTGCATGCCTGTGGGGAATTGTACTAATAAATGTTCTGTGTTGCAGTGAGCTGTGGCAAGGATAAAAAAGGGAAGAGATGAACACCATTGGAGAGAGAGCCAACCAGCACAGAGCCATGTGTGTGGGAAATAAAATTGCTGAAAAGCAAAAGTAAAAGATAAAGAATTAAGGGCCTTTTGAGTTGTTCCAAGCCTGTCTGTTGTATCCTCATTCATTCAGCCCTGTACCAGAGCAAGTGTGACACTGTTGCCAAAACCCAGGATAGAGTGAGATTAATTTGCGGTCATGGAGTCCTCGTCCTTAGCTGAGATTTTCAAATCCCTCGCTGACATCCACTAAACCCTCCCCAAGCTGTGTACGAAGCAGGAGCAGCATTTCAGGCCTCTCTCCAATCTCAGGAGGAGAATGAGCAGGTGCTCTGGAGCCCAGTACAGCCGGCTGGTACTCCAGCAGTGGCCCCAGTAACCTCCCCACCACAGCCCACATCACGCTGGTCAAGATAGGGCCACAGGACAAGCCAGAAGCATTCCTTGATCTGTTTGAGTGCACAGCCGTGGCATGGGGCTGGCCTGAACCCAGTGGCCAGTCTGCATGCTTCCACTCCTCTCCGGGGAGGCCCAACTTGCGGCCCAACAGCTTCCAGTGGCAAACCTATCCGGGCATTATTGCAACGGGTCTGCCACATCCCTGAACAGCATCATCAGCACTTCTGCTCACTGCTGTACAGCAAGATCGCTCACCCATTTGCATCCGCCCAACACCCCTGGAATCCCGCTCGAAGGTGGTTGCTGGCAGAGGAGTGTTGCTTCAAAGGAGTCATTGACATCATGGTACTGGAGAAGTTCATTATCTGACTTCCAGAGGGGACAGCTGAATGTGTCCAGGCAACACTGGATGAGGTGGTCCAGCTGGCTGAGGAGCACATGGCAGTGTATCCTGGGGCAAACGAGCCCCTCCCTTCTCCTTTTATCTCTTTCTCTCTCTTTCGCTCTCACACTCCATGTTCTCCTCCCATCCATGAAAATGGGGGGCCAATTCCCCTGAAACCACTTCATTGATCCCATGTTTCCCAACCCCTCCCTCTCCACCTGTGTGTGTCTTTTCTTCTGCTCAGGTTGGTGACTCCAGAGCCACAGGTGTGGGAGTAAGGCCTGGGATGGTATGCTGGCACTGTGGGGAACCAGGGCATTTCCAGGACCAAAGTCACATGATGGAGATGGGGGCACTGGGCTGGAACCTCAGCGCACCACAGGCCACCTTTGATCAAGCTGTGATGTATCGCATACTGGTGAGTGTCTAAAGGGGTACATACCACACCTTGGTAGATTCAGGCTGTAACCAAACCTCAATTCACCAAGGCCTGTTTCAAAGTGAGGCATTGGGGAAGGCATGTGTGGTGAGGCTGAGGTGTGTGCACGGGGATGATCCTGAAAATCTACTAGTGCCTGTCATCATCAAATTCCAGGGGTAAAAACATATAGTGGAGGTGACAGTTAGTCCTTGCCTCACCCATCCACTTATCCTGGGTACAAATTGGCCAGGGTTCTGAATATCAATGACAGAAATGTTTGTGGATCAGTTCTAAACTAGTGAGAGATGATGTGGGATGTGTGCAGCATTGGCTGGGGAGGCAGTGCCCATGTCGGCTCCATGTCAGGGGGACACAGAGATTGGGGAGGGCCCTGCTACTCTCCTCTTGGTGGGGATTTACCCTGGGGACTTTCCCCCTGGAACAATAATGCGACAAAACCCTGAAGCATGTCTTCGACCAAGTATGAAGATATCACCCCATTGTTGGTCCCAAAAAGCTGTAGGGAACTTTTGTTACATGAGGCTCATCATAATCCCATGGCTGGATATTTAGGCCAGGATAACATACTGAATTACTAACTAATGGCCCAGGCATTTGCGGTGATGATCTCAGGTGACGTGCGGCATGTCACGAATGTCAGCTGGTGAATCTGCCAGCCACCCCAAAAGCTCCATTGTGCCCACTTCCATTAACTGAGGTTCCCTTTGAAGAATTGGCATGGAACTCACCTGGCCATTAGAACTATGCAATGCAATACCCAGAAGCAGTGCCTCTCTGCAACATCTCAGGACACCAGCATGTACCATCCACAGACAGATGGGCTGGTCACATGCAGCATCTGAGGGCTGTTCTGAGATCACTGAAACAAGCAGGACTCAAGATGAACCAAGATGAAGGAAGTGTGTAATTGGGCAGGTGGAAGTACAGTATCTGGGTTTCCACTTGGGTCATGGGCAGGTGCGTCCACAAATTGATAAGACACAGCAGCCTGCCTGAGGCCCAAGACCAAAAAGGAGGTGACATAATTTCTGGTGCTGCCTGGCTATTATCGTAGGTTTATGCCTAATTATTCGGATGTCACCAGTGTGCTGACTGATCTCAATAAAAAGGGAGCACCTGATCCGGTCCAGTGGATGGAGCCCGCCTTTCACTCAGGTAAAAGTTGCACTCTGTGGCAGACCACTTATACATTCTCCTGACTTCTCTCTCCATTTTGTTTTGCAGACAGACACATCAGACTGGGGGGGGGGCGGGCATTGGGGGCTGATAGAGAAGGAGTGTCTGACCATCAAATAGGAGGTCCTTATCCTCTGGTACTATCTCTGGGTATGGGTCTTCACCCTCTGTTCGGACCACACCCCAATCCAGTGGCTACACCGCATGAAAAATCCCAACGTGCGGATCACCCATTGGTCTCTGCCACTTCAGCCATTTAAGTTCTAGGTGGTCCACGGGTACAGATGGCTGTGGCAGATGTGTGTGTGTGTTGCAGTGAGCTGGGGCAAGGATAAAAAGGGAAGAGATGAGCGCCTTGGGAGAGAGAGCCAACCAGCACAGAGCCATGTGTGTGTGGGAAATAAAACCACTGAAATGTGAAAGTAAAAGGTGTAGAATAAAGCACATTTTGAGCTGCTCCAAGCCTGCCTCTGGTATCCTCATTCTCATTCCATACCAGAGCAAGTGTCACACTATTTTTGTCTAGCTAATCTACACACAGCAGTTAACAATGTGAAAAAGTGTAACGCTAACAATAAAACATGTCTAACATAATTTAAATATTAAAAACTACAATAGCTTGGTATGATAAGTATACACCCCCTTTACTATAACATCCCCGTATCAATCTCAGGAATAACCAGTTGCCTTCAATGTCACATAATCACTTAATTTTCCAACACCTGTGTGGAATCAAAGCAAATGACTTGATAGCTTGAATAAAAACAGCTGTTTACTTTGGCCCTTGTGTTGTCAAGTGCAGATTTACACAAAGGCAGCAGCATGGGCTCCTAAGACCTTCCAAAACAACTCTGTGACAAAGTTATGGAAAGATATATACAAAGATTTGCAGATATAAAAAAAAATAAAAAGACTTTGAAGATACCCTGGAGCACTTTTAAGTCCATCAGTAAGTGTATACATAGCACCATGATAGCGTGTATAAATTTGGGCATCCATCAAAACTAGAAGACTGGGAAAGAATCCACTTAGTCAGAGGCCACCAGGAGCCAAATGCAAACTTTGAAAGACCTACAGGATTTTATGGCCAACACAGGAAATAAAGGTGCATCATACAACAATATCAAAGATATTGCACACATACTGCCTGTATAGGAGGGTGGCAAGAAGAAAGCCATTTCTCAAAAGGGCCCATCTGTATTCCTGTTTGAAGTTTTCACAAAGACACCTGAAGAATCCTACAACAAACTTGCAGAAGGTTTTGTGGTCAAATGAAACCAAAATAGAACTTTTTGGCATGAATGCCAACATGGCCCATTATCAAAACAACACCATCCCAACTTTAAATCATAGTGCTAGAAGCATGATTTTATGGGGATGTTTCTCATATGCAGGGACTGGGGAACTTGTTAATATTGAGGGGAAGATGCAACCAATTACTTGGAGAATCTGGGGAAGAAACTAATTAAATCTGCAAAACATCTGAAAATAGGTCAGAAATTCATATTCCAACAGGACAATGACCCCAAGCATAAGGCCAAAGCTACCATGGAGTTACCTTGCTAGGAACAAAGTGGATGATTTAGAGTGGCCTAGTCAAAACCCTGACGTAAATCCAATTCACTATCTATGAATTGACTTGAAGGTTGCTGTCCATCTGCAAATGCCAACTGACCTCACCCAGCTTGGACAATTCTACAAAGAGGAGTAGGAGAAGATGTCCAAATCCAGGTATGCCAAACTTGTGAAGAGCTAAAGACTGGTACCTGTATTTGCTGCCAAAGGTGAGTCTAACATGTATTGACTCTAGGGGTGTATACTTAAGAAATTAAGAAATTTTATTTCTGTCCATTAAATGTTCTCTTTTTTAAATTAATATGAATATTCACTGCACTCACATGGTATGCTTTATTGTTTGGATCAGGGAAAACAATTGCCATTTGAAATCCACAAGGTTTACTAAACCTGACACAACAAAATCTAAAAATTTTGAAAGTATTACACACCTGCAAATCTCAACCCAGTCTGAATAATAAGAGAGAGAAGATGAGGAGAGGAGCTTTTTATGATGACACATTTATTTTCTAAGCACAAGAAAATCTCTTAACACAAGCATTCAAATCTGTCAGGCCTGATCAACAAAAAATATGGGAATAGCGGTTCAAGCAGCCCAAAATGCCAGTTATCAAAGACATGTGCTCCTAAATCTTATCCCCCCTCCCTGAGAGTCAACAGCAGACTGTTTAAGTGAAGTGAAGTGTGGCCAAGTATGGTGACCCATACTCGGAATTTGTTCTCTGCATTTAACCCATCCAACTGCACACACACAGTAGTGAACACACACACACACACACACACACACACGCCCAGGGCAGCCTTTTTTGCTGCGGCGCCCGGGGAGCAGTTGGATGGTATTGAGGGTGGAGGAGAGCACTGGTCATTCACTCCCCCCACCTACAATCCCTGCCGGCCTGAGACTTGAACCCATGACCTTCAGGTTCACCTTCGGGTTACAAGTCCGACTCTCTAACCATTAGGCCACGACTGCCCCCAAAAAGGCTCTCGACACACATTGTGAAGAGGTGTACCCTCTTAGAGTCTCACAATGTTGGGGAACAGCAATTCAAGTGTTGAAACAGATGCTCAGTTGAATTGAGGTTTGCATGTTGACTGGGACATTCTAACCTATTCTTGGTTTTGATCCAATCCAGTGTATGCCAGTATGGTTATGATCACAGCCTTTTTGGGAGGGAAACCTCCATCCCAGTCTCAAGTCTTTTCTGCAGACTGCAGACTAGAACAGGATTGGACTATTTGACTCCATCCATCTTGTGCAGTTTCCCAGTCCCTGCTGTTGAAAAACATTAACACAGTATAATGCTACCACACTCACGCTTGACTGTGAGGATGTTCGCAGGGTAATGTCCAATGTTGGGTTTGCTGTAAATCTAGTGCTTTATATCAAGGCCAACAATTTTTTACATTTTTCCATGTCTTTTTGGCAAACTCTAAGAAGGATTTCATGTTGTGCGTTTTTTTCCAACACTGGCTTTCTTCTCACCAGTCTTCCATATAGCTCAGCTTTGTGGAATGTCCAGGTCACAGTTGCCCCATGAACAGCTTCTCCAACCTGAGGGTGGATCTCTCAGGATTCTTTAGAGTTACCCTTAGCCTGTTTTGTCACTCACTAATGCCTTCCTTACCCAGTCACTGACATTTGGTGTATGGCCTCTTCTGGGCAGAGTCAAGTTCAACGTCCATTCAACATCTATTCAAATAATTATGTGACTTCTTATTGCAACTGTTTAAATGGGAACTAATTTAGGGGCTTCCCAGCAACAGGGGTGAATACTTTTGAATTATTTAGTTTATAATATTGTATAAACCTATAATATTTAGCTTTAAATTAGCTAAATTATACAAAGATTTTTTTGCTGTGTGTGTATGTATGTTTTGGTTAAAACTCATATTTCTCACCTGTTTTACTAGGTGCCAGGTCAAACCATGATTGGTAGAGAACTCCAGTCGAACCCGTGTGTCAATGTGGGGGGAAGGCTTGTGACCACAGCCCATTATCATGGAGAACTGTAATGTGTAGGAAGCCCCTATCTGCATGGATTGAGTCTCCACATAGCGAATACTGGAACCAAGGGTAGTTTCTCCAGAGAAACTGTGGAAGAATGCGCAATAAGTATTTTATATACATGCATACAGTAAATGTGTAAATGTGTGTATATATATATATATATATATATATATATATATATACACACGCACACACACACACACACACACACACACACACATACATATAAAACACACATACACATTCAGAGGCCACTTAAATAGTAATACTTGTCCACCTGCTCATTCATGAAATGATCCAAAGATCATTGAAGAGCAGTGCATAAAGTCATGCAGACACAGAATTGCTGAATTGCTGTTGATGGGCATCAACAGGAGAAGACTAGACTGAGTTCCACTTCTGTGATAAGCAGAAGCGCAGAAATCTGAGACTACAGTGGGCACAGACACAAAAAAGCTGAAAAATCTTTACCTGTCCAGTTTTGGGGAACCTGTGTCCACATCAGCCTCAGATTCTTGTTCTGAGCTGACAGGACTGGAGTGACCTGATGTGGTATTCTGTGCTTGTAACCCATCTATCTCAAGATTCAGCGCATTCAGCGCATGAGATACTTTTCTGCTCACCATGGTCATGAAGAGTGTTTTTGTGAGTTATTGTAGACTTTCACGTACTGGAAGTTTTTTTTTTTGTTTACTGCACTCATCTTTATAAATCCAAGAGTCTGTTTTGTGTAAAATTACCCAAGAGATCAGTAGAATATACAGCAAGTTGCTGTATACATTTCACGTGCTTGAAGGCAAAACACCCCAAGAACAAGCAGGAACTGAAGATGGCTGCAGTAAAGGCCTAGTAGAGCATCAATAGGGAAGAAACCCAGTGACTACTGATGTCCTTGGTTTCCAGACTTCAGGTAGTCACTGACTGCAAAGGATTTGCCACCAAGTAATAAAATAAAAATAAGAATTTAATAATAATAATAATAATAATAATTTATGATTATGCCCAATTACTTTTGGTCCGTTTAAAAGGGACGGAGGCAGGGGACAGATATAATAAGTGCTGTAATTCCTACACCGTTCAGCCGATTTTGGACATACCCTCAATACACACACACACACACACACACACACAAATACATATACACGTATATATACATACATGTGTGTGTGTGTGTGTGTGTGTGTGTGTGTGTGTGTATATATATATATATATATATATATATATATATATA